>JABXJD010000068.1:825000-1180000 GCA_013375575.1 Percina caprodes
TTTAATCCTGCCTGCAGTCGATCCCAGTCATGTGACTTGACCTAGTTCTGTCTGCCTCCCTCTGCCCGTCTCTCCTCTTTTTCTCCCTTTCATTCTCTTTCTCACTCTTTCTCCCACAGTCTCCCCTGCTCTCTTCTTCTTTCTCTATTACTCTTTCACTCTCGTCTGCCCCCGCTTTCCCTCTGTCTGTATTTCTGTTCCTTTTTTATGACTGATCCAAGGTTTTTTTTTTTTTTTTTTCCTCCTGGTGTAATATCTCTAACCAGATACCCAATAACTCTGTCCTTGATTGTGTACTGAAGACAAATCAATTTGGGAAAATAAAGATATCGGTCTATGGTCATGGTATGGTGGAGGTGACGCTCGCTCACATTATGGCAGCAGAATAATGTGTTATTACTGAAGATGTGAGTCATCTGTCCTCCTTGGCGTCCTCAAGTGTTTTATCCACAAGACAGTTATGCAGAATCCTTTCTCAATTGTGATGCAACTCAAGATGAATACTGTTGATCTTGGTTTAGTGCCAGTGCAGCTTTTGTTGTGCTGCTTTCATCTTGAATCATATTACAACTTCTAGTGTACAAAATACAAAAGTGATAGGTATGAAGATACATAGATAATCTAATTGTGTGTTGCACATTCCATCATGTGGGCCAACTTCTTATTGCCATCTTTTATTTTATATTGTTTGTGCAGTGGGAATCCTAATACATATGGAAAACCCACTGACAATTCACATATGCTTACAGGGCAAATCAGTGCTCAAACTGTATCCCAAGACTTAGGTTGCATAGTTACCCTCAAAAAAATAAAGTGCTCTGATCTGAAAAGCTGTCCCCTTTTTCATAAATGTAGACATCTGACTCAGACATTACATTTCTTCTTTAATACTTGATTAATTTCCTGGCGAGTTGAAGAAATGTTTTTTTCTTGAATCCGAGGAGAGGAAACATTATGTAGTCCAGCCAGTCTGCATGTTAAACAGTGTGTGTCTATATTTAAGAGTACTTTCTCACCTTTTGTGTGTTTAGGTCTTGTGATGCTACATCCAGCTTCACTTTAAAATGTACCTTGCAGAAAGATCTGCCTGGCAGAGTTTGCCTGGCAAAAGAGCCAGGCAATTATCTTCAGCTAAATGTTGCTATCACATATGCACATAAAAACAAAAGCAAAGAGTGGTAAATTTTGTTGTGCTTTGCAAAGTATCTGAGAACAGAATAGATGGTAGGTACATAGCTGAATGGATGTCCCTGCAGGAGCTGCTGCAGCCTGCTTGGCACCGTCCCAGGTGTAAAGATTTGGTCGCCACTTGGAATGCGTGGCATGTATCCATTCCTGAAAAGCACAAGAGATCACTCAGGCTTTGTAATAATACTGTGACCCATAGCAAGCCTCGGCCTCAGCTGTCTTACTCTCCCAGTGAACACTGTACACTCCATATGTGGGTGATTTAATATTTGTAAACAGTACATACAAGCCACGGTCTACGTCACCATATTTCAATTCAGTTCAGTTTTATTTATAGTATCAAATCATAACAAAAGTTATTTCGAAATCCAGATAACTAAACTGTGGCACACAGAACACATCATGAATCATAAACTAGCATTGGAAGCAAAGTATTCTGGAGGAGGAAGTATATTTTCCCCTTCAATGGTAATCTAAAAGAAATGATTATACAAGATTGATTCATATAATCAGTCCTGTAGAGTTTTTGAAGGCAAGACACAAAAGAAAGGCAAAGGTTTGTTATCATGAACCTTTTTGCAGGATTGGCACAGTCAAGAGTAATTATTTTACTGCCGACTTTAGGCTCAGCTCCTTTTTAGATGCATTGCATAATTTTACATTCATAAGGAGCCAAAGTGCAAGTTGAGATTTGTAGCCAGAGATTTCCTGGATCTTCTCAAGTCTGTGCTAATGACTCTTGGATTACTTCGGCCTTTGCTTTTCTGAAACTACCTCAGATGTTAAGTTTGGGAAAAACCAATGTAATTTTCTCGGTTATTATTATTATTTTTTTTATGTTTATGGACAGAAGCTTATGTAACAGTGTGATTACCTTTTCTCATATTTTTAAACCTTACTTCAGTCTATAACACACTGGCCAAATAAATACAGTGCATGGTAAAAGAGAATGAAGTAAAAGTAAAGTCTTGTATTGCTGAACTTCCTTCACCAACATTTTGCTTGGATGCCAGGTCAAAGTATGTTTATTTTTAGAGTAAGTTAAAAGACGGCTTCTTCTCAAGGTACAGCAGTCTAAAGCCAGGTCAGTGATACGGGACCTGCGACGTTGAAACTTAAAGGTTTACTCAGTGAGAGAGCCCTGTTGTCTCCATTCTTTATTTTGGCCCTGCTTCTTCATTCCAGAACTTGACTTTGTTCTGTAAGCGCCGTTTTCCTGTCCAAGTTCTTTGCCGTCCAGCCCGGCTCAAAGTCATATGGTGATACTGAATCGGAGGTGTACACTTTACAACCAATTTCCCGCAGATTTAAAATCCTGGAAAGGATTATTTCAATAGTTTTCCCTTCTGGAGTGGACTCCCTAATGGAGCTTTACAGTCAACAGGCTGGAAGCAACATTACTTGTTTTAAAATCCCCCATCCATAAAATAATGCGTCCAATTTAAAGAGGCATTTTAGCCAAAGAGTGCACTTAATCCCTGTTTTTATAACTGTCCTAGGAGTTGTCTTTTGTAATTCTTATTCGACTGTATAATGAATTTTGGTGTTTTCATTGTCGGCCTGGTTTTCAGTGTATACACGTCCATGCACAGCAGCTGTGGCTCCAGATGTTTTTAATGCAGGTTTTAAATTATGTGCCGCTCAATATAAACTTTTCACTTAACTCAGCTCACTATTTCCCAGAATATGCATATGTGGCTGTCTTTCAATCGAGCTTTAAAAATGCAGCTGTATTTCCATTTGTCTAAAAACATAGGCATTACATTTTTATATTTTCAAAGCACTTTATGTGAGGATCTGCTGTTCCTCTGTTTTATATCACTATCAATTGAAAATGTTGGATTTTCTTAACAATGAGAATGTTTTGTATTTAATAACCAAACATTTTAAAAGTACAAGTAAAGCCCTGCATTGCTTCCATAATTCAATTTTATTTATAGTATCAAATCATAACAAAAGTTATCTCGAGACACTTTACAGATAGCGTAGGTCTAGACCACACTCTATAAGCAGAAAGTAAGTAGAAAAAAACGCCTAGATGTGTAGTGAAGTGGGTCCATATTTGAGCTTTTGTACATGTCGGCTTGAGTGAGACAGCATGTGCAGAAGGCCTTACTACAACAACAACAACAAAGACGAGTTGGCCTTGATTGGTGAATCTGGGTCAGAGTTATGGGACAAATTGTTCGGAAGAGGAGAACAGAAGACGTGGGTGGTAGTCCTTCCTCCTGTTTTGTCCTTGGTTGTTTTGGACATATTTACATCCGCAGTATGTCGATTCAAGATGTACTAGGCTGAGGCAGCAGGAGGAGGTTAATGGGAGACTGTGCTCCTGTAGGGACCGGAAGAGTGGGCGTGTGGAGCCAATTTAGCGGGCTAACAGGAAGCTTGCTCTGGGACCTTCCTACAGGACTCAGGCAGCCTGTGAGTGGGGCACAGGTCGCTACGCTGTACCACACCTCACTCTCTGCCTCTGAGCTCCTCTGCATTGCTGGTGATGCATTAGATTCCCCCCTCACACACTATTCATTCACCATACCAATGAAGCTTTATTTCAACATCAGTTGCTGGATGTAATACTCTTTGACAATTTTAAAACGTCAGCTTCAATCTAGGAAAATCAAGGCCGTTAACTAAGACCGGAACCATATCGGATTGCAACCCTTATTCAAGTTTTAAAAATAGACATTTTGACTCTTGATTGAAGCATTGCAATCTGTGGTGAATTGTACAAAATATCGGCGGCATTGCGACCACGATGTATTAGAGGAAGCGCATAAACCAAAGTTTTATCTCTCCCTTTTCTGAGGTTGATATTTCGGCAGCTGAGAATAGGCCAGTGTGTGCTGTGCCAGGGGCTGCTGGCATGGGCAGACATTCTGTCATGTGAACGGCTACTGTCAAGATCAGCAGAGGGATAGTAGATTTTTTAAATGCTTCTTTGTGTCTGTTCCCGGGTGAAAGGGAGCCTCTTTTACCCTCGCAGCTCTTTCTGAGTCCAATCACACAAATTTGATTAGAGGCGTTTGCCTAAGGAGCTGCTCCGGCTGCTCGGCTGCAGTGAGGCCCTTGTCCCCCTATTTGCCCCGGAGAAAGGTTCTGACGTGCACAAGCAGTCTTTGAACCGGCAACCCCCCCACCCCATCTGTCTGTGGCTGCTCACCAGTGGCCTGTCTTTGGCTTTATCACTTCACAGCAAGTGAAACAAATGGCTGTTACAAATCATCCGGAGTCGTCTAAGTTTAACCCCGGCACTGCGTAAAGTTTTATACAGTGCATACATCTCTGTGGGACAGGTAAACCTGAGCCACAGCCCAAATACATCCATCTGTAATATTATATTATATTATTATATTATATAATATATTCAGTCCTCCTTTTTTTTCATTAAACTCTACTTTGCAGGCGCTATGTTTGCAGGTGTAAGTTTTTGTTTTGGTATAAAAGTATGCATGGGAAGGCAAATCAAACCAAGATTAAACAAAGTTTACACCAACCAATCTAGTGACTAACGGAGGTGGTGGGATTGGTTATTCACACCAGACATTCTTTGTCAGTGGCGGATGTGTGCCGCAACCACAACCACACTTTCAACTTCAGTAGTTGTCTCCAGACGTGTGTTCTCTTTACAAGGTGACAGAATTATATCTGGCTCTGTGAAAGTAGTCAAAACCCCGGTGTCAACGAGAGCCGTGGAGAAGCAGCAATAATGTGATATATATTTTCAAACTGAGAGGCGCATACTGTATGTCAAGGAGCTACCAACATATGTATCAAATAAAGGCCAAATTGTGTTGAGACGATGGTTTGTGGAACCATTTTATAATTATCAAAGTGTATTGCCTCTTTTGCTGCTAGTCAATAAAATGTCTATGCCAGAGCCGCACAATAGTTTTTTTTTATCGTCCTCTCAAAATCAGCTGCCGCATTATACACAAAAGGCTGTGAAAATGTTAGCTAAAAGAAAACATCAGTAGGAAACTGCACTTTAAAATGTCGTTCTTTTTTTAGTGGTACCTTTTTTAAATACATCTCGTCATATCATACAGCCCTAGTCTGTGCTACTTTTCACACGCTGTTTCCCTAACCTTTAGGTTGCTCAAGGTAACATGCATTTTCAATAAATAAATGAAAACCTGATTTAAATCAAAATAATTTACCATTTTATTTAAACTGGGATTTAAATTCAAATGAGTGAATTTGCATTTAATTTTTCTAAGTCTTTAAGAAAAGTCTAAAGTCTTTTTAGAAAGAGTTTTAAGAACTGTCTATGGTTTGTAGATAGACATGTGCTGCTCAATAATACCAGTTCTAAAGTCACGGTTTTACAAAGGTCATCTTTGTCAGCTCTACCTTTTCTACAGATGCCTTGCAGCTTCAAATGCTACACCAGGGCAACTGCCACTTTCATTATCCTGAGACTGTGTGAAATGCAGACTCAATTTCAGACAAAGTAGGATAGCAAGTTTTTTTTTTTTTTTTTTGTTAAGAGCCGTTACAGAAAGGTGCTCTTGTTCATTTCAAAAGCGCCTCAGTTTAGGTCTTGCGAAACACAGTGGCTTAATAAGTCATTCAATAAAGCTGTCCAGTTAACCTTTTATTGCCAGCCCAGACCTCAAACAGCAGTTGGTTGTGTGACTCGCAGCTTGAGAAATGAATGCAAGTTGCAGATTTTAGTCACTTTTGTGTTTTCCAGTTGAGTGAGGACTACTCATAGCGTCAACTTCCTCATCATTTTGTGAAAGTAACTTTTGCCACAAGTGGTGTGGTTTGTTGTGGCTGAACCTGAGAGTTATGTCTTCCAGACAAGGTCTTCATGGGTATCTGTTTCTGGGGCAAAGTCTCAACCAGGTGAGCTGCCAGGGCGCCCCATACTTTTGCTTTAGTAAAGAGCAATCGTAAATTGTGGTTTGTTGAGCTGAACAAACAATAGGCTTTTTCCTACGCTGTCTAAAGGATATTTACACCAGGCACTGCATGAAAAACGCTATTAGAATCAGTCAATCATTCAAGCTCCAAACCACCCAGGGAGCAGTCTGTAGAAGTCAGGAAGACGGTAAATCCTAAAAGAGGACACTAAGACTGCATCCCCCCATTGTACACTTATTATTATTATTATTATTATTATTATTATTACATTAATTACAATATTATACACATACATTTTAAATGCACAAATTCAAGAGAAAGGATTACAATTCACTTTCATATGATTTCACGTTACAAATGCATTGATAGATTGATTAAATAACTATACAAAAGATGAAGTAAGACAGGTTACTTGAAATAAACAATGAACCCATTTAGCTCACCAGCTCTGTGTCATCGCAGTGTGTGAGCTACCTCATCCTCATGAGCGGGGGAGCTCTAATCTCAACTAACACTCATTTTGATTTACATTATATAATTACGTTAGCTTGTATCAGGACTGCTCCGTGGACTGGGTGTGTAAAGCATTGACGTTTTGCTATTATGGTACAGTAAGCGAGTTTGGTTTTACACACGGCACGGCAGTTTTTGTTTTGTTTCGCCTTGAAATGATCTCAAACTCTGGACGCTTTCTGTCATTTTCTCTGGCCTGTCTCTTCCTCGCCAAACTTGCTGTTTTCTCTCTAATCCTCCATTTGGCAATCCAGGCTGTCAGTCAAGTCACCTACACAGAAAACACCATAAGCATGTTGTGTGGCAGTAATAATCATCCACGCAGAGAGAGAGAGAAACTGAAATAAAAGGTGTGTAATGAATCCAGTTAGGCAGAGAAACATGCAACAACAACAAAAGGATTCACATGTTTGTAAAATAAGTCAATTTTCAAGTACAATAGTGTGATCAACATCTAGGTATAGCCTCCAGTAATCTTTTATGAGGTTTTCTTTGTTGTCATGATAGATCTTCCCAGGCTTTGCTCTGGTTGAGATAAATAAGAGCTCTGAGGCATGTTTAAATTTGTCTTTTTTCCCCTTCAAAATGGATATCATCTAGGGGAGGGAAGACAGTTTGCTGATTGAGCAGATATGCTCAGAAGCAGGTCGGATGCTTTCTGTGCTGATGATCGGGATCTGAGAGGGATGCAGCGCTCAGATGGGAAGTGTTTGATTATCAGCTGATGGGTCCCGAAGTGTCTTTTGGCTACTGACAGAGAGCTCACTGAAGTGAAGAGCGGGAAGAGTTGTTCCAGCACATAGGCTCTGTCAGAGTGGTAATTGTTGGTGTAATGAGACGGGGCTGCATGAGATTAGCTCTCTTTAGAGAAAAGCAAACATCAGAGGATCATTAAGTCTCCTTCTTGATGCCTTTCATTCATAGGAAAAAGGCTTTAAACGCAAACACAGAGTCTGTCAGACACACTCTGTGTTTGACGTAGTGGTGATAATGTACTCTTCATTGACTAATCTTTCAGAAATTAATCATTTTAGGCCTTCTAAATTGCTTGTTTTGTCCGACCTACTGTCAAAACTCCCCAAACTAGTCAATCCAATGATATAAAACAGAAGTATCTGGAAACCGCAAATGGAAGGATTTCTTGCTTGAAAATTGTTCTAATGGTTCATCAGTTATCTTGAATTCAGTCTTTTATTCATTGTCGAGTCTTCTGTCCTACAAAACGGAAAGTCCAGTGAAATGGATGTCTCAAGACATTGTGGGCGAACACTTAATAGACACACTTGAATCATCAAGGCCAATGTATAGGGAGTGTTAAACTGTCTGGAACAGGTTTTCTTTTCCTCATGTGGAGCTTTGAGGCATGCTGCAGTATACCGCTGAAGGTGAACGGCATTCATGACCGTGGCGATTGATGGCTGCTCTGCTGGATCGTCCCCCTGCGCACTCTACCAGGACCTTAGCCCCTGGAGACCAATGTGGGAAAAGCTTTTTTTTATTGCACCTGGGAGATGCATTAAGGGCCCAATGAACTTTAACCTTGGGCTCCATCACCCTGGCAACGCAGGACACGAACAATCGTTAGCCTTAAAGAGAGCTTGGCTGCAATGCCTTAAACTCTCATAAATGCTTGAATGCATTTCATTCAAAAGACTCGAGTTTGTGGGATGTTGTAAGGTTGGCAAGCACTTTGACTGATGAATCTGATAAATGAGAATAGTCAGTTATGAAAATACTCCGGTTGTGCTCCTATCACTGAGGTTTGTTATAACGGTAAATTTACGCACCTTTGTTTCATTAGAACCTTGTCGTTAAGCCTTTCTTTTATTAGCCTTATATCAATAAAAAAAAAAAACCTTCTTTCATTAGCGGAACATCTCAAAGGCTTGCCTTCATTAGCACAAGGTTGTAAATGCTGGATGCGATTTCATTAGCAGCCTATCTTTAATGAGGAAACCCCCAGCGTGTTTACATTGCTCTGACTCCCCCATGATTGCCAGTAAGGATAATGCTGATTGGCTCTGAGTGTGGGGGGAGAGGGGGGGGGGGAGTGTTTGAGTTTTTCCCTTGTAGATTGGATCATACAGTTATTAAAGCCAATGAGATACTTGCTGCTTAGACGTGAAGAGCAAGATCAAACATTACAGTAATCAAGGTCCTGCTAAAGTATACGGGCCAAGACGTATTGATGCTGTGTGATTGGGAAGATTTAATGACTAGACATGTACCAACCTTACCACTAATGGTAGCAGATCCTGAACCTGCACATACACGTCCGAGTTGCTGCCGCGCTTTCATCACATACTTCAAGGCCTGAAAAGTAAAGCCCTTCACTGAAAATGATTTATGATGCCAAGAGGAAAAAAGAAACATGTACATGCTTTTCAAAACCATAGTTTTTAATATTTGGACAACTGTCAGGTAACTGAATGTTTGATGTTGATTTGTGTTATCTAATTTATAGACCTGTGTATTTACATTTACATGAAAAAGCAAATGATATTAAAAAAAAAAACACATAGGTCCTCTGATTTCCTTTTTGCTCATAACTTGCCACTCTGTAAGGAAACGTGTCTCTTCTTATTGGCAAAACACCATTTTCTTTTCCACAATGGATGGGTAAGGGAGTTTGTTTTTCAAGACATGTATGACAACAATGGCTTACGAGCTTTCAGTGATCTACAAGCTGATTATGATTTGCCTGGCACATCATTTTTCTTTTATTTGCAATTGATATCTGCTGTGGAGGCGCATGTCCCATTGGGAGTACAACTCCTAACACACCCACTGCATGAATTAATTGGGATGGTTTCAAAACTGTATAATTTTATCTCTGAACCTAAGATATCTTTATCAGTAGAAAGTGTATGAAGTAGTGATCTATCCTCTATAAAAGATGGAGATTTGCTGGGACACAGTATAGGAGAATCTACAGGATACCTCCAAAAACTCTGATCACCAATTAATACATTTTCAATTTGTCCACAGAATGTATCTTACTCCAAGAAAATGTCATGTCATGCTACCACCCCATCACCGAATTGTCACCTATGTACACTTAATGTTTCAGGGACATTTTTACAAATGTTTTGGGAATGTCCCAATGTATTTGCCTTTTTGAGACCTTTATATCTCACTATTAGTGATATGCTTGGAGTTAATATCCTACTGTCACTGACCTTACTTTTACTTAATGATGACTCTACCTTAGAATTGCAGAAGCGTATACTATTAACTGGTCCCACTGCAGCAAAGAAAATGTTAGCCTTGCGATGGCAACCACCTCACATTATTGTGGCAGCAGCGGGCCAACTCTTTTCTAGACATAGTTATAATCGAAAGATCTGTGGCCCGGGTACATGGAGCTAGTCCAAAATTTCTACGAGCATGGGATGAAGTTTACACCTTGGTTAAAGAAAGAGTGCAGCATTAATGTATTTGACAAATTTTAATTTCATGTATTATATTTGCATTGTATCTTTTTTACTTCTTGGAGAGTTGGTAATGGGGCCACCATGTGTTGGGGGAGGGTGGAGATGGTTGTTCTGTTTCTGTGATGTATAAAGTTTTGTGAGGTCTTAAAACCTGTAATATCATTTAGAGGCCGACTGATATGTTAGTGCCTTAATGTTCAGTGGCATTGCTCAGAGCTCTATACCATGTGTCATTGTTTGGTCTTGAACCCTTTTGTACAACTAGGAATGTGTTGTGTTCCCGGAGCATTGATCCGTTTGGTAAAGATGTATCGTGTTCCTGGAGCATTGATTTGTTTGGTAAATGTGCCGTGTTCCTGGAGTATTGATTCATTACTGCAGCCGTGTTCCTGGAGCATTGGTCCGTTTGGTAAAGATGTGCCGTGTTCCTGGAGCATTGATTAATTTGGTAAAGATGTGCCGTGGTCCTGGAGCATTGATCCGTTTGGTAAAGATGTGCCGTGTTCCTGGAGCATTGATTAATTTGGTAAAGATGTGCCGTGTTCCTGGAGCATTGATCCGTTTGGTAAAGATGTGCCGGGTTCCTGGAGTATTGGTCCGTTTGGTAAAGATGCACCATGTTCCTGGATAGGCCTGCACAATATTGGAAAAATTTGACATTGCGATATTTTTTCCCCCTGCGATATATATTGCAATAGGAAAAAAGACAAAGTAATATTTAAAAGATGACATATATAGCTCTGTTTGGAAATAATAAATCATTGTCGACTACTGCGGTGATTTTGTAGGGGAGTGCATCCACATAGAAGATAAAAATGAAAAAAGATCTTTTCTAATGTGAATCATTCTTTGTGGAACTTTTAATGCTTTACAAACACCAAAGTAAGTAAGCGCTGTGACTAATGTTACTCTTCTGAAGTGGTTTGGGAGGGAAATTAGGTAGAAATACGCTGGTTGACTAGCATGACACCATTATATTCATATAACAATCAATCCAGGCTAAAGTATATGACAATGACTGCATGTTGCTTCCTCTAAATTTCAGGTTGTGGTTGACTAGCGGGGCCAGCTCGTTGGTTTGATAAATTGATCAGACCTGCAAGTCACGCTCACTAGCAACAAACTCTGTGTATCCAAGAACAATTAAATCAGTATAAATTACGTTACATCAGACACAGATTTCTGTAGTAGATTAGTGTAACGTTTCCAGTGTTGCGGCTCCGAGCCGTAACGGTTTTTTGGGACAGACGGACCCCTTGTTTCTTTAGGCTAACTATATTAGCTTTAGCCTGGCTGGTAGCAGCTTTTTGCAGGGGGAAATGGCTGGGAGACGTCACATTAATTAGGTGATTTAGTTCGTATTTCTTCAGCTTCACTGACTACCCATTGAAAACTATACATAACACTGTGTCAGCGTCAGCTGCTGCCTACTTTACTACACACGGAGAGCCGCACTTCCCATAACAATAACCCCATCGGACTAACGTCACATACACACGCTGCCCACATGGCTCCTTGTCTTAAAGGGGAAGGGTCGGATAGTAATAATTATGTAAAAGGAGAACGGTGAAAGTTTACTTTTCTATCAAGCAGCAAAAAAGGATTAGCGTCAATATCACAACATCCTGCGATGTGACTATCGCACATGCGCACATCGCAATGTCGATGCTAAAACGCAATATCGTTCTGCCCTATTCCTAGAGCATTGATTCGTTTGGTAAAGATGTGCCGTGTTCCTGGAGTATTGATCCGTTTGGTAAAGATGTGCCGTTTTCTAGGAGCATTGATCCGTTTGGTAAAGACGTGCCGTGCTCCTGGAGCATTGATCCGTTTGGTAAAGACGTGCCGTGTTTCTGGACTATTGATCAGTTTGGTAAAGATGTGCCGTGTTTCTGGACTATTGATCCGTTTGGTAAAGATGTGCCGTGTTCCTGGAGCATTGATCCGTTTGGTAAAGATGTGCCGTGTTCCTGGAGCATTGATCCGTTTGGTAAAGATGTGCCGTGTTCCTGGAGCATTGATCCGTTTGGTAAAGACGTGCCGTGTTTCTGGAGCATTGGTCCGTTTGGTAAAGACGTGCCGTGTTTCTGGAGCATTGATCCGTTTGGTAAAGACGTGCCGTGTTTCTGGACTATTGATCCGTTTGGTAAAGATGTGCCGTGTTTCTGGACTATTGATCCGTTTGGTAAAGATGTGCCGTGTTCCTGGAGCATTGATCCGTTTGGTAAAGACGTGCCGTGTTTCTGGAGCATTGGTCCGTTTGGTAAAGATGTGCCAAGTTCCTAGAGTGTTGTAAGAAGAAACAAGTGCCTGCACCTCATCCATGAGTACTGTTATGTGATACTAATGTAGGCGGTGTACTGTACCTTTTTGATGCTTTTTTTTTTTGTGTAAATTCTCAGCGATTGGGGGATTAAAAAAAAGCACTTTCAAATATTCTGGTGTACAGTTGATAAAAATATGGAAGGGTTTATCAATTTCAATGTCCTTTTTGTTAGCTCATTTTGTCTCAAAAGCTTGAAGAAGGCAAGATGGACTATTTAATTAGTTATTAATTATATACTATATAGTTGTACTGTTTAATTTCTGTCATAGTTTACAATTATATATGGTTTATCTGTATTTATAAATTATTTGACTTTTGAAATTGTTCTTTTTTTGTGGTGTACATTCTGGATCATAATATTATATTACATTTGTATGCATGACACAGAATGAATTGACTTAACCATCATTGTATTGGGAGTGATGACGGACCAAGATGTTCTTATTTTGGCTAATCATACTGAAATGATCTCAATTGACACTAAGAAAAAAAACGTGTTGAACATGTGAATTGTTTGTGGTGATCTTAATCACACACACACATACATACATACATACATACATAGTCCAATCATCTCTTAAGATGTTATGTGGAATACAAAAAGATACATAAATTGTGATCACATTTATTCATACACTTCCAAAATGCCTTTGCACTTAATCATACCCATGAGTCTCTGCTGTTGTTTTTAAGTTGACATTTTCCCAACATCGGATAAGAACAATAGCTCTATTATACTATATAGCAAACAATGAGAAAATGTATGAGGACTGAGAGTGAGACTTTCTTTTATTTAATTTATTATGTTTAGCGTGATCTCAGCCTGCCTGGGTTTGCTATTGCTGGTGCAGTCCCTGCTTCATCCGTAATGCTAATCAAAGCTTTGAAGTATGCATCGGACGTGATGCATTATCCCCCCCCTCTCCTCACACATCCACATAACTGCACAGACACATGGCACACACTCACAAATGCACACCCTTATAAGCAAAGATATCAGCAGCCCAGACAGCTGATCATGGGGAACTAATTCAATATCCCTTTGCCTGTTTTAAATGTCATTCTCTGAGCTCATCCGGAGTGACATGTTTTTCATGGTGGAAATAAAGGCGATTTATTGGGCTCAGAACACAGTGACGGGGGTGAAGGGTGGGGGGATCGTCCGCCCGCCGCTCTTGATGTTTGCTGGAAATCTAAAGGTCCTCATGAGGAATGAATAAAGTTTGGATTTGCAAAGATGTGTCGATGCCAATGAGATCCGCATGAGCTACCCAGTTGATAAAGACTGTCCTCATCTGACTGGCTGACACAGACGTTTCTACTTTGGCTGGGGGCTACAGTGTCAATCATGAAATGAAATGCCACCCATATGCCACTTTAAGTCTCATTATCTACAGGGATATTCAGGAATTTCAAAAGGCCGTCAATGTAAGGGTTAATGCTGCAGGATCGGATTTTGGCACATATTTGAAATTTCTTGTTTAGTTTATGGTGCATTTGGCTCCAACTTTTATTTATTAATTTTTGTTTACATCCGCCTCCAGTATTTCAGCAAAACATTTCTACTGTAGATTTATTTGTTGCTCTTCCTTTTCTGCTGGATATTGTCAGTGACTGGTGAATGCTGGTGTGGAGGGGGTAGAGCCTACTCAGTTGCTTCATTGTGCCGGATAATGACTTCCCTATTGAAAATGACCCCAATGACCCCAGAGACAGACAGTAGGACGGCCTCGTCAAGCCCTTGAGGCACCTCGGCCTAATCTGGCATTTTGCCCAAACAGAGCTGCTAACCTCAGTCCCCTGCACGGGCCGCTTTTTGCCTTCCTCCAGGCCAGCCTTTCCTAGTATGCTGCCGGCTCTGTCCATATACCGGAGTCCTGGCCCTGGGTACAGCCACAGAGCTGACATGAGCAGTGATCCGGTGAGGAGGTTGGAGTGAGGGCCAGCCAGCCACAGAACTGTAAATGTGAGAGGTTGTCTGGGTCTGATAGTGGTACATAGCTGGCGGGAATATATATTTTTTTAACTCACTCTTCACCCCATGAGCATCAAACATAGAGCTCCTGAAGGCAAAATCCCATTTTTGGCATTTGCCTTTTTTGTCTTGAGTTGGCCTTTTGTTATTCAAGTGTTGTGTGCTCACAAGAGTCCAGTTTATCATCTACTAGAAGCCATTTCTTTCTTTCTGTCTTCTAACAGATTTAGAGTCCCTTCCTTTATATACGACAGGCTCGAGAACTCTTTTATGCATCACTCTATCCTGTTGCTAAACCAAAATCAGCATCCTGCCAATTCAGATCTGGATCCGAGGATCTCATGAAACATGTTTGGATGTTCATGTGTTTTCATCTTTATACTAATATGTGTAATTGTTGTCTAACTCTGTTTTGAGCAGAGCTGCTGACAAACTGACAAAGTTGTATCGTAATTTCTATTCTTTCTTCTTTATGTTTGCTTTCCGTCTCTTATTTTTCTTCATGTCTTTGTTTAAAGGGTTCCTGAAGCCCCAGTGCTCGTTGGCTCCTCCCATGCAGCGAGGCCGCTCGGCTGAGGCTTGTTCCTGTTTCAGCGGGATGTGTCCCCTCCATCAGCGCCGCCTATCCTCAGGTAATACTGACTGTCTAAACAACCATGCTGCTACTTCGGTACTTGTCAGTTCATAGGTAAAATGTAAGAGAATGCACTTTTTCTCAGTAAACCACCAGGTAAAAAATTAATTTGGTACATTATTGTTAGGTAAGTCAGGTTAGTCACAGCATTTTATATTTATTTCCAGAGAAAAGTATATAGTAGTATAGTTTTATTCTTTTCACTTGAGATAATTATGTCAGAATTCACAATATTATCTTAGAAAAACGCTTTCCAAACTTTCTTAAATAGTTTGAACTGGGTTTGTCATACGATGGAAAGTGTTGCTCTTACACACACACACACACACACACACACACACACACACACACACGCACACACGCGCTCAACACACACATGCACACAAGGCCGCCTCCGGTCAGAGGCGTGGCTGAGGCCCTTTTAGTTCAGTCTGGTTTTCATGCTTAATGGTGTCTTTGCATGCGGAGCCCTAGTGATGGACAAGTTAACAGTGTTGCTCTGAGATCAGCCCCTTCCTCCAAACCCCAACCCCCTACACCAAGCTGACATCAGTGGATAGTCTGAACTGAACTGTCTGGTATGTGGATAATGAATAGTAGACAGAGCTGTGCAGGACATGTGGTTAATGGCGATACATTTATCAGTCCATCCCCAAGGCTTGCGCGCCCTGTAGTGTCACTGCTGGGACCAGCTGAGCTGCCCGTCGTGTAAGCAGAGCATGACTGTTGGATGGTTTTGTAAAATAAATTGTAGATAACAGCGAAAAATATGAAATGTTTTCTTTATAGTTTGTCAAAACTGCCTTTCCTTAGTCTTTGTGAAAGTTTTGCCTTCAAGAATCAGAAACATGGGTGTCCTTGAGGGTGTAATATGTAGTGAGCATCGCTTACTGAAGGTAAACACACAGTGTTCACAGATGGCCCCTCCTCTCCGGCACAGAGCCAGAGAGAGAGAGAGACCGCAGCAGTGGTTGAGCGAGCTAGAAAGTGAATGATGAGAGGGAGCGCTGAACATAGCAGTAAATCAGACGTATAAAACTATCTCTACATACATACAAACATGCACGCACGCACGCACGCACGCACGCACGCACGCGGTATGAGACGCCAATGGAGAACAGCCTGTACGCTGTTTTTGGCTGGGGGTTACACACCCACGTGGGGCACAAAGGCTCTGTGCTGACACCCATAAACGTCCCACACTCAGGAAAGTATGAAGAAAAGAGAAAATACAGGCAGAGGGCCGGCTCTCTGTAAATAGTAGATACACACGGCACCACACACTTCTGAGTCAAAAGTGATGATTTATAGGGATTTCTTTTTTATTATTATATACATTGTTTTTAGGATAACACTGCATATGTTTTTAATAACTGGGAAAGAGGTCAAATGAATGCATATGTGAATGGATCGCATACTGCTATATCATATTTGTTAGTCAGACAGTGTATGCAGTGTTTGTTATTAACAGTCCCTGGTTGTTGCATGGACCTAGCATTCTCTAACTGGAAAATGAGAAGTTCAGAATAGGACACACTAGGCCACTGGGGCAGATGGGAATTATGTCACTGCTGCAGGTTGAGACATCTTTAGTGAAACAACATGTACTGGATGTTTGTTTAACATGTACCTGTATAAAGAAATGTCTGTCTTGTAAATGTTGTCCTCTTAAAAGAAAATAGACAATGTAAATCCGGATATCCTTTTTTTAATTTTAGAAAATAAAGTATTTTTTTCTGGTCTCAGTGGAGGCAAGATGTGAACCCACTACCCTCTCTTTCACAGGCATACTTTTTCGTGGACATGTTTCAGCATGATCGGTGAGGTGCACAGTTTTTCCACCAACCTCACACCCATCTTTGTGTATTTTACAGAGCTATCTTGATTGATTGCAGCATTTTTTACTGTCACAGCCTGCAGTAAGGGTGGATGTGTTTCCTGAACAATTAGCAGCATCTGGATTAGAAGTGTAGTCTTGTTGAAGTATGTCAAATGTTTTCCTTCTTTGTGTTGTGGCTATTTTGAAAGCTGTAGCACACTAGGATATGAGTCACGTTGGATTATTTTGTCTTCCTTAGATCCAGGGGCAAATGGAGAGGAGGAGTGAAAGTGTTGAAAAAGAAGGATTTTTCTATCTTTCCTTGTTGTAGTTTCACTACAGGAGATGTTAAACAAATTCAGTGGTGTGTGACATGCTCCCTGAGAGGCCAAGAGCAGAGTGTACTTCTAGAGAAAGTGAAGTAACTGTTAAGTCATAGCAGCAGAGGTTAGACAGCCGCTCTGGAGTCTAAAGTTTATAGACCCTGTAATAATCATGGGTCTTATTATGGAACGTGTTACTATAAATCCACCAAAGTGTCCCCAGATTGTGTGATTGTCCTCCAATCTCGGCGTTCCAGCCGCCCGACTACAGCCACAATGACAAGTTGCTGTGGGAGGTGCAAGGCTTGTAGCGGTGACCAAGCAGGAGGTTTTCTGGGAAGGCTTGCGAGCCTCGCCCGGGGAACCGTATTCAGCAGCAATCTGCTGATCTCCGGGCCGCGCACTGATGTGGCCAGGCTCTGGTTTCCGTGGCTTTACATTGTTTGGGCTTTTCAAAAACAAACTTACTGGAATGGGACTGTGAGAAAATGCAGTGTTCGGGACCTCTCTTTCCGCAGGATCATTTATTAAAAAAAAGAAAAAAAAAAGGCAATCATTTAGTTTTTTTTTTTATGAGAAAATGAGTTATGATGGTGGAAAAGTTTTTTTTTTTTCTTTTTTTTTTTTTGAATTGTGGATGAGGTGAGAGAGAGAAAGCATAAAAGAGAGACGGCATTGAAAACGGGGCTTTTTGAAAAGGCCCTCACAATGCAGGCCTTGTGCTGTGATTTGGTCTGTCCTCACCAAGCTGAGCAGAGGAATGGAAAAGATTATCCGCAGGAATGTCTGGGGTGCCCTCAAACGGAGCGGGCCGCGTGACTGGCCAATAGGAGCGAGTCTTGCAGAGCGGCGGGCTAATTTTTTCCTGATGAACTCAGCCGCCTGCTCCACAATGCAGTCTGATTGCCAGGGCTGAACCCACATATGGTCTGTGTTTGGAGGGTCCAAATGACAAGACCAATTCTTCCTGGAGAGAAAAGGGGGTGGGGGTGTTGGACGTAGATGATTATTACTGACTTCCCCCTCTTTTTTTATTACATTAGGTTTAGATATGGCTGAGTGGTGTGTCGAAACACACCAACATAATCTGACAGTCCCGCCTGTAGTTTTTCACTACCTGTTGAACTTAACCAACCAGGTGTACTGTTAGCTTTTGTTTCATTGCTCTATATTGATGCTGTTTTTTCCAAATAAATAGCAATTATGGCCAAAATCAAGCCACATTAGTGTTCACGGCATTCCCACTTTATTACAACACCTCCGAATTATCTCACTGCCTCACAAATTCTGCCAATTAATTTGGCTATACTATTCAGAGTACTTGGAAAGAGGTTCCGTAGGCCCTCCACCCAAAACCGGGCCAGAGTTAACTACAGGGAAATGCAAGTGACACAGCTCCAACTCCATGCAAGAAATGTGTCTGTACGTGCTCATTGTTTTTCTGTGTAGCGCTTTTTAGCATCAGCACAGCAGTAAAAAGCCATGTGGTGGGCCTCTGGAGAGAGTCAGCATGTGTTTGTAGACCTTGTGGTCACACAGCATGGTTTGAGACAAGGGGGTAGGGAGGGGGGTTAAAAAGTGACTCCCGGCTCCTCATATTTCCCATCGCAGGGTCCTGCAAAGGTGAGGAGGGTCACAGAGAGGGAGCTTGTTAGTCTCAGCATGCTCTGTTCTCCCCGCACTCTAATTGGCCGGCCGGAGTCGGTGCTCTTGTTGGCTGCTTCCTGTTAGGTCAGGAGCCAGAGGGGCCAGAAGACTCCTAGTTGCCGATTATGGGCCCTGGCCAGCATTCATTTAGAACACACACTACAGATTATTTTGCATACACAAACTCCAACTTTCCAGACTCCTCCAAAGTAGCAACTGGCTAATCCCTGCATTTTCTTAAAATAATAGGAGGTTTACTGGAGGCCATAGGACTGGAGTTCGTCCTAACTGGGATAAGAACTGCCAAAATGTTCAGTTAATTGGCTGTTTGAATTTATATTAAACTTATCAGATACTTTGAGATGTATTGGCTGCGGTTCCCAAGATATACAAACTCCTCATGCTGCTCTTTGAAATGATTTTTGAAGGAGGCGTTATGCATTTGTTGTAAAAAATTAAATGAGTTGAATGAGAATCAGGAATCTAATCTTTTTTTGAGAGAGAGAGAGAGAGAGAGAGAGAGAGAGAGAGAGAGAGAGAGAGAGAGAGAGAGAGAGAGAGAGAGAGAGAGAGAGAGAGAGAGAGAGAGAGAGAGAGAGAGAGAGAGAGAGAGAGAGAGAATTATGAAAAACTTTGATTAATGCTTACCAATTGCATTATGCTCTTTGTACTGAGAACCATTAGTCCTTAGAGATTCACTGCATAGCCATACAAACTGTCCATCATACATGCCAATGAGATTGCCCCAAGTGACACGGCCCCTGGTGCAGCAGCGGCTATGGTGCATCGGCAGAGATGGAGTCTCCATGCTGGCACAGAGTGACGGCAGCCAATCCACAGCTGGTCACTCCAAATCAGAGCGACTAAGCCTTTGATAACTCTCTGAGCCTATAATCCCCGAGCAGCACCATCAGAGTGAAATGCTATCTCATTGTTACTGCTCAAACTCAGCAGAGAGCAAGGTGAGCAGGTAGCTTGGGACATGGGGGGGCGGGCAGACAGGAAGTATTGCTGGTATCAAGCAGTCACTGTCATCTCCACAGTGTAATTTAGGGTGGTGGAGTTGAAGTTGAATTCTCTAATTCTCAAAGGCTATCATTATAAGTTTAAATTTGAATCATGGCAGCGCAAAGGACACAGCATTTACATTTAAATTATCAGGAGTACAGCATAATTTAATGCCTAATGAATTTGTGAGCAGAATACAAATGCACCCATTGTTTCTTTTGCCACTTAAAATCAGAGCGGGCTCTTTGTATTATTTCAAGCACGCTTTTGTTTTAAATTCATTTTCTGTCGCATCCTTGTGTATATTTAGCTCGTTGATAATGTATTCTCTCAGAGGCAGTTTACACAGATGATGGGAAGTTTCTCTTTGCCATAGTTCCCAGCTCTCCAGGTTTACAGTACAGTGTGTGAAGCTTTACATCTGGAAAAATAGAAGAAACCCTGCATTTTTTATTAACATCAATTAAACAAGTTCTCATTCTTCATGCCCCATGTTGCCTAACACAGAACACTATGTTAATCATGGTGAAGCGCGTTGGGTATGCCGCTGAAATATATGGGCAAATTAACGAATGGCATGAATATATTTGAATATGTACTTCTTAACCCAGATATCTCAGTCCAGATTCAATCTCTGCTACGGGCCAGCTGATAACACATCTGAAGCTGCAGTGTTCCTCCAGCTTTCTTGTCTGCTGAAGCTTGAGTGCCATGTTTATATCAGCGAGGCTGAATAAGTGTTGGCTGGCACTGGCCTCCTAACCACGGATAAACATTGGAGGATTGGGATATGAAAGAGTTGCATGTGCACATTTGCAAAAGAATAGTTGGGTTGGCTCATGCCACACTGCGCTCCAGTGTGCAAACAAACCGTGGGAAATGTGTTCTTCATGTGCAGAAAAATACACCACAGACAGGGATATATCATAAAAATAAAACAAAGAAAAAAGTTATTTACTCTCAATAAAAAAAGAATGTTGTATGTGTTGTGATAGAGGACCGTGATGAAGAACAAGAGTGCAAAGTAAGACTTTGTGAAGTGCCATCCGTTATGGTGTCTCTTTTGTTTTTCCAAAAAGTTTGCATAGAACATCTGGATCAGTTAACAGCAGCAGGGCCAGATATTTGGACAGGGCCAGACCAAAGGAAGAGGCCAATTTCTGTGATTTATTTATCATGTCTTATTTTCTCTCTGAACTATGAGTTTCCTGGTTGTTATGCTTTGCTTGCAACATCCGACGCCGCTTTGGCATCGAAGGAAAACAACAGAACAAGAATGGGGGGGAATATTTTTCTTGGCCTCAGTAACTGTAATGTCAGTTTTGCAGTTTGGACTTTGGGTCACAATGTTTTGATTACGTGGCATTATACTTTCTGATTTCTCTTTTTATAATGTGATCTTGCTGTGCAGCAAATATTCTACCCCCACAGTAAACTTCTTGTTTGTTCACTGGCCTGTGTGTTAAGTGGTGGTAGGGAAGCTCAGGTGTCTTTTTAGAGTGGCCTGGGAGCTTGATGCTGTCAGCGGCAGTACTTGCTATTCTTTCCCACTACGGTCAGTTGCCTCCGCCCTCATCGATTTGAAAGGCCAACGGCAGCTACAGATTATCAGACTGTGTTCCCTGGCCTCTCGAGGGGAGAAAGAGGGATGTTGAGGGAAAGAAAAGAGGTGGTGAGGACTCAGCAGAGGAGAGAGGAAAGGGGGACTGTTGGTATTTTGATGCTAAAGTGATTTGACACGCTTGGCATTATAGCTGGCTTTGCGATGAGGGGGAGAGAGAGGTAGCGCAACAGAGCGCTTGATCCGAATGCCACCGAAGCCGATCTCATGAAGTGGAAGGGTCAGAAACGAAGCACCTGTCACCCCAGCTCATGCAACCCCCTCCCCCCCCCCACGCTCTTGCCCCCTTCTGCCTGCCCGGGCACTCCCGCAATAGGATGGCAGAGCCCTGACCTTCCAATGTTGCATGTTTCTGCTGCACAGCAACAGGCCCACCCGAGTGTGCTAATGCAGGCCGGTACATGGGATGTGAAAGATGGAAGTGGGGGAGCAACTCCCACATGCTTTCTCCACAGAGACCCGCTTCTTGAGGTGCATTGAGAAAGAGAGGAGGGGGGGTGATGGTGATTCAGCAGCTAATGGAAATATCATGTCGGGGTTGGATGTTGGTTTGAGGAGCTTGCGGCCCTGGAGGAACAGACTGTGACTGCTGTGGCGACACTAAAGCTTTAGCTGCGGTTACCAAATAAATAGGACAACAATTAAAAAGCAGGAAGTCTTGAGGTCTAAGTGAGGACCATAGTGGTTGTTTTGGGTGGGAGCAAAAATGGAAAAATTTTACTACAACTAGGGCTTGGGGCCTTGTCTATGTGAGTAACGTAGAGTTTTCCCTGCGTGTCTCTATGTTATACATGGTAGACAGCCAATCAGCAGCATTATTAGATCTTGGTAGAAACACGGTTCACTGATGCTGACGAGAGTTCCACCTTAGGTATTGAAATTTGGTAGTGAATGACGAGGCATTTTTGGAAACTTTTCGATACTAAGGAGGTAATTCAGTCAGTGCCTAAAAAGTATTGGGAAACGTATTGTCATTATTTTGGTCATTACTAGCAGTTACAATAACATTGTACTCAGCAAAGTAATTGCTAAGATCACATGGCAAAATCACTGCAACAACAAGCAGTAAGTCAATCATACAGGCTGTAAATAAACCACCAGTTTCTCCAGATTATCTAACAGAATGTAAGCACAGACAAAATGTCAGTAATAATCCCTTATTGTACAAGAAAACAATGTGCTCACAACAATGGTGAATACTGGACTTGGGTAATAATTTTAGCATTCGCCATTATCTCTCTCTACATAAAATTTTAGTAAAATCTGATCAACAATAAGTGACTTGGAAAGTACGGTGTTATGATTACGAGAAATTAACTGGAATTATCGTTTAACCCAGTCATGCTTTTGCCCACTCTCCATGGGCTCTGGGTGCAGGGAGACCTCGGGCATTGGCGGGGGAACCGTTGCAGAGAGTTGACCTTTAGTTGTCTGCCCATGCAGACGGCTTAGTCAATGGGACTGTGTGATGGAGTAGAGCCTGTGTGATAGAGTGCACCAAACGCCACAGGGGCATCATGTCCACAAGTCCATTACAGTCACAGACATTGAGCTAATCGACAAACGTGTCTGTGCAGCACTGGTGGCTTGACTTTGAGATGAGATTGGGGAAAGAGAGGATTATATCTCTAGTTAGGGTGGTCTAGACCCTAACGTGGGTTAAGGGAGGGCAAAGTCAAAGCCCAAACGTGATGGCTCAGCATTGACATATCTCTAGTTGTTATTTATCAGATAGTTTTGGCTGTTTAGTTCAGTTCAACCAGACCTTTTTATGAATCATACTGATAATATTTCATGGTTCACAAACCTTTTGAGATGATTTGGGGGGCAGCATGATGTGAAAAAGTACTTCTAACATGCAAAGACAATAACAGCAGGACCCAGTACTATGTGTGTCTGGTGCTAAAATGCTCAATCAACGAGCCTATGAAAAGAAAGTCACTGATTTTAATCATTCATAAATAGAAACATGTTATTGATCCAAAATGCCAACTGTTTGCTTGCTCTCAAAAAGCTGTTTGAAGACCTTGAGCTCTGTGACTGTTTCACTGACATTTTGTGTATGTCACCATGGATGTGTCTTACCTGCCCACACTCTCACCTGTGCTGCACGCTTCCCCGCAAGGGAACAGAAGGTTTGCCCAGGAAGGAGTTAATCATTTACATCACAGTTTTGCACTAAATATTATGAAACCATCGATAAGCCCTGGAACATTTAGTCCGTATCTATTAATGCTTCTCAGGCAAAGATCTCATCTCCCGGGGGGCATCAAGACAAGGGATTAACACCAGAAAGAAAAGCTGTCCTGAGGGCTAATGTCTTTGAGTTTGCTTTGTGTTTAGTTATGTTTGTATGTATGTGTGTGTAGGTGGTTGTGCTCAAATGTGCATGTATGCATATATCTGTGTAAGAGTATGCACTGTATTTAAAAGGTATAGTAAGCAATGTTAATACAATATGCTTTTTGTCAAATTAAGCGAATCTCTCCTTAAGGTGACCTAGCTTGACGAGATTTAGCACCACCCAGGTGAGTGATTAGGATAGCTGAGCCATTGCATTGTTGACCCCCAAAAAAAAAAAAAAAAGAGTTCTTCTGCGCTGTGATTAGTCTTCCACCCTCCTATGTAGCGTGTTTACCAGGGTGTGATTTTATTGAGCGTCTATGTCAAAGGCAAAAGGAGCAGCAGCAGCTGCCTGTAACCCAAGCTGATGATGAGCATGTATTTGTGTTTATTAAACACCCTCCCTGCCATCTGTTCCATGTATTGTGATACACAGCAGGGCACGTGTGTATGAGACTGATGATTACACAACAGCCGGGCCGGATTATTGTGGTGGCGGCTTCTCACCCGACACCAACGCGCCGCCAGTTTTATTATTCACAGCATCAAGTTTCAAATACACATGTATGAACACAGGGAGACACAGAGATGCGCTGCATACATATCTGTTGTTGATGTGCTGTGTGCACACACAACACTTGGAGAAACATGATTAACGTGATGTGAACTGAAGCATTAATGAAGCTTAATACAACAAGGGAACGCTGTGTTTTCTGCCCTCCATGTGTCTGCCAAAGGTCACGCGGGTTTAAAGAGCATTACAAGCTAATGGAAAAACAAGTCTATTATCACTTATGATACCTTGGTGTTGTATCATAAATTAGCATTTGTTGATTTTGCCTATTGCTACTTGTCCACATAATCATTATTTGTGAACCCAGCACATTTAGTATGTGGGAATGCAAAAATGAATGCCCAAGCACAGCAGGGCTGTAGCATAATGATCATAACCTGAGAAGTACTCTATTCTCTGTGCTAAAAACAGTATTTATGCCACGGCTTTACAACTCGTTATTTGACTGCAAGACCTTAAGAGGTTGATACTATCTGAAGTAGAGAGACTTGAAGTTGACTTTGGCCTGCTTTATTGGCTGGGAAAATGTCTGATTGATCTTTTATCTCTCTGAGCGTTAACTAATCTGTAACCACGTCGTCAGCCAGCAGTGTTTGCATGTCAGCAGAATTCAAAACAGATGAACGTACTGTAGATTTTCATTAAATATTACTCAACCCTTGTGTACTCATTTGTTTGTGATGGTTATGTTCATATATATGACTTACAGTATATGTCTTGCGTCTTTGTAGATACACATACATATATATATACATTTGATATTTATCCTTTTATATAAAAGAAAATGCATTGACATTTTTTTTTTGCAATAAAACTACAAATTCATGGGGCACCTGGGTAGCTCACCTGGTAGAGTGTGTACCCAGTGTACAGAGGCTCGGTCCTCGCTCCTGCGGTCGCGTGTTCGATTCTGTCCTGCGACCCTTCACTGCATGTCATTCTCACTCTCTCTCCCCTTTTCAAGTCTACGCTATCCTGTCAAATAAAGGCCTATAAATGCCACAAAAAATAGCTTAAAAACTACAATTTCATGCAGTGCTTGCATTTGCTTAAAGGGGTTATCTGGAGATTTAGTATTGCCCCTCCATAAAGTTGGGGGATCCACAGGAGAAAGATTAAAAAAGAAAGGATCAGATACCAAAATATCCTTATTTTTAGGCTCTAGTGTCAGTCTCAGAAAACACTGGATACTACATTTTCCATGATGCAACAAGGTAGTGCCTTTCATGAGGCCGCCTCTGCATCGTAAATGGCCAGTGCTTTTACCACACACCTCTAGTTTATAATGCAGGATTTGGTTTTGCCCCCATTTTTAATGAGCTGAACTCAAAGAGCTCAGATCTTTTCTATGTATACAAAAGGCTCATTTCTCTCAAATATTGTTCACAAAATTGTCTAAATCTGTGTTAGTGAGCACTTCTCCTTTGCTGAGATAATCCATCCATCTCACAGGTGTGGCATATCAAGTTGCTGATTAGACAGCATGATTATTGCACAGGTGTGCCTTAGGCTGCAACAAAAAAGGCCACTCTAAAATGTGCAGATACTGACTGCTTTTTCGTTATTGGTGCTCTCTATCTGCTCGGCCGTGGTTCACTAGTCCTCAGAAGAACAAAGACCGCAACATCAAAACAGAATTATTCAGAACTACAACATGGCTGGCAGATCTGTAACATGCTGCCACTGGCAATCAACCTTTTTTAAAAAAAAAAAAAAAAACAAAATAAGAAATCTCACACATGCCACAATGGGCGTAGCAACCTATCAGGACAAGTGGGACCACAAGTTCCTTTGCAATTAATTGTTACTGAAGAGAGTGACATGAAAGCATGCCCTGATGCCTCTCAGTGAGTACACCAACTTTATTATTAATACTTAACCATTTCATTTCATTACAGTGCAACATCACATAATCTCATTCCTGTGTAATATTTAATACTCAGGACTTTTGATACACCAAAACTACAGTGGTGTGAAAAAGTGTTTGCCCCCTTCCTCATTTCCTGTTCCTTTGCATGTTTGTCACACTTAAGTGTTTCGGAACATCAAACCAATTTAAACAATAGTCAAGGACAACACAAGTAAACACAAAATGCAATTTGTAAATGAAGGTGTTTATTATTAAAGGTGAAAAAAAATCCAAACCATCATGGCCCTGTGTGAAAAAGTGATTGCCCCCTAAGCCTAATAACTGGTTGGGCCACCCTTAGCAGCAACAACTGCAACCAAGCGTTTGCGATAATGTGCAATGAGGCTTTTACAGCGTCCTGGAGGAATTTTGGCCCACTCATCTTTGCAGAATTGTCCTAATTCAGTTACATTAGAGGATTTTCGAGCATGAACGGCCTTTTTAAGGTCATACCACAACATTTCAATAGGATTCAGGTCAGGACTTTGGCTAGGCCACTCCAAAGTCTTCATTTTGTTTTTCTTCAGCCATTCGGTGGTGGACTTGCTGGTGTGTTTAGGATCATTGTCCTGCTGCAGAACCCAAGTTCGTTTCAGCTTGAGTACACGAACAGATGGTCGGACATTCTCCTTCAGGATCTCTTGGTAGACAGCAGAATTCATAGTTCCTTTTATCACGGCAAGTCTTCCAGGTCCTGAAGCAGCAAAACAGCCCCAGACCATCACACTACCACCACCATATTTTACTGTTGGTATAATGTTCTTTTTATGAAATGCAGTGTTCCTTCTACGCCAGATATACTTGGACACACACCTTCCAAAGAGTTCCACTTTTGTCTCATCGGTCCACAGAATGTTGTCCCAAAAGTCTTGGGGATCATCAAGATGTGTTGTGGAGAAATTGAGACGAGCTTTGATGTTCTTTTTGCTCAGCAGTGGTTTTCTCCTTGGAACTCTGCCATGCAGGCCATTTTTGCCCAGTCTTTTCCTGATGGTGGAGGCATGAACGCTTAACTGAGGCAAGTGAGGCCTGCAGTTCTTTGGACGTTGTTGTGGGGTCTTTTGTGACCTCTTGGATGAGTCGTCGCTGCGCTCTTGGGGTAATTTTGGGCGGCCGGCCTCTCCTGGGAAGGTTCACCACTGTTCCATGTCTTCGCCATTTGTGGATAATGGCTCTCACTGTGGTTCGCTGGATTCCCAAAGCTTTGGAAATGGCTTTATAACCCTTTCCAGACTGATAGATCTCAATTACTTTCTTTCTCAATTGTTCCTGAATTTCTTTGGGTCTCGGCATGATGTGTAGCTTTTAAGGATCTTCTGGTGGACCTTACTGTGTCAAGCAGCTCCTATTTAAGTGATGCCTTGATTGTGAACAGGTGTGGCAATAATCAGGCCTGGGTGTGGCTAGAGAAATTGAACTCAGGTGTGGACAACCACAGTTATAGTATGTTTTAACAAGGGGGGCAATCACTTTTTCACACAGGGCCATGATGGTTTGGATTTTTTTTCACCTTTAATAATAAACACCTTCATTTACAAATTGCATTTTGTGTTTACTTGTGTTGTCCTTGACTATTGTTTAAATTGGTTTGATGTTCCGAAACACTTAAGTGTGACAAACATGCAAAGGAACAGGAAATGAGGAAGGGGGCAAACACTTTTTCACACCACTGTATATTTTTGCATAATGTATATACAAACCCTTCATCTTTCTATTTTATACATGTATATACAGGAACTGTGCACCATGTTCCCCCCCCCCGCTCTTTTTTTTCTCTTCTTCTGCACTACTTACATTTTATATTTTGTGTTGACACTGTATTCTATCATTCTATTTTATCTATGAAGAATTGTACAGAATGTCCAAAGGATTTCTGGTTTGAATGACATGAACAGAAGCAGACCTGTGTTATATCAATTATTGAAAGATTCCAGGAAAAATTCACATCCACAATGCAGGGAGGCAGAGCCGTGTCCGAAATACTGGCAAAACAGATTTTGCTGACTAAACGGGGGAAAGCACATCCCAACAAGAGAGCCGTTTCAACTCAACGCGAGAGAATCAGTTGTTGGTGCTGCG
This sequence comes from Percina caprodes, assembly GCA_013375575.1. Taxonomy (NCBI): domain Eukaryota; kingdom Metazoa; phylum Chordata; class Actinopteri; order Perciformes; family Percidae; genus Percina; species Percina caprodes. Next base: position 853,263 of record JABXJD010000068.1, read on the forward strand.
CCTGGTGTAGCAAGAGATCAGGCTATTCCTTTTCTCGAGGATCTTCAAAATATTCTTCGAAGGAGCGATAAATTGTGTAGCAGTGGCTTCACGAAGCGGAAATGGTCGACATGAAAATGACTGTAAACATCTCTTATTTTTTCTCTTCACCAGAGGCCGACACACATTACTCCTTCAAGATGTTTTATCCGCTACTTCATACTGTACGACAGACTGCACTTGCACAGTGTGAGGGACGCAAGCAGCTTCCGTCCTTTCAACTCTGTCAAAGGAGGAGGGACTTCTGTCAGGTCTCATTGATTGATGTGGATGCCAATTTGTGTTGCATGTCTTACTAAAAGCTCTGTGTGCTTACAGGATCGATATCATGTTGTTGACTCTCTTTCAATATATTTTTTCAATTTAGTTGAGTCTCAAAGTACACTTGAAGTAAAAATTGAAATTAAGAAATTGAAGTTTCATTTGGATTTCAAACAAGTTTTGCAGGAGTTAAACACAATATTTATCTAATTTAGTCATTTAAGATATTTGTTGGACAGATTTTGGACTTCACACTTCACATGTGTTGCTGCTTCCGTCATTCACTGCATACAAATGTGTGCTATACAATCCGGGATCAAACCCATACCTGTGTACAGAATAAGACTGTAACAAGTTTGTAGTTCCTCTGCATGTTTACTTCCCTCTTCTATATTACGAGTCCCTTAGCGCAACAAACCAGGAAGACAAAGGGCACTGCCTTCCTGTTTGTGTGCTGCCGGGAAGCCATGCATGAGAAATGAGGGGGAATTAGAAGCAAACGCGCTCATCATGAGCGTACAGACCTGGTAATCACCCATGACAACAAACTTATTCACACATAATGCTTATAGTGTTTTATGTCTTCTTCCCCACCCTCGATGGAGCATCTCCTAAAGTATATTCTAAAGGATATTCCTTCCCTGATCATGTGTCCTTAATTTTTTTCCTGTCTTTTCCTCTAGTTGTAGTTCCATGAAAAGTTTGGCCACATATTTCCGAAATTCTGGCAAAATAAAAGGCGAGTGAGTGCTATGTTTTATGCTAATATCTGCAAGACAACGTAACAGGATTATAGTTAATTGGACACTAGTAGTTCTGATACATCGTGGTTGCCCACCTAAGAAGATGGCTTTTTCTTTTCTAAATTGATTAATTTGTCTTTCTATTTCTGGCACGTCCACTCAGGGATTAATTGAGCATTGTGCCTAAAAAAAAAAAAAAAAAAAAAAGAAGAAAAAAAAGACATTTTTTCCTCTCTTTCTTCCCCTCACTCTTTGACATTTCTCCACGTGTGTTTTCTTCTCCCTCCTATGCCTCTCTTCCTCCTTTTCTCTAAGCGATTAGTCCCGAATCATGTTTCCAGCGGATGTACTTCTTAGGCCAACTAAGCCAATAAATATGGCCTCCGTGATTGATCCTTCAGCCTGTCTTGTTTACACAGTGTGCGCTCGCCTGCGCCCCAAAAGAGACGTTGACCTTTCACACACGGGGGCAGCTCACCCTCTTTATCTCGCATCATTGTGCAGCTGAAGAGTCAATCGCAAACACGTTGCGGAAAAGGTTTCGCTGACCACAGCGGAGAAAAACACTCAGTTCTGTGTGAGTGGGGATGATGCGGGAACAAGGGATGTTTTTCCTCTGATGTTCATGTCCATATAGTTTCATTGCCCCTGGCGGAGGGCTTATTTATTGAAGGGACCGTGTGTGGGAGACAGAGGCGGCGTTGTGCAGCCACAGTCTCAAGAATCAACTGCTCTGGTGATCTTGTGACCTCCCGCTCCCCCCGGTCAACTCTGGAGTTCAGAGGTTGTCTCTGAAGCTTGATCTTTAAAATGCACTTCAGCATCATAGAGGAAAGGTGTAAATTAGCCCTCTATTGGTGGTAGACTGGACATGCATGTCAGGGATAGTTTTTTGCAGAGCTTTGTGTGTCTGATACTCTGTATCAAATAGTAGTTTGATGGTTTAAAAAAATGTAATGTATTGAATGAATCCAACATATTAGTAAAGAAATCTTTTTTTTTTTAGCCAAGGTAAGCTAAGGTATCCATAAGCTAGCCATCCACAGATAAAGTTAAGCTTAAGGATTCACTGTGCCGCATGTTAACATTAGAACACAATTTATAAATGTATGTGTATGTAATCATGTAATCATGTCAACAATTTTTTATTTTAAAAGCTTAGTATTGTATGCGCCATAAAAAAGTACATGTATAGGCTTTAGGCCGCCCTACACGTTATTGTAAGCCCAGTTTAATATGCAACTCAATTTTATACAATACATAATAAGGGGTCCCTGCTCCATTTGTTTTTCCACTGAGGGGGTCATTGGCCTAAAAAAGTTGAAGAACCCGGTCTTATAGCATCAGCACTTTTGTCTCCAGCTCACCCTAGTTGTATATTGGACTATGGGTGCTGTCAAAATATTTCTGAGCACCCAGCAGTTTCGTGGCAGGACAGATCCAATGTTGAAACTAATGGATAACTGCAGCCGCTGCCAACATGCTGCTTCCGTCTTAAAAAAAAAAAATCTTGTGTGATGCGTCCTTCACTGTTCTCTACTGTCAACCCTCTGCAGATGACAACCACTTGACCTGGTGAGCCCTGGCATTCTATCCCATTCACCCTCTAACTGATCTCGGCCTCTTGTGCATGACTTATTATGGCGATGGTTAGAAGTTTAGGAGGTGTTAAGCAGGTGCTGATAAAAATGCCTCAGATGCCAATCTTAGTATGACTTTTTATCATGTATTGTCTTGATGGATCTATTTAATATATGTATGGATGTGATGATGTATGCTTGATCCCCCCGAAAAAGGAAATGGGAATAAGACCCAGGGCTTAATTGTGTTATCCTGACTTTTTGTTTTTTAAAGTATGGTGCAAAGCTGTATCATATCTTATAATGAAATGGTCTAATCAATCAATCATACAATCAATCAATGGCCACAAGGACAACTTTGGATCCTGTTTGCTGCTTTGCTGTCAAACCGCAGAGTTGTGAAAGGAGTCAACCTCCTGCTCGTGGCCTGTCCATTAACATACTTGTTCAACTATGTCTTCCTTCTTTTCTATCATCATCTCATCATTCTCTTCCACGTCTCTATTTTTTTTCTCCCAGCACTATCCCTGAGGTACGGGGGAGAGGGAGTGGAGCCAAAAAAAAAGACTGAGGGCTGAGATATTCTACAGGGGATTGTGGGAACCCACTGATAAAGGCTTGCATCTTAATCCATCCTAAGGCCTGTCTTACGGTCTACTATGAGCTTTTATCTGATCATTAAGAGTGTGGGCTCATGTGCACGTCAACGTGCACACTTTAGGAATGAGTGTGTGTGTGTGTGTGTGTGTGTGTGTGTGCGCTGGTTTACGTATTTGATATGTTAATGTTTTTCTTTTTGTGCAATCATTGATGTAGAAGTGCAATCCTGTCATTCTTGCATTTCAAGGCTTTTAGAGAGCTTCAGTAGAGACACGGCACGCACACCTCTTCACTTTGACAACAAGGCAATGCTAGTACACAGCGAGTGCATAACTGCTTGTTTTATGGCCCATAAGTGTGTTAAAAGCACTAATTAATGCGCCGCAATTCTCCCTCTAACGCAGTGCACTAGGTAGGGATCTCATTTTCTCTCTAGGCTTATGCCTTCAGCTCCCTCGCTCCTCCTTGAGCTTTAGTGGAATTTGGTTGATGTGCGCCGAGGGGAGAAGAGGAGGGAGGCGCTCATCTTGTTTCAGTGCTTTATGAGTCTGACGTGTACGTCTGTAATTGCGGTTATGGGTGATTAAACTCCCGATGCCCCTCAGGATCCACAGCCAGCTATCAGTCAGCGTCAGGCCAGGCCGCTGCTTCCAGAGCTCAGATTGGTTCATCTCAGCCTCTGTCCTTCAGACGACGCTGCTGCATGCCACTCTGTACCATATTCCAGGAGCCGCTTTTTGATTTTACTAATCAGCCGGTCTATTTAGTATTTTTTTATTCAATCTATTAATCTGTAAAATATCAGAAAATAAGAACAAATTGCCAATTCCCAGAACCTGAGGTGATGAAAGTTATTCAATTTGGTTTGTGTCTGAACAGTTGTTTTTTTTGATAATCAAATTGTCATTTTATTATTTATTATAAATGACAACATATTACATTTATTATGCAAAAAGCATTCTCTGGGTCCAGCTTCTGAAATGAGAAAATGTTTTATGTACCTTTGGTCAGACAAAATCAGCTGTTTAAAAACATGACAAAACTGCCAGGAGCTTGAAATCTTTTTAATTTTTTTCCCATTTTCCGACATTGCAATGATTTAAAAATAACATTCTAAATTTATTCTTAGAATAATTGGTGACTACTTTCCCGTCAGTCCAGTTATTGTTTTCCGTCACATCCACCATGGGTGTATGTTTCAGATACTGGATTATAAGGAGCAAATGAGAGGTAAATGTTGTGTAAGTCTAAATATGTATGTTGTTTGTGGGTGGATGGAAGTATTTGAAGAATCAGTTGATCATTTCATGGTATTTGTATGTTTACAAATTCGTGCCTGTGCACAATGTGCCTTCATGCATGACGTTATATCTCTACGGTGTGTTTTAAATTCTATTTATGGCTAAAAAAACAAAGGCCTTGAGGCCAACTTCTTCCTGGTCTAATTGGCATGTTAATCATATTTCTGTGGGTGGGATATCAGTGTTTATGCGTGTTTGTGAAAGATCCATGACTTATCTCCAGAGGCAACATGTGACCGCCGGAGTCCTGTCCTCCTCACCGTCCTGCTCGGCACTCCTAATGGCAAGAAGCTGGAGTTTCTCTCAGCTGTAGAGAGTCAGGCAGCCAGGCATCAGAGCCCCAGTCTATCACACGAGGTTGAGTCCAAATAAAACACTTCAGCATGTGTGTGGTAATGAGGAGCTGTGTATTTGTGTGCAAGTTATCTGTCAGTTGCCTCCTCTCATTAGTTTGCTGACTTGGCTGAGCCTTTTCTCCTCTGTTGATGTTTGGATGTTTTCTCTTGTCTTCCCCCACACACACACACACACACACACACACACACACATTAAGGCAATAAGGAAAAGTGGAGAAATTCCACACACTCTTTACCCTAAGGACCTCTGTTAGTCATGGCAGAATTACCTCATAAAGGGTCACGGAGGACAGGAAAAAAAAAGGTTTTTCCAAAAGACAGTAATGTCAACAAAAAAAATAGGGGTGAAAATTAGAAGAGAAAAAAAAATTTCAGTGAAGAAATAACTTCTGTTGCACCACACCTTTCGCTTAGGCTTGGCTGAGGCCAAGTGTTTGGGTCAGCCCAGGTCAGCGTTGCTCCGTAATGTAAAAAGGCTCAGTCGGGAGGCTGGGAGGGATGACAGAAGCTAGGGGTTGATTAATGTGTGACATCCCACGTGGACCATAAAATAGCATGAATATACTGAACTCACTCACACCAATACGCTTCTTTATGCGCTTTCAGAAACACAAACTCCGTATTGTCCCCCAAGTTTTTTGTTTGTCTAAACTGCAAAAAGCGCCGTATCAAGTCCTTTTGGCCTTTAAACGAGTGCTTTAAGTGTTTTCCTTTAAACAGGCAGTGCAGTAAGAATGAATTCAACCGGTTTACAGTTCAAATTAACTTGTTTAAAAAAATAAATTAAAAAAAAAAGGCTTTTGGACTGGGGTGCAGCAAACTGCCACATTTTTTTAAGATACAGATAAGGATTTCTACATAATCCTTGAACAAAGGTTTTATTCCCCAGTTAGGATATTGAGGACTCTGTTATAAATGGAAATTACTCAATAAGTTGTTTTTTTTCTCCATTCCTTAGGCTTGCAACTTAAGTAACTCAAATATTAGTGTAGTACTTGATAGAGTCCCCCAACAATGTTTCCATTCTTTAAGTTTTAAGCCTTACACTGGACAAAGCAAAAAACATCCCCCTAGTTTGGTGGAAAAATCCAAACTGAAGAATCTTAGAAAATCATCCTGTGTTTCAATATTCAATCAAGACACGACTCCAATGTAAGGATATATACTGTATATTAATAATACTTGTGTATTTTGTCTTCTTTGAACCCTGATAAAGAAAGATAAAAGTATTGAAATAGTTATGGTTTGATTGATGAATAAGCCACAGTTCTTTTTAGTAGTAATAGTTTATAGATTAAAACCATGTTTTCTCCAAGAGCAGTGTTTGTTTCTTGAGTGCATCTTTCTGCATACCCTTTGATCACACAGCTATCCTTTTAAGACTTAAGACAAGACCTATATTGTAATTCAGGTGATTCACTTAATTGTGATATTTATTTATTTTATTTTTACTATTCTTGGTGTTTTTGAGCCTTTTGATCTACTTTCTCTTTTCACTGGACAGAGTACAAAAAAAAAAAAACTTTCCCAAAAAAACCTCCCTTAACTTGGTGGAAAAACCCGAGCCGAAGCTCCATTTTTTTGAAAGTTTTGCTGGCCCGCGTGTGTTTGTTGGAAAGCTGCCAGTGAAAATGCAAGAGAGGGGAAGTCAGCAGACTGGCTGTCTTCTGTTCACTGTTGTTCAGATTGACTCTGTCAGGCCAGCTTTTGAGGCCTGTGATCCAGGTGGTCTGTTCTCAGTGGTCTGTCTCCCCCACCACCCCCCCCACCCCAACCTCGGCCATCCTGTGCCCACAAACATGCCCAGCATCAACAGCTTTCTCCCCAGAGTGGTGGTGTCTTCCCTGCACCAATCGCAAGCCTGTGCAGCTATGGGCACATCGGCCTGAGCCAATGAACATCACCTGTTTCTCTCAAGCATGGCTGTCTATGCCAATCATAACACCCACTTTATTTGGCCTCTGTCATGAAGCCAATGCCAACACATAATTCTAGGGCATCCAGGCCATGAGAGGCACATGCAAAAAGAAATATGGATTTTATCGCTGGGGAACGGACCTTCCAGAAAATGACTTTCCCAGCACAAATGTCACAGCAAATGTGCGCTGTGTCATTGCATCATTGGAAAAAAGTATCTTGCAGTAAAGCAACCTTTTGATAGGACTGAGGGATCATTGTTCAGTGGTGAAACTTGGGAAAAATGACTCATTTTGTTGCCTTTTACAAGGTAAAGTTTTCCTGTGTTTGTACTTGCAGCTTGGAAGTGTGGACAGAATCACATATGTTTAACTTTTTCTTCCACACAAAGATATATGTGTTACCCGTATATCATAGGAGATGTAGTTTTTTTTTTATAGTGTTGTCTTGTTATAAACTCATTAGGAATTGACGCCTCAGGTATCATAATAATGCCTCCAGTAAATTCTAGAAACCGTCTCTGCATTGACAATAACAATACCTAACAAATGAGCGTATTACCCACTGAAATACAATACAGTACTACAGTGCCAAATAACTTCGAAGAATGGAAATGTAAGCAATTATTTGACTTTTCCTTTAAGGATAATACGGCGTATCTGGAATCATATTAGATTATCCAAATGCTGCCTCTATACAATAACTTAATTCAGCCTTTTCCTCAAAAGTAAAACCATTGGAATTACTCATGTGATTTAGCCTCCAGTTTACTGGAATATGAAAATAATTATACACTCAGAAAGAAGACAACCAAGAGTTGTGAAAACAAAGTTTGTTGTGGTCTGATTTAAAGGAGGTCTTCAGTTATGTATTTGATTATGGCGACAAGTTTGGTTGTGGGTCAGGTCAGGATTGATTAAGAAATAATTGCAGGTAAGATGTTGGATCTTTGATGCAGAGGGCCAAGCTGCTAAGGTTCAATATTGAAAAAGAATATATCCTTTACAAGCACTGAGTCAGAACGTTTTGGCCACAGTGTAGCTATGTTGTTTTGGGGATCTGCAGTACACTCTGAAGCAGCCTTCCTCCTGGGGCTCTTCAGAAGTATCTAGAGCATATAAAAGACCGGAGCAGCAGTTAGTGCTGCTGTGAATCTCCAACACCTGGGGAGGGATCGGCTCCCAGGTGTTTGTGTTGGTACTGCCTAAACACAAGCTAGGATTGTTAGTCACGTCCCCGGCAGAACCGATGGGCTCCATAATGAAGTGGAACATAAACATGGGTGAAAACCCAAGCACAGTAAGTAAAAGAGAGGGAAGAGGGGGGAGAGACAGCAAGGCCGGGTAGCTGATGCAGGTATCTGCGGGCAGGAAAGGGCGCCGGCAGCACTCTCGCCAGCGTGTCTTCCCAGGACATGAAAGACTTGCTGCTCCGAACTGGGATTATCCTCCACCTCTGGGGAGTCCCTCTGATGAGCAGAGAAGGCAGAAGAAAAGACGTGGACAGAAATTGAAGGAAACAGGGACAGAGGAGAAGGGAGGATAGGAAAAATTAAACGGAGCAGGAACACCATGGAGAGATGCAGAGACGTACTGCACATCCACATGGATGACAACTCTTCTTAAGGGCCTGTTGATGCTCACGATGCTTCAGTTGACCACCTTTGTACTCTTTTTCTAAAACCGTGTCTTTAACTCTCTGAAGAATGTCTTGTGTTGCTAGAGAGCCATGTCCTTGTTTGATCTGAGTCCATCCTGAAAATCATCTCTGTAGGCTCAGACTATATAAATCTGTTGTGATCATTCCTCACTGACAGAAAAGACTCATGCAGCAGATGCAGGTAACAAAGATTTGCACCGCAGAAAAAGTGTCATTTTTCCTCCGTATTGCAATAACTGTTTGAATACACTGACACACACTTCTAGATAGCATGCTGGTTTGTAAAGGAAACGGTGCTGAAACAAGGAGACGATTAATCGTTTAGTCAAGTGACAAAATAATCATGATAATGGGATGATCATTTAAAACATTTGCTTATCTCTTTTTTGTATCATAGTTCGAATATCGTTGGTTGAAGAAAACTAGAAATTTGAAAATCGACTCAACTAGTGATTAATTGAACATAAAGGAAGATAAATATTTGTGAAAAGTATTGTCCTCTGCAGTCCTAAAATGTGCTTTATTGGCTCTTGATTCTAGATATAGACACTCTTCTTGAAAATTCCACTTTGTGTTACATAATGTTTTGATTGTTCTACTTACGTTAAAGAAAACTGGACTTTTAGGACTCCGTAACGAACTAAAACTTGGTTAAGATGATTTTCTTGCAGTGCGTTAGTAAGGAGCTTATTAACATCCCACCTGAATGAAATGTGGGTTTTGAGACGGAGCATTCACTGGAATAAGGTTGACACAAGCTGTTTGAGTTGTCCATGTGACTTATTCTGTTGATAATGGGCCAAAAGGTAATTGATTTTGTGTTTACTGGACAGACTGTCTGTGTGCATTGGCGCAACAGAAGGGGTGGATGAGGGGGCGGGGAGTGGAAAGGTCGGGACTCATCAGTCAATGCAATGAAATGTTCATGATTTTGTTTATTTATCTTGGATACAGCACCCCTCCAATCCTGCGCCCCCGCACTACAGGGTTTTGCGTTATTTGTTTGCTGTAAGTCAGTCGATGCACCGCTCCAGAGTACACTCCTTCAGTGACAATTGCACACAGAAAACATACACACTTGCCAGGACATTAACACCCCCAGGCCTTTTCCTGCAGCACGTACACACAGTTTCCTATCTCATCTATCTCACCCCCCAACTGGCCCCCAGGGTCTCCAGCTTCTCTGAGACTTTCTCCCACTTTCCTTTCCTTCTGCTCCTTGTTTGGATCTCTCTTATCTATCTATGAATCTCTCTATCTCTCTTTCTACATCTATTGATCCATCTAACCCATTCTTCCTTTTCCCTTTATCGCAGGCTTGTTCTCTGGGGGGTGGGGGCGACCAGGGGAGCCAGATCCAGCTCAGGGCTTGGAGACAGAACCTTCTCCATTTGGATTTTATTACAAACAGACCGGCATGTCACAGAAGAATAACAATCAGAGAGGGAAAAAATGAAAGAGAGAGGTCTCAAAGACTTGTAATAGAGTCAATAAATTCAAGCACTCTGGTGGGGGGAAAAAAAGGCTCTGATATTGTTTCTGGGACCCAAAACCTACATGTGAACCAGCTTTTTCTGTCTTAGCCGACACTAATTGAAACGGATCTGTTAGCCTAAATCACATGTAAACATGTCCAACTTTGTGTAGGAGAACAGTAACCATTTTTATGGACCATGATACTGCCTCTCTTAACCCTGCCGGAGGGGGTGGGAAGGAGTCACACATTGGGCCCCATGTTCACCAACATCTGCCTTGGGCTCAATCCAGGTGTTGCACAGGATCAAACACACACTGTACACTACTCAATGTGTTTCAGTGTTTCCTCGATACACATGAACATCGTCCATCACCGGCTACCTCTGAACAACTCTTCAAGTGGCAAGTTCCTAGTTTCTGATGTCATTGGAGGAAAGGGACGGTTTGTTTTTCCTCCTCAGTACTGTAAATGGCATAATTAGTCTCTGCAGACTGATAGCTTGACTACTGACTACTTTGTCGTGTAATTGTTTCATTTTAAATAGAAACTACATAAGCCTTTTTTGGTTTAAGATGAAAAACCTAACATAAAGAACTTACCAACAGACTCCCCATGTTCTTAGTTAGTTAGAAAAAGTGAAATGGGCAGCATGACTTCTGGTCTATACTGGGAGCTGATAGGTTGGTTAGATGTCATTGGTTGTTGTAATTCTTCTTGGCTAATTCATAGGGGATTTGCACAATTTATTGAAACAAGTTAATTTAGGTTGACCAGAGGATCCATAGTTTAAACGATAAATTGCCTATAGCGGGCATAATGGGAAAGGAATGCACTGTCTGGCATTCTCCTCCCCTGCCGCTAGTTATTTTGCAAGGACGTCATTGATGAATCCTGTCCTCAGCAAAGACGATTGTGATTCGTTTAAAGAAATACAACAAAACCCAAAGGGTTTTTCCACCTATAGCAGAATGTTAACTCATGCACACAGACCTAGCTCAGCGCTGTGGCGATTGGTTTGTTTTTATTATTTCTACTAAATTTGACCTCATGTTACTGCTAAATTTGGTTTTGAGTGGTGGCCCAATTCAAGACAAGTGCCACAAAAAGATTTTTTTGTGGTAGCGCATCACATTTTGCAAAACATGTTTGGTGTTTTTTACTTCCATTTCAGTACAGAAAGGCTATCTTGCAGACACACTCGAGATGGGTAATGCATCTTCATTCCTGGTTTAATGTACTTATGATAACATAAGCAGTTATCAGATTTCTCATGGCTGCTAATGTTAATTTAACATCTCATCAACTGTTTTGCAGTAAGGTTATTATATCTCTGTGTTTGTGTACATGTATATGCTCGGTCATGTGCCGTCAAGTGTGTTTTGGCAGTGAGCAAGCCAGATAAGGGCCTGTATTGTGATTTTCATCTCTGGGTGCAACAAAAGAGGAAGCTCGATGAATCATGGCTTCCTGGCTGACTTGCATTCCCCCCATTATTGGCATTCATACAGCCGCCTCAGACATGGGCGCCGGTTTATGTCTTCCTCCGTGGGTGCTCAAAAAAAGTAGTCAAAAAAATGTCCACATTTCAGAACCTTAGGAAATGGACAGCGGCCGACACAAACACACACGCCTATTAACTCAATAATGAAGTCGTAAAGTAGGCTATCTTCAATTCAGGACAACACTACTGTTCACAAATAGGCCTACAGATAGGATTGGAGATGAGAAGTTAAACTGACACATAACTGCAATTGGCTTTGTGGGAAATTAAGAATCAATGGAGTAAGGGACTGACAGACGTAACCAATCACACTATGACAGACGCTCTACTTAGGACCAACTGCAATGTTTTATTTTAAATGAATGTAGTCTACTGACAGTCTGGCAGCCTTTGGTCTCATATTTGACAGCTCAGAGGGCCTTAGCAGCACAACTATCAGATTTTCTTTTCTTTTTTTAGATTAATCTCTAATAGAGAAAAAAGCCACCCCATTTACTTCATGCAGGGGTTCTACAAGGACAAGAAGACAAGCAATGTTGAAGGTCTCCCATAACTGTCAGCAGATGTCAAAAATCAATCTTTAATTCATCTGAAAAAAGCCTGTTGTTTTTTAACATCTTGGAGTTTATTAACTTTATTATCCCCTTGCTACTTGCTAAGCTGCCATGTTGCTGAAATGGTAACGAGTCCTCAATAAGACCCAAAGAGCATCAGCCGCAAATGTAATCTTGCTCTCCTGAAGGCAGCTCCACAGGCTGCTGTGGTGATTATTGCGCCACGCCATGTCTTTTGATCAACTGCCATTGTCAGTTACTGCTCTTGATGTAAGCTGCGTGATGCATTCACTATGCTGACTCTCCTTCATCTGTGATTATTTCATCTCCTTCTCAGTAGTTGTTTTGCTGTCTTTGTGTCTTGTGTCTGGCGCTCCACATGTTCTTCTTGGCGATTTCAAACAAAAGCAATAGATGGAAATTAATAAAATGAATGCAAATAAAGCCGACGTGGAAATACTCTTAGTGGAGATTACCATTCTGCTCTGAGGCCATTTAGGGTTAGGGTTTGATACCATTTTGTCAATAGCCTATCCATAGCCTACATTGACTTAAAGTACGTAGATACACAAGCATGAAGCGCCCTCTGTAGGCTGTAGCATGCCCTCATCATTTTGGGAAAACATGGTTAAATACACTATGGTTACCTCAATATGTTGTTTTTTTTAAAACACATAGTTTTCTATGTTTTCGCCTCATGTCAACACTACTCTGGCGTTTCCAGACGGAGATGTTTGGAAACACAGTTGACCCTTTTTAAGTTTGAAATCTCCACGGTCTTGTTTTAGTCTGTACAGTCAGAAACGGACAACTTTGGCAACAATGATACAGACACCCATATTTGCTTCCTAATTGGGTATTATCAGTCCCAATGTGTCCTTTTCTGATTGGTCACACCTTTTATCATGTGATCCTTTTCGGGAAGAAAACAAACAGCATAAGCCTTGCCTTGTTGTTGATGTTAGCAGTTGTTTTGAAGTTTATTTCTCCATGATATAATGCTACTACTGCCTACATGCACAGGAGGCAAGCTATCATTCAAGTGATTTGCAACAATTCCTGTGTCTGGCTGCGTTATATCAGCCTTACTTGCACACACTTGCCAAGTGTAAGCAAATGGTCTGTAATATGAATTTTCAGGCATGTTAGTATGGATGGAGATATGATAAATTAGTTTTCAATTAAAAACATAGTAGTGTGGATGTAGCCTACTTTTGTCAGAGCTTTGAGAGGAGGTGAATAGTACTTGTTTTACAAAATAACAGGCTGCAATTATATTATAATTTGACATGAAGTAATCCCTTACACTGTTTTCGCTTAGTTAGTTTGTTTATTGTCCCCCATGGGGATATTCACAAGCCATTTTTGACGACAAAAGTAAAAAAAAAAACTGAACGAATGAATGATTTTAGACCTATAGACATCACTAAAATTACCATAGACCAGGGCACTTATACATGGGAGGAGGAGGGGCAGGGGTCCAGACCGGCTGGGAAGGACAAAAAAAAAAGAACGTAAAATATTTGCAGGTGCTTAACTAAACTGCCATCAGTCTCGTGTATGATTTAGACTAGAACATGACGGGCAGTATGTCAGATTCTTTATGATTCAACTCTCAGCAGCATTGGCTCAGCCTCGGCCTGGGCAGCTCAACTCGCTCATAAGCTGGCTCGGAGAGATGGTGTATCACCTCTGAGCTAGAAAGAACGATCGTAGGCCATATCAGCAGATCAGAGTGTTGGCAGTCAGGCCACAGCCAGCAATAGCGCCAGTAATCTGTGGCTTAGCTGGCAGCTAGCCACAGCCAGCCATGGCTCCATGTCTTCTTCAGACACTTAAGAGTCACTGAGGGCACCAGAATGCCCCAGGAGCTGGCGCTTTTATACACATGCTATCAGAGACATGAATTGAAAAGAAAAGGAGTCCACAAGAGAGAAAAAAGGGAAAGTGGGAGGGAAAGAAATAAGTCTTTTAATGAGGGCAGTTGTTTCAGCAGGCAAAAAGAATCAGGTTATATCAACACTGTATTAAATGATGGTTATTAGCAGCCCACCTACTGTGAAATTGTGGGTGGCCTGTTTTGGGTCTTTTCTGCCACTTATCCCACATTAAGGCCCCTTCCTTTCGCTTTAGCTGGTTTGTGGATGCCCACAGATAAGGGCCTTAACAGACAGTTGGATACTTTTGATATGAGCTGTCGTGAAGCTGCAGCTCCGGTTGCAGCTGCTCTGTCTGATCATATCTTGTCTCGACAGGAGTGCCCGTTAAAGCAAACACCTTCATCACTAGATGGCTTTTTGCACCATTCCTCAAGCCTTGTTTACCGCAAAGAGGGCGAAGGATTCAGTGTAATAAGAGTGAGAGGAAAAAACCTTGTGAACATAATGTATGATTTTTCTCCTGTAGTGAATCGTTGACTGTGCAGGGATTATAAAAAGCACAAAGACCGCAGGGAACAAGCGACTAAGAACAAAACCCTGTTGACGTCAAGTATCCTTTGTGCGTTAAGTAAGGCTTGTGATGTCCTTTGCTTAGTTGCAAGTCTCAGAGGTGCTGATGAAATGCTACTATCTGCAGCTATTCATTCTTCCTTGGATGTTTTGTTCATTGTTTTGCATCCAAATCTGTTCTGATCAGGCCCTGGTTTGCATATTCATATTCCATCTTGCAGTCTTGTAATAATAAATTAGATATTCTGACGAAATAACCAGGGAGAGAATAAATGCCCCTATAGAAACAGATGGACACTGGATCAATTGTTGGTTATAACAGAGTTCATAACTAAGGGACGGCCTCCAGCTCACCCAGTAGGAGCGTTCGCAGCGGCCCGGGTTTGAATTCGGCCTGCGAGTCATCCTCATCACTCTCCCCCTTTCATGTCTATCCACTGTCACTACAATAAAGGGAAAAACCCCAAAAAATAATCTTTAAAAAAGAGTTAATAAGACATTTGTGTGATTTGAGTAGATGTCTATAGGGACTATGCATCATTAGGCACGCAAAAGGATACACTTTTTGTTCATGGTCATACTTCAACTCCTTGCCAATGTGAACTGCCTCTGAGGTTAATTAACTGTAGTGGTACAGTATACAGTATATGATTTATCAAGCAAAAATACTAAACATTCCCTGGTTTTTGCCACTTTTCTCGGTTTCATATCATTGCAAGTTAAACATTTTTGTTTCAAAAAGTTAAGTGCAAAACTAACATTCGCCAGTGTTCCTCATGTTTTACATCACCTGTTCACATGTCATCAGCCAGTTATGGGCAAACCCCCTACACCATCTCTCACCCGCCCTACACACACACACACATATACACACACACACACACATACACACTCCCACTACTTCTCCCTATCCATAGAGTAAACACATCAGACTGGGATGTTTACTCTCTGAACCTTAACTGAAGGGACCAGATTAGTCTGTTTATATAGTGGAAAACAGTAGGGAGACATTTCCTGACTAATGAGCACACACACACACACACACACACACACACACACACACACACACACACACACACGTGTTGTAAAGCACGTGTGTATTTAATTAAAATATACCGTGTGATGCTGAAATCAAGATGCTGATGAGTAATTGGTGGAACACACATAGAAATGTGCACACACACAGAGCTTCATGGACAATTGACTAAAATATCAGCCGGCTGTCGTCATGGTGATATAGACATCAGCGGTAAAAACTCGGCAAATGAAGCTGTTTTACCGACTCCTGTGTTATTTTGGGCTCAGGGTTTTTATGCAACCGGCTGAATCTCTTGGGGTTTTTTTGTTGAATGTTTTTCCCCTCTTCTCTTCTCTTCCTCTGAATACATTCTGAGAAATGCTAATGACTAGCATTTCATCCAGTCTGTGCTCCGACGCTCGGTGCGCTTCAAAAACTGACTCACCTGCCTCTCCTAAAATGTCCCTGTGAATAATAAAAAAAAAAAAAAAATCTGCTTGTCGCCTCAGAATAAAAGATGGAGAAAAGAAAAAAGAATGGGGGCTGCCTTATTGTTGACAGGCCGCGGCTTCATCCAGATGTCTTTCTTATGTGCTGCGATATAGGTGCACGTGACTCATGACTGCTTCATTTACGTCAAAGTCAATCTATGAAATGTTCTGTGTTTTTATTATTTTTTTTTTTTCCTGGCTGCTGTCTTGCCAATGCCATCATCCCTCGGCTGACCCACCTCCGGCAGAGTGGTATAAAAACCTGTGGTGTACCCAAGGATCTGCATGGAGCCAGTGTGAATGTTTGTTTGTGCACATTTTGTGCTGTAGTGAAGCTCTAACAAAGTCTCAGGAGAATGCAGGATTTGACAGAAGCTATAGGGGTATTAACCTAAAATTGGCATTGCTCAATGCTTCTTTTTGTAAACACAGACGACACAAAGCGTTATGATGTGACTATTGACAGTCAATTCCGCTGATAGTGAGTGAAGAGATTGAAGGGCAAACTGGCAACTGGATGTAAAGTGATTTACTGAGATTTATGAGCTCTCTCTTTCTGTTTTTGCTGCATCCCACGTCCTCGTGTTCCACTAAGTCTCCCCAGTGGCACCACTAGATGAATAATAGAGGAAGAGAGTAAGCCGCCGAGTGAAAAATGAGCATCTGTCTGCTTGTGCATAGGCACCTGCTTGTGACTGCAAATGTGTTTTTTGAAAAGGGAAGACACAACGGACATGGTGTCCAGAAGTTAGGTGAAAGAGACATTGATGGGGAAGACGCACAAAGCTACTGAAGCGACCACTGAGGAAACATTGCAAAGAACGAAAAATACAGACTTCGAGGTTTCATCTGCACTAGGGATGGTTCAGACTACAGTGGGGGGTGTAGGGGTGCAATTTCCATCTATAATGCATCATCCTTTGCTGTTGGCAGTGGCAACACAAGCTCATGGGTTAGTTAGGGAATGCAACCATTGGTGTAGCTCTGCAGCCAGCTGAGTCATTTGTAGTCTTTATAAAAGGTGTGTATATTCAGTGGTTTGTAATTTTTTCTTTCATCACAGGATGCATGTGTCTATATGAGCTGTTGAGGTTTCAACAAGAGAGCGATTTTCCCTTCTAGATTAATTCAGTCCTGCAGACGTAAATTGATCCAATATATTCAAGTTGATTTTATGTAGTGCTTTAAAAATAACATCCAAGTGCCCTCTATGTACAGTAGGCTTCTGAAACTTAGAAAGCATTCCATCTAACATTCCAGATAGCTGTTATATAAACCAATTAAAAAAACTAGATTAGGTTTGTATTAGAATTATGAAAAGAGCATAAGTACATATCTATCTTCTTCTTTGTCACATAAATCGTTGCACAAACCCTCATTTTCTTCCTGAGGCCACCCGAGGGGATCTCGGCTCTAAATTGGGAATCACTACTGTGGGAGAAACTAGAAAATCATTTCTGCCAAATCGGAGTCTCTGTTTTAATTTAAGAGCCGATAGAGAACATGCATGCCTTGTGTCTCTCACACAGTTACACAGTAGTTGTAAATGACGTCCTAAAAGACTTAAGGAGAGATGAAAAGTCAGGTAGGTTTCTGTTACAGAGGCCCCCTCAGCCCGTCACCTTTCATCATAGGGTCTGTTTAGCTGACAAATAGTGCACCCTCTGCTGTGTTCCTTCAGGATATGCTCTCCCCCGCCAACAATCAGTGATTCAGTGTAACTATAGAGACCACAGAACATCCTTCACTCCACTAGATTGTTTTTATTCAACAAGACCTAAAATCTAAATGTCAAAGTAGATTGTGCGTCAGTGCCTCTAAAAACTTGTATGACTGAAAAATGATTCATATGAGTGTTCTCTGATGATCCACCTCTGTATTTAAGTTTAGGCTACTAAAATATCTTGGTTAAAGTTTGGGGATGGGCACCTCTGACGGTAAGAGGATGACTGCATGTGAATTATAGCCTCCGGCAGGGCAAGTTTTGCATGCCCTACCATTCCCTCCAGTTTTTGCGGTGGGGAAGAAGTTATTTTAAAATAAACCTAAATTAGATTTTAGCCTTTTTTTTCCATTAAAACATTTTCAACCTGTTTGTAGCAAATTTCACCGCCTAGATCAAACATGCATTCAAACCCATCTTTCCGTGATAATCGTGACACCTCAAAAATTCCATCCGCTGATTTTCTGAACAAACCTGAACAACTTATTATAGGCATTTCCTCCTACAAATGACAGATGGTGTCATTTTTTTTCTGGAAAAGGACGGCCATTAATCCCAACGGCGACAGATCACCCGTCAGAAAAGCGTAAACAAAGGTTGTTTCAAGCGGTTTTGGATGAACGACACGCACGTCATCTTTCCGTTGAGCACCGTCCCCTTTCATCTTATCATCCATCCTCTTCTTATTCATCCATTTTATCATATGCTAAATGCACGAGCCAGCAGCAGCCAGAACACAAATTGGTGACTTCCCCCTGTGTAATCGCACCCAACGGCAGGACAAAAGCACGAGGAAGGCGAGAGCGAGGGAGGGGAGCATTGTTTAGAAATAGGAGATGCTTGTATGGAGTTCAGAAGTGTTAAGTGGAGAGCTCTGTCTGCGCCTGCCTGTAAGATGGGCCCTAATTTGGTTATTTGTAGCTGTCAGTTGTGTTTTTGTATGCCCGGCGATGCAGGCCAGTTGACAGGCCACAAACAACAACGCTCAGTAGCTCTTCAACACCTGTCTAAACATCAGTCAACCTTTTTGTGGACGACTGGCACTCATTTTTTTGGATGATTCAATCATTTTACTCCCCCTCTCCACTACTGCCCTGCCCTCACTCACTGTTTTTTTTTTTTTTTTTAAACTGTGATGTAATCTTGTGGGCATGTTTATTTGAGGCTTTTTGCAGATCGTACAAACGGTTGCAGGAGCTTGCCGTGTTTTCTCAAGACTACTTATCAAACATGTTTCACTTTCCAGTTCAACAGGTTGGGAGGCACGGGGGGGGCTACATTGTGTTGGCTTTTCTTTTCCTCTCCTAGGTTTTCCACTCCTCTCCTTGTTTCTTTATCTCTGCTATCCTGTACTTCTCCCTTTTTTTCTTGTCCTCTTGTCTCCTCTTCTCCTCTTGTCCCCTCTCCTCTTTTCCTCTCTTGTCTCCTCTCCTCTTCTCCTCTTGTCCCCTCTCCTCTTTTCCTCTCTAGTCTCATCTCCTCTACTCTCATCTCCTCTTCTCTCCTCTCCTCTCTGGGGAGGATTAGGACAGAGTCCTTTTCATCCTGCTGTAATCCTACACTGGCAACCCAACTCCAACAAGAATACACACACACACACACACACACACACACACACACACACACACACACACACACACACACTTGGCTGTGAGATATCTATATGTCCTGGGGGGTTTTCTCAAATAATACCATTCACATCACATACAATATGATCACGTAGCCACACAGTTTGCTTCCTGTTTATCTGGAAGGAGGGGATGTTCTGAGATTTTGCAGTAAATTTTCTGCTCTGGTTGTTCCTGTTCTCCAAAAAGCTGAGCTCCCCCCACCCCTGCTGGGACCTACAATGGCAGATTGGCAACCTTAATACCACAGCTCTCTTTATCTGCCTGAATTAAAACCCAATTGGCCAAGGGTCATGGGAATTGCTGGCTCAGGGAGATCTCTTAATATATTTATTTTATTTTTCAGGAATTATGTGTGTGTGTGAATTTTAGGGGGAAAAAATGTAATCAGAGAGATAGAAGCTCAAGGGCTATCAGTCAGGATTAAACACTGCAGCAATACAGCTAGATGCAGAGCTGTTGTTAGCCCTTTATTAACAAGGATGTGTGTTTGTTTTTGGAAGGATGGGGCCTGTGTGTGTATGTGCTTACAGGAAGTGCTTGTGAGGCAAGTTGGATGTGCAGGAAGTGTTTGGCTTGGCTAAGCTGTCAGCTAGGGTGCTGCTCTAAGGATTGCTGATGCAGGGGGCAACCACGCAAAGATTCCCCCTCTTTTGTCCTGCATTCAGTCTTTACAGCAGAAACACACCACAAAGAATACACACACACACATACACACCCAAAGAAATACTGTAAAGTCAGCTGGGTCAGGAAAATAGCTGTGAACTGGACTTGTTGTTCTCGGCTGTCAACTAATTGAGCTATGCATCAGTTTTATTTTACTGCCAGGAAACAGAGGAACCTGGTCACTTATAAAATGTGGGAGTGTGATCGGCAAGCCACACGTATTACATAATTAGTCCATGTCCCTGGAGAGGAGAGAGAGCAAAGTTGTGTTGTAGTAGGACGGGATATAGGAAAAGGGTATGTTAAGACAAAGGTCTCATCACCTGTGACGTAGGGCTATGCAATTTGGATAAATTGTTCTATTATGGTGGTGTGTATATAATTTTCATAAAACAATGTCCTCAGATGTTTTGTTTCGTCAAACCAATAGCTTCAAATATGTGCAAAAGTTTTGCCTGAGAAATGCAACTACTCGTTAAAAGCTTTAAAACCAATTGTAGTGAATAAATGAATGCTCAAAAAGCCCAAATATAATTTCCATTGTTCAAAAGTCAAGTAAACACACTTCATTAGACACGAATAAGGAAAACTTATAAGAAAAACAATGGAAGTGCCAAAGAGTTGGGATCCCTCTGCCATGATTTGCAGATTGGACAGAAGTAGCAGCGGGATGGAGAAAAGGACGAGAATAGAAGGAAAGACTGATATGAATGAATGAAAGTAAGAGGTGCTGTGCTGAAAGGCGAGACAGCAAGGTGGGAGTTATTGATGCACATACGACGCTCTCTCCAAATTCTCAGTGACATACCACAGTACCCTGTGTCTGTGCTTGGGCTCCTGCCAATCCCATGTCTTCTGTGTTGAGAGTTGATGGGAAGATGTCCTGCTAACTTAATTCAAAGTACAGAGTAGACTGTGTCTAGGAGGAAGGAGAGAGACAGACAAAGCATATGAGCTCTTCTACATTACACATGACGTTATTCTTCTCACTACCCATGACGTCTTTTCCCTCCGCTATGATTATACAGTATATAATATATTTAGCTCTTCGAGGCCCACTGCTCCACTCATCAACCGCATACATTATAGATGTACATCCTGTCCTCGTAGATCGCTGAGGGAAGCACTTGTGATGAGGTAAACTCTTCATTGAGGGATTGAACCACTGCATAGCCATCAGCCTTCACTGACTCACATGCTAGAGTTGTTTTTCACTAGAGCTGTCAGTGGATTTAATTGTCTGAAGTGTTATTGCTATTTTGTGCATTTTCCTGGACCCCGTTCAGATTCAGCAACTGCTTTCACACTTCACCAGATGTGCTGGATTTGGACAGGAAAAACTCCAATTAGCTCAAGTGTGAAAATGTCCTATGTAAAGATAGAAAAATTAAAATTACACACAGGCGTAAAATACATTCACATGCTCAGGTCCTATACATGCACTAATGTAGAGATATCAGAGTGAGTGGGCAGCCAATGCTGGACCAGCGCCCTGACCGGCTGAGGGGGGTTCGGTGCCTTGCTCAAGAGCACCTTGGCAGTGCCCAGGCGGTGAACTGGCATCTCTTCAGCTATCAGTTCACACTCCGTACTTTGGTCCAAACGGGGACTTGAACCACGACCCTCCCAACCCAACTCCCTACCGACTGAGCTACTGCCACCCCCATGAACAACATGGTTTTCAAAAGTTTTATGTTGGGGGGGGGGGGGGCATGTTGACAAAGATTATCATTTAAAATTTGCAGTGAAAATCATAAAATCTCACAGCAACATCCAACCCAGAGATTTTTCCAATTGCCCTCTTTGTTTATGTTTTTTTCAACCAGACTCGTCGGGGCACTTGACGTCCTCACCCCTGGGCTCACCCACATCCCACCGGGGAATGCACCCGTCTCTGCTCAGTCCAACGTCCATGGGGCCCTCCGGCTCTCTTCACTCTCCCATCAGCACGCTGAGTTCGCCCATGAACGGCCTGGCCTCCCCCTTCTCCGTCATCAGCTCACCTATGGGTCCCCACTCCATGAACTCACCCGGAATGGGCTACGGCCCCAGCGTCAGCCCCCAGGTGAGGCCTGTGACAGACTCACAGATGTGCACGTGCACACGCACGCGTACTCACACACTTTTGAAAAGTCTATATACTGACACTTGAGAGTTGCAGATGTCTGATTTGTTTGATTTTCTTCTACAGTGTCTAAATTACTCTGAATTCTGTAAATTAGCTTGAGCAATACAACTACTATGCATACATATTTACAACAAATATAACTTGTTAATCAGAGAGTTTTAGAGGTGCTGTAGGTGATAATTTTTATATGTTTTTACCTTTGGACAGTGCTGGGCTAGCCATTCCCCCCTGCTTCCACTCTTTAAGCTAAGATAACCATCTCCTAGCTGTAGCCTCATATTAAACAGACAGACCTGAGAGCGCTATTGATCTTCTTATTCAACCCTTTGGCCAAACGAGTGAATACGCATAATTCCCAAAATGTTGAATTATTCCTTTTTAATGAACAAGAGAGTTACAAGCTACATTCAGAAACAAAAAGTCTCATGTTCAGCGGCCTCCACAATGGTTTCCTGAGGTTTTGCCATGTACACAAAACTACAGCTGCCCTATAAACTAACCAGAGAAAAAGTTTAGTATTGTGTACAGAGTTCACATGTCTCAGAAGTGCAAATTACACTCTCTTACAGTTGCGCACACACACACACACTCACACACACACAAGCAAGCCAGGCCCCAGCAGACAGAGGCCCTGCTTTTACCCCATGCCACAGTTAATCAAGGCCCATTCAACTATACTTTGCTCTGTCACTCGTTCTTTTATATCTGAGGCCTGTTTGTCACTCTCTCCCGCCATATTTTGCTTCTTTCTTTTTTCCTTCATTTGTCTTCTCTCTGGCTGTCTTCTTTTCTCTTTTTCCCTTTCTTGTTTTCTTATTCCTTGTCTCTTTCACACCATCTCCTGTCTCTTCCTCTCTTTTTTATTCCATCAATAAGCCTTAGTTTCTTTGGTATTAAAAACACACACGCACACACACAATTAAGACATCAAAGCCTGCATTGGCCCAGTTTCCGTCTGAAGCCATATCTGAAATTGAAATAGTCCCCCCCCCCAAAAAAAAAAAATGCAATGGCTGCCCTTCTTTGTGTTTGTGAATAATTGTGTTAAAGTGTGTCGGCAATGTGATGCTATTTGGGATGGGCTCTCTCCACTATTGTTGGGCTTATCGCCGAAGTGTCCCACATGAAATGGAGTTAAGGGTGGATTAGGGGCACTTTCAGAAAGCGGACAGAATCTTTCCTTGCTAGAAAGCCTCTCTCCCTCCCCACCCCTCTCCATCTGATTCTTCTACACTTTTTAATTCCAACTCTTTCATCTCTGCGGCTGTTTCTGTCCTCGAGCTGGATACTTTGTATGCAGGTTGAGTGTATAGGTAGCAAACGTTACAGATGATTGTCTCTCGGTTTGTCTCATTTCAATGAATCTCTATCAGAAGCTTTAGTGATCCTTTTTGAGTGTGTACCTATTTAGCATGTAAATATCTATTAATAATCATAAAACGGAGCATGTGCTTTAGGTGTTTTACAGCTATAAAGAGCAGGTAACAGCTGTTCTGTCTGGTGAGTTTTATTACTGTATGTACAGTAATTGCAAACACTGTTTGCCTTGTGTTATGGGTTGTCTGGTTTCAAGTCTTTAACAATGCTGAAACAGCTGGTATAAGGGTAAATGACTGCAAAAAATATTGATTGGCAACACTTTTGCAATTTGCGCTGTTCACATTTTATTTTTTGAGTTTGGAAGTACGGGCATATGGATGTCAGGGCGAGGTATCGAAAAACGATACTAGTTCCGATATGATAATTGACTTTCAGTATCAATACTGATCTGAAATGATCTCTTCCTTTGAGACCTACAAACCCATTTTACATTAAGGGGTTATAGTATGGACTGGTAAGGGTTGGGGTGGGGAATAGAGCACCACCCTCTTCCTTGAGGCTTACCGCCCGTTTCAAGATGCCAGTGTGTGGTAAAGCAGTATCGCTCATTCTTCAACATCAGATTAAGGGCATGAGAAACGGTTACCGTCCGTTATCCTGATTTCATATTAACCTTGAGCCTAAATAGTTTTTCAGTAACTACTTGTGTCAAAAGCAGTATTGCAAGTACTGACAGTTGGCATTGCCTGATCAGACTTATAATATTGTTTACTTCCTGATTTAAATTAGAATTTCTGAGATTTAAGAATATTTCTTTTGGACGCTTTTGTTTTGCTTCTTGTTTGTAATGGAGTCATGTGGCTGACTTTGTTTTGTCTGTAATTATTTAGCTATAAACAGTACAACCATTTAATGAATGGTATTGTAGTTGTAAACAGATACAGTTTTAAGTGTTTATTAATGTAAACTATGTTAACAATTATAACTTTTTCTATGAGGACATGTTTAATATTATTGCATTATATTATATTTTACTATATTGTGTATTATGCCTACAGGAGTTGTTGTTTGTTAACACATACAGTGGAGAGAACAAGTATTTGATACACTTTGCCAATAACCATCTGAATGATCCAGAGGAGGAATGGGAGAAGGTCATGTGGTCTGATGAGACACAAATAGAGCTTTTTGGTCTAAACTCCACTCGCCGTGTTTGGAGGAAGAAGGATAAGTACAATCCCAACTGTGAAGCATGGAGGTGGAAACATCATTCTTTGGGGATGCATTTCTGTAAAGGGGACAGGACGACTGCACCGTATTGAGGGGAGGATGGATGGGGCCATGTATCATGGGATCTTGACCAACAACCTCCTTCCGTCAGTAAGAGCATTGAAGATGGGTTGTGGCTGGGTCTTCCAGCATGACAACGACCCCAAACACACAGCCAGGGCAACTAAGGAGTGGCTCCGTAAGAAGCATCTCAAGGTCCTGGAGTGGCCAGTCTCCAGACCTGAACTCAATAGAAAATCTTTGGATGGAGCTGAAAGTCTGTATTGCCCAGCAACAGCCCCAAAACCTGAAGGATCTGGAAAAGGTCTGTATGGAGGAGTGATATGATCTTTGTCATTGCAAACAACGGTTTCTGTACCAAATATTAAGTTCTGCTTTTCTGATGTATCAAATACTTATATCATGCAATTAAATGCAATTTAATTATTTAAAATATCATACAATGTGATTTTCTGGATTTTAGATTCTGTCTCACAGTTGAAGTGTACCTATGATAAAAATGAAAGACCTCTACATGCTTTGTAAGTAGGAAACCTGCTAAATCAACAGTGTATCAAATACTTGTTCTCCCCACTGTAAACTGTAACTGCATACAACTATTTTATAGTATGCTAAAGTTTTAAAATAAATCAAAAAGATTCTGAACTTGTTTTTAACACCAAAAGTAAAGTGTGAAAGAAAATTATTGTAATAGGTTATTCCACCAACACTCAAGTGCCAGTGTTGAAGCATTTAAAATGGTACCCATCCCCCCCAAAAATATTGAGGATTTGAGCTGGTAGCCGTGAATGTTTGCATAACTGAGATTGTAGAAGCTGCAGACTGTTGCTCAGGACGGCAGTTTGATGTGAGTAGTGCGGCTCAGAGGTTAAAGATGGTGTCGGTGCCCTGTGGTCGTGAGGCGCGGCACTTGTGATAAGACGTGATTTGAGTCAGACGGCGTATGCCACTTGTTTTTAGCACTTGACTGACTCGCTGTATTCATAAGCATTTGACTGGAACGGGGTCACAGCTCAGCCTCCTGCCTACTAAACCACCCAGAGGCCAGAACAAGACCCTCCGCCTCCACACACACACACACACACACAGGGTTTGCAGGATGTGCCTTATATTTCTGTTTTTACTTCCTTACTGTCTTTTTAAGCCATTCATAGCAACTTGTTTACCATTAACTACAATCATTAGTATCTTTTTTTAGCAGGAAACACAACTTTTAGAGAGATGACAATATAAAAATCCAGGTGGAAATCTCATTAAACCATTCTGGTTCTTATTAAAACCTGCGTGATTTCCAATAAATTCGGTAAAAACCAAAACCAATGAGCCTAAACTATCCCCTACATCAAAGACGCAAATGACAACATGATGAAAACAGAAGACGGGATGAACAAAACTCCTATTCTTACTGGGATCCTGCATCCTCTGACAGCCAAACCACATGTAAAGGGAGAGACGGTCCTTTATCATCAGCCAATTCTAACATCTCAAGCAACGGTACTTCCCCTTGAGCTGTTTCCCGAACATCCAGACACACTGACATACTGTGGTTGCATACTTCTTAGTTTGTCGCGTCTATTCTGTGCATCCTGGCTATCTGCTGTGTAAATTGTTGAAGGAAAAAAAACATCTGCATTGTTCTGAGGAAGCCCAAACTCAGACATATATTTTACATAAATAGTTTGCTGGCAATGCAAAATGCATACTTTGTCTTTTGCATGGTGGTTTTGCTGTTATTAGACATGCCGTCTCTTTGTTTCCGGCACTGTATGAGAGGAAATATAGCAAGACATCTTCCCCGGTTATCTGGTCAGGGGGTGTTGCAAGGCCACAGCAATGCCCAATAGGATCAGACCATCAGTGGTCGCGTGTGTGGGCTTGAACTCACTGAGGATACAGACCATCTCTGGATTAGAGACACCACAACTCTCCAAGCAGATGGAAGGGATTATATGCAAGGTTGGAACACATGTCACACTTCCAATGACAATGGAGAGTGTTGTCTGTTTTTTTGCAGAAAAAAGGGGTTCTTTATCATCAGACCACTGCCTCAGACTCCCTCAGTCTGTATCCCTCTGGCTTCCACGCTCTCCCACTGAAATCTTCCTGAGAATCCTTAACCAACAACAGGCCTCCAGTGTCTCACAGCACGTCTAGAAATACGTAAAACGATTGTGTGTTTCTGGAGTCAAACACAGAAGACACGCTAATGTGAAAAAGGTGTAAATGTTTTACAAGAAATGGAACATGTGCTTAATAAGTTATAAATGAGCGGCGGTGGTGATGTCATGCGCCAGTTTGGGTACGTCGTTTTGAGTCGAGGGGTTGCTAGGAGACTGAAGCACAACACGTCCAAGAGAAAGGAAAAGGGAGAGAACCCCTTCCTGTGTGGGAGTAATAAAGGGCCATGTTGGGGCTCTGGTTTTTGATGGACCTTGCTGTAGTCACTCTGCATGACATCATGGTTGCATGGCTCTAATGGCCCCACAAAGGGGCTGTGTGTAGGTTCCCAGGAGAACCGTTAAAGCTCTCTAACGTCAATCAACCCTCAAATGGATGTTTTTTTTTTTTTTAGGCAAAGCTGTCTCCAGGTAGCAATTTGAAGCCATTTAGAGACCCACACCCCCACCCCAATGCTAGTTCAAGGAAGTGTAACTAATGTGTAGAATTAATCAAGTTGTTTCACTAGACGTTTAGTACACACTTACTTAGCTCTTAATGTAATGAAGAGAAAACGTCTACGTTACATAAGCAAACTTTATCATATTTTGGAAGATTTTTTAGAAGTTTCCCATTTCTTAATTTGCTGCTATTAATGTAAATATCCTGCATCTGGTTCAATTTAAAACTGTTCCAGCAGTTCAGGGAGCAGATTTCCTTTGCCTTCCCTGGAAAGCTTTTATTCTGAAACATATGCAGGAAGTGTTTTGGTGAAAATGTGAAAGCACAGAAAGGGCAATCAGTAAATGAGAACATCATTTTCCGTGCAACAGGGTGGTTAGTTGAAGAATTACTGCGGTTTAAATGCAAATTGTGAAGAATTCATCACGTAGCTGTCATAGCACAGGTACTTTCCATTGGCATTCCTTTGCGACTGCCGTTTTTTGTTCTAACAGACCTCAGGCCATGATTTGAGAACTGACATGCAGTGTGATAGCATTGTGGGCTGTCTGTGTTCAGACTTGTGTTGGGCCACACAAGAGACAAGGCATTTAGGAGGTGGCAGGTATAAGGGATAGAAACTGTAACATTAGGTTTAAGTTTCAGAGAGCAGCCTCCTAATGTTGGCGTTAGACGTTGCGGTTTAAATGCCTCAGGGGCACACGTTTATTTTAAAACTTCAAATAATCCTTATAGGTCTTTAATTGCATCTGGTGGTGTGATCTTACAGCAACCCAATACTGTCTATGGACAGACATGTACGCAGTGGAATGTCTGTGGAGTGTATTGACACCAACTAAATAATTTGACTTTTCACACACCTGTAAAACCTGTAGCGCTTTCTGTGCACAAAGTGGTTATAGACATTTCACAACACAATGTAGATCATATAAAGATGGGAGTAAAGATGCAAACATGGGTCAAACTGCATTGTAGAAATATTTGCTGTATCACATGAAGATAAAAAATAATAAACTGTCAACTTTCTAATCTTTTTCATCCAATGAACATAACAGTTTAGTAAGAGGAACGATGAAAGATTTCCGTAAAACTACATTCTACCTATTTTGGTGTTAATCAGAGAGTTAATCAATTTAGTTGTTCTAATGAACAAGTAAAAACATTAGTATGTAAAAAGCAGGACAGCTGGCTAGTGGATTCATCAGTCTGTTATCTGCTGGATGGTAGACAATGGAAATACAACTGAATGACTTGAATAAGGATGTAATCATCTAAATGTCAATTACTGCTGGATTGTGTGCTATTTGACAGAAGATATACATGTACGTTTTCATACCCATTTTAACTGCACACTAAACCAGATGGATGCATACTGCAGACAAATCTAGGCAAACTGCATTTGGGGGAAACAGGTTATGTGTACACATGATTGAAGGACTGAAACCCCATCATCACATGGCTGTGGTACAAGATGTTCCCCTCTGTCCCACAAACCTTATTAAAACAATATGTACTTTGCTTTATGCAGTATTTATTTTTAAGTGCATAGCTCATTGTGAATTACTCCTTGATTAGAATGGAAATGTCATGTCTTCAAGTCTAGTACTTATTAAATATGTATGGTGCCAAAGTGATAATGTGCAGTTAATTATGCAAATTGTTATTAGAGCTAAAATAGTGGGGTGATGATCCTCAGACACTGCATCATTGTGTAATAAGGAAATGTACACTTGTACTGCATGTTTCTGTTTCTTTAAACAAACCAATAGCTTAAGTCATGAACACACTGACCGCTAACTCAATGATTAGACTGTTTTGGCGACTGTGATCAACATCGCTACATGGACCTACAGGGGGAAGTCAGATTCTGGTGATCAGGTCATACATCATTGCATGTGTGTATTTATGTTCTCTGGTGTTCCAAAGAGCTTACAAATAAATAACTGATTAGTCAAGACTGCAAGTCAACCTCATTTTATGTTAAGCAGGTAGAAACATGATATTGTAGAGATAGAAGAGACAGTTTCTGTTTTGCAATCACATGTCACAACCATTATAGACAGAAAAGGATACATGCACAACACCTTTTCACTTTCCGATTGATCAGGGAAAATCTAATGCATGTGCATAAACACATGAATTAGATTTTCCCTGATCAATCGGGTTACTAAATGATTTTCATAAACAATAAAAGTCATTTACACATTTTGGCTTATCACTGTCTTGACATTTCAGTCAGAAGACATATTTAAAAGTAGCTTACCATTGAGTGTATGCTAAAATCACATAAATACTGTATTCAAATCCTGCCATTTGTCCGTCTTGCCTTCACACCTGAAAAGCTTGGAAACTGAACAACAAACCCAGTCTTTTTTCATTTCTTTTTTTTTTTTATTTCTTTTTTGTCGACACCAGAGTTTGACAGACAGCTTTCACACCAACCCAAAACGAACCGAACCAAACAGGCCAATGCATCAGTTTGTCTAAACCAATCCAAGCACAAGCAAGTAAAGTGTGATTTATTTATAAAAAAAAGAAGAGGAAAGAGGGAGAAGCGTGTCACAACTCAAACATTCTATGAAGAATGTCTATAGTTAGGAGATAAAAAAGACTGGAGAAGACTGTTGTTAGACGAGAGTCTTGTAAGAGCTGCCATGTCAGTGGTAGGCAGCGCGATGCCCACAGGAGCAGCACTGTTTCCTATAAAAAAACGCCCTTATGCTCATCCACCCAAACACAAAGCCATGCATGAACACATAGACATGCATGCCGACAGAACACACTTGCATGCATGCACACATGAAATCCAGAAACACATGCATGCAGAACCCCCCCCCCCCACCTGACAAATTAAAAATACACATATGCATGCCACGGACCTAACCCCTCTGTACGCACACACTCCCATGGATGCCAAAAACACTTGGGGGGGGGCAAACACACAAAGAAACACACAGATACAGCTAAGCTGAGGTGTGACAACAGCTGAAAGTAGAGCTGCACAATTAATCAAATTTCTTTTGGCTTGCCACGGTCAAATTTGCGTAATCGAGCGATATTTTAAATGCGTCATTCCGCTCGTAGAACACTCCGGGGTTTTTTTTTTCTAGTTTAGAAAGTTTAGCTTAGTTTCTAGATGTAGACAGTCACAGAGGACAAAAATTCCACAACAGATAGCAGTCGGTCAAATGTCGGTCACAAGTTTCACCAGTTTACCAGTAAATGCAACATTTTGTCATGTCTGTGTTGTTTTTCAGACAAAAGCAGTGACCAGTGTTAGTTTTTGTCTGTTAGCTCCGGTGCACCTAATGTCCTTGCATCCGCTGCCTCGCCACAAACGAAGCAATGTTGTTTATATCAATATGGTTTAATTTTGTGTTACATGACCCATTTCTTCTGTAAAGCAGTGCCTGTGTTTGGATCTCTCCTCTTACTCTCCGTGCAGCCCCATCCCCATTAACTCACACACGACTCCCTAGCAACACGAAGAGACACAGCAGTGACAGCGCCGGTCCACACTTCTGACATTTGGCTACTGTTTTGTTATTAACACAGCTGTATATTGTTAAGCATGAGAGGCAAACCTGTATTTGTACCAGTGTTTCTGCTGATAACTGCTATTGCGGCCACCACGGCAAAAAACACAAGTTATTGAATGCAACTTACTTCAGTCTGTTGAATAATAACATGTGAGACGGAGCCTGCTGGACCTGGGCAAGAGATATGACCCATGGCCAGAATATCGTAGTTCATAACAATGCAGCGCAGCGACGATACAGACATTTCATACACACAATGTGTGTAACTCTGCTGACCCACAATTCGACCCGTGCTGGACCCATTCATGAGTCAGCCGTCATTTTGTGAGTAGCATATGCTTCAGCCTGTCGAACCCACCTCTATCCTTGTCTCTTTTAATCAGTCTGTTATTATTGTTGAAAGCAAGTGAAGGAGCTCTATCTATCTATCTATCTATCTATCTATGGCTATTTATTTCAGTTCATTTTCATGTAAACATGTATTGCAGCTGTATATTTTCAATCTGGGAAGGAAACCATGTTTTTGCATTTAATAGTAATCCCAATCTCTTTTAATAAAAGAGCTTGTGAAAAGTGGCTTTGACCTTAAACTGAGCATTTAGCCCACTTTGTAAAAAATATAGAGGTATATATCGTGTATCGCCATTCAACTGAAAAATACAGAGATGTGATTTTTAGTCCTGGACTAGTAGAAGATCTCTAGCACAATGTGCATGCACAAAATGGATGTGAAAGCAGTTATAAATAGCCTATGTGACAATACAATTAATTTTGGTTAAAATCAATAAATAATCATGATAGTTTATCGTGATCTCAATATTGATCAAAATAATCGTGATTATCATTTTGGCCATAATCATGCAGCCCTAGCTGAAAGTCACTCTGCGTATTCCCACTCCTCCGCTGTAAAGCTGGCTGCCTGTTGTCCCGCTGAGAGTCTTTATATCCTTTTTTTGACTGTAACAAAAGTTTCTGTCAAAACACACACACTTGAGCGCCAGCAGTACTTGCGATGATTCATTTTATCTGTTGTGGCACAGCATGGGGTGAGTGTTAGAAACCTCAGAGCTGTCTAGAATAATGTCTGCTTCGACTGAATTCTATCCACCGGGAAAGAGAAGAGTAAGTGTTTTATCAGAACTGAGTAACAACATTGAAAAGACAGACTTGATGGTTTGTTGTAATATAAAAAGCCATCATAAATAATATTCTGTAGTTTTTTGTCTTCACTTTAAGTCAGCCTAACCTTAGTAATTGAGCTGGCAGTTATAATTGTGAGCTTACTACATGGCAACCCAAAAGTTACTTTTAATTAAATCCTGTAGGTAAGCTTATCATTGATCTGAGTGATGATCATCAATAAAGTCATTATTGATGAGATATCTGTGAAGTATTCTTTATTGTGCTGGCATATTCACAATTTTGCTATTCCTCTTATTTTGAAAGATACCGGAGAGTTTGATCTTGACGGATTTTATAATAGCTGACATGGTGGCAAACTATGACTATAAACATTTGAGGATTAATTTCATTTTTATATCAACACTATGTCGTCCAATTGGGATCATTTCCCACATCACAATGATTAACACAGACTGTGAGGACAACAATAAACACGTATTTAAGGTGCAGTTAAAATTATATCTGGATGAGTAAATATGTCAAAGTCTGTGCTGAAAAGGCAGCAGTCCAACAGCAAAGCAGTAGGAGACTAGATTGAAACTTCATAATAAATGTTAGGGCTACAAAGTTGTCCTTTTGGACAGTTATTCCATGGACGTGAGGAGTAGGTAGAGATGTGGATTGTTAAAGGTTTCCTGTGGAGTTTTTAACTACTACAGAGCTGTTTTTCTATGAGTAACACAACATGCATTGTTTGTATTTAAGAAAACTCTGCAGGACCCCTTCAAGTCTCATATTGTAGTCCATCAGTCCATTTTTCCTTGAGTGCGACTTTAAATGTACAGTCGGACCTATTTGCAGATGACCCCTAAGTTCATCTGCAAATAACTGAAATGCAGTCTGAACTATAGCGTGTATTGTGCATGCTCTCACCCACATGTCTGTTACATCTCTTCACATTTGTGAACTATGCAAGTCAAACAGGTGTCGTTCAAACTCGTAACAGTGCCGTAACCGATTCCAAAGGGTGTCTTGCTGTGAATGTACCTTGAGGGCTGCAGAAGAGCTGCCCCATTAACACACCCCCTGTGTGGAAACCCGATCCCCAATCTCTGCTGATACGTGTCCAGATAAGACTCACACACACACACCCCGTGGAGGAGAAGAAAGTTCTGCTTCAGACATTCTTTGCAGCACCGCTGAGATAAGTTTGCTTATAGAAGGAAGTGATTGTCAACGGGTGTCAGAGGTGAAAGGTGACACGGGGGTTATCATTAGGTGACATCATGACCTGATCCCAGTCCTCACTGCTCATGAGGCAGCTGGTTAGGTGTCAACACCAGATTTGTATCACGTCCAGTCACACCTTCTGGCTCTTGCTCCTGCACTAATCCATACAGCTTTTTTTTCCTTGATGTTAAATAATTCTATATACATGTTATTTGTTTCTGTAGGTTTGCACCTACAACAAATGCAAATTTGTTGTAAGTGCTACTTACTTGGCAATAAATCCTTTTGTGATTGTGAAATTAAAATTACACAAATGCATTGTGGTTCAGTGAGTGATACGGTTTTGTGGTATAAGATGTGTAACAGTAGGAGTACAGTGTTCTATTCCTGGCCATGTTGTGCCACTGCATAATGGAATGCCTTATAAAGGAATTCTGTAGGGGCGTTTTGAAAGAATTCTGTGTAGATAACTTTCTCTGTTTAAAAGGTGCCCTTGAAGTGGGAAGCAACTGAAGTTCCACATGAGGGTTGTGCATTGAGGAGTGGTGCACTAGGATTTGATGTCTGCTTTTGAAGTGTCTTTATGAGCAAAGTCTGTGCTCTGACTCTGAATCGAGCTAAGCGCGTCTTAAGCAGAGGCCTCCACTGTCTCTGCTGTTCTTCTTCCCCTTTCTCCTCTGTTCGCTCGAGGGACAACTCCTTTCTTTCTTTTTCACCACCATGGTTGTTGTCATAGCATACTAATTGTTGAAAAGGCCTGTTCTTCCTCCAGGGTTGTTCTTTCTATTAAAAATAAATTAGAGTTGACCATATATTTTACCATATATAATTGCACAAAGTTTCTATGTCGCATTTGTACGAGCACATTGTGTTACATTTGATTTGTATGAAATGTGTTACAGAAATAAAGTTTGATTGAGACAGACACCTAATAAAAGCCGACTCACAGCAATACTTTTGTACGTTTTTGATGAGATTATATCTCATTTTTTCTTGTGTTTTGTTAAAATGAGACACTTAGCCTGATTGTTGCCCTTCATCTCAAGCTTCCATTGTTTTCTATTTGTTATAGGATTTGCTGACTGTATATTAATGTAGTTGACATAATGATTCCTTATTTTAGTGGATGTAGCCAGTGGGCATAGCATAAAGTAGGGATGAAAAGATTGAGTACTTGGTGAACAGAAAAATTAATATTGGGCAATATTTTTTTCTTTTTTTTTAGTTTAAATCAAAGAATTTGCTGGTTCCAGAAACATGTTTTGCCTTTAAATCTTCTTTTGTAATTGTTAATTGAATATCTTTTGATATGAGAATTGTATTGGCTTTTTTGAGAAATATTTAATTCAGATTAATGGAAAGAGTATGGGTAGATAAAGCTATCTATATAAGGACAATACAGGTTAGTTGTAGCCATAGCTTCCAGAAAAATGGTTTATTGTTCTGTGGGTTTTTATGAAACCGAACCAAAAAACTACTTTTTTCATAAATGTGCTGCTTGCCACAATCTTTTCATAAGAATATAAAAAGATGTATATTTACATGTATCTCACTCTGAGCATTAGATATAGAGTGCATCCATTTTCAATGCAGCTTATCACCATATATTAAAACTTTTAGCTACAACCTTATTTAGAGTTCTTTAGAGCTAACACCCTTTCCAAGAAGTATTAATTTATCACCCTTTAACATATTGCAGCATTACGTCAAAGCCGGCGGGTGGCACAGGACATATAATCACATGTGTAAATTCAGAATTGTAGAGTCTGACACCCGCAAGCAGACAGTACTGGATGTACCAATCGAATGTCCTCCACAATATGTTGCGTAACACCAGCAGCACATGAAATGGTGCTGTTCAACTGGAGCTTTTCAGGCACTTGTGTTGTACATTGTACTGGAGGGAATCTTATGTCCTACATTTCCAGTACTTGATGTTAAGACCACGTTGGTTTCTCTCCCTTACGCTGTAAAAGTTTGAAAGCCAAGCATCCTATTGCTCCTAAAGAAGGATTCTCTAGGGGTTTCTCAAGACGATGAGGCTGTACACACAGCTGGCATACCTCTTTGTGAAGGGTCACATGTGTGTGTTGTAAGGGAGGGCACATGTATTCTATTTCCAGAACCAGTCCTGAGCCACTTTAATCCCCCTGCCTTGCCTCCATTGCCATGGGCAGAAAAGAAAGAAAGCCCCCCCAAGCGTGCCCACCCCACTGTGGGGAGCAGTGTTGCTGAGATTGAGTTGCAGGTTTCCTGAAAATAGACTGTGAGTGGAAGAGTCTTTTCTGTCAGGCAGACAGGGGGTTTGATAGAGACAATATCAGCTAAGGAGACAGCGCTGTTAGAGCTGCGCTGCAGGGGAAAAGACTAGACTCTGGCGTTTTACTGAGGTAAGACCTGATGTTGTCTGTGTATGTGGGTGAATAAGCAGAGATGTGGGTGTGTGCACATGCCACCGAAGCTGGTTTCAAATAAATTATGCAGCATTTTTGTGGTGCTTTTGTGTCTTGGAGACCGAAAAATCGTCTTATCCCCTGCAAGGAAAGCTTTATATATAACAACTGTTGAACTTGTACTCATATGTGTCTACTATTCATTTAAAGTATTTAGAATAGTGATACATTTGCTATCACTTCAATATAAACTATGGCCACTTGTGTAATATTCTGCAAAAGATTACCCATTTCCCCATAGTATTAATATTAAAATAATGTATAAAATACCACATGGAAAGCTCTGCAGCATAATAACCTAAACATAATCTTCATAATTTTTTCCAAAGCTTAAACTGTATGCATGTGTTGCATCCAGTTTAGTGTGTATTTGTGTGGACAAGGTGTGAAGAGCAGGCCAGGGGTGGGTGTTGAGGTGTGAATTGAGCATTTTCATGTGGGAGAGGGCTTTCTTTAACCTTTTCAACCCACTCAACCCACCAGTGGATCCATCATTCAAATGCAGCCAAACACTTTAACCCACATAAGCTTTTTATTAGAAGTTCTAGTCAGTTTCTCAAAGTCAAGTTCCCATGACACCACACATATGTCATGCTGAATTTTGTGGAAAGTATATAGAATGATGCAGAATATGTCTAGAATTTTCTATTTGATGTGTTGGTAAAGTGCCATGGTTTGGAATATTTCACTCTATGTAAGCTGTATACTGTAGCTTCAAGCAAGAATGTATATGCATTTTCTAGACTTTGAAGCTTTTTAAGAATAACTAAATATCAAAGTGTAAGGTGAAATGAGAAACACAGCTATTTGTGCATGACTGTTCATATGCACGTTCATGTGGTACAGTGGTGCTCAAAAGTTTACATACACATGCTTAAGTTGACTAAAAAGAGGAATAATAAAATCATGTTTTGGAAATTTATTTTAATACCTAAATTAAAAATGAGGTAAATCCAACCTTTATGACACCAATTTTCTTTGTGAATGAATAACGTATTGTAAATAAATAAATGTTCTTATTTAAAATACAGGGTCATAAGTATACATACCCTATGTTCTTCCATAGAGGCAGGCAGATTTTATTATTAAAGGCCAGTTATTTCCTGGATTCAGGATATTATGCATCCTGATAAAGTTCCTTTGTTTAAATTAAAATAGCCCCACATCATCACATACTCTTCACCATGCTTAGAGATAGGCATGGGATACTTTCTATAAAATCATCTCTCAATGCAAATCAAACCAGGTATTAGTCTAACTGAAATAAAACCATGCCTATCTCTAAGCATGGTGAAGAGTATGATGATGTGGGGCTATTTTAATTCTAAAGGCCAAGGGAACTTTATCAGGATGCATAATATGAATCCAGAAATAACTGGAATAATAAAAATCTGCCTGCTCTGGGAATTTAACATAGGGGTATGTAATGACCTGTATTTTAAATAAGAACATTTATTTATTTACAATACGTTATTCATTCACAAAGAAAATTGGTGTCCTTAAAGTTGGATTTTACATTTTTTAATTTAGGTATTAAAATAAATTTCCAAAACATGATTTTTTTATTCCTCTTTTTAGTCAACTTAAGCATGTGTATGTAAACTTTTGAGCACCACTGTATATCTGTTTCTTTGTATGAGCAAACTTCTGTTTAAGTGTTCTTGTGCATGCAAGTATATTTATGTACTGTATGTAAATGTTTTACTGTGTGTCTGTGTGTCAGTGCAGCTGCCTCATCCTTATGACATCATACTAGATCTTAAAGGTTAATTATCCTGGTACTTTCTGAGAACTCATACATTTAGCAATTTGTGTTCAAGCCATTAGTGCCACACATAAAGCCAGTGAAAACAGTGGTATGTTTCCTCTGTGGCTCTGGAGGGCCTTTGTCATGTTTACGAGGCAGGGATGGTCTAATGAAAGATGGTGTTGTGTTGCATATTGGGAAGCGTAGGATCAATACATAAGAAGAATACAAGGGATTAAAGATCAACATATGTCCGCCAACAAGTATGAAATTGCTGAAGTAATCCTTTTAATTTCTCTCATATTTTCATACCAAAACATGCAACCATATGTACATACATACATACATACTGTACGTGTGTGTGTGTGTGTGTGTGTGTGTGTGTGTGTATACTGTGTGTATGTTTTTTGGGATTCATCTTTTCATATAGAAATTCCTAAAATTGTGAAGAATGCATCTCACTTTCCTAGAGCCCTATGTGTTTTTGCTTGATAAAGAACTTCAGCAATTAATTAGTTTTATCTTTCGAATCAGTTAA
This sequence comes from Percina caprodes, assembly GCA_013375575.1. Classification (NCBI taxonomy): domain Eukaryota; kingdom Metazoa; phylum Chordata; class Actinopteri; order Perciformes; family Percidae; genus Percina; species Percina caprodes. The sequence goes on from JABXJD010000068.1 coordinate 891,213, forward strand.
CCAATTAACATGCACAGCTACACACCAGTCTATGTACACCAAATCCAACTCTTGTTTTGTCTCTTCAAATGTATTACAGCACTGTTTCGAAATAATCTTAGCCGATGACTTGATGTATTATTTTAATTAGAGATGGTCCGGTATAAGTTTTTGCTTCCCCAATACCGATTCTGATACCTGAACTTATGTATTGGCCGATACTAGTGTGTCATATATTTTCACTTTAACGTAGATTTTCTTTAGGGCTTTATTATGTGGTATCAGATCGGTGCATAAACTCCAGTACTTACCGATACTAGCGTTTTAGGCAGTATCGGAGGCGTTACCATTACTGGTATCGGTATCAGAACATCTCTAATTTTAATCATCTGTAAAATACTCAGTATTTAAAAAAGAATCTATAATTGCATTAAAAAATATACGTTAAGGCAGACTTTTGGAGCCACATCAACATCCATATGTGCTTTGTGGCGGTTTGGTTTATATACTGTATGTTTGTGAAAGTGATGTATACTTCTCTAGGTTCCTCCATTTTGCACTATGTCAGATCACTGTAAACACAGCTCTCTCTTAGACTATCATGTTTGTATCTCATTGTCATAGAAACAAAATTGTTCTTCCATCTTGACTGATCCGTCCAGACAGAGACAGAGCTTCTCTGCTAAATTTAGAGCCAAGACGTGTTTGTGCTATCAGACATGTCTCATATGTGGTAACTTAATGAAAACACGTTTGGCAATTTAAGCCCATGTGGCTGCTCTGCCAACTCTGTCTCTTAGCTCTCTGCACTTGCAGTGTGTTAGCAGGGGATTTCTTTTATCCTCCCCCCCCACAAACAAAGTCTCAAATCTTTCACGAGATGGTGCTAATAGTTAGCTACAGTACATAGCTCTTTTTTTCATCCAGTACATTTAGCATTTTAGAATAATATATTCCCTGCCCCCCAACGTTTGACTCCTCTGAGAACAGCATGGTGCTAGTGATAATCATTAGTCTCCCCTTGCTCTCTACTTTTAGCAAGAGACGAGGAGAGGTCACTTTGACATTAATTTAAGCTTTTTTCTTTTCGGAGAGGGAGGGAGGCAGCAATTGAAGGAAGACTTAAGGCTGCAGTTGCACTTCTGCTAAAACAAATGCTGTCTCTTTATTCTGCTGTACTGTTGAATTTTGCAGTGGAGTTATGCTAGCGCTGAACATTTGGGAGCCAGCGGGGCTTGTTGAGAGCATGAATAAAAGAGTTCTTGGGGTGGAGTGGTGCAGGATCCTGCTGCGCCAGATTTAGATCTAAAACAGAGGGGGAACAGGAGGGAGCAGTGAGACAGAGGGAGCAGTGGAAGAGGGCAAAAAGAGCTGCTGCTGGGACTGCTGACCATATGTATTGAGTATCAGAAGTCATAATATGCTTTTCACGTTCTACATTTAGCAAATTGTTCATGACAATCTGCATGACATAACTCCACTCCCATGTATTTCCCCTGTTTGTGTTTTTAATTAAACCTTCTCCGTCTCCTTAGCAGACCTGGCTTTTATTCAATAGATAATGTCATCCACTAACTATGCAGCCCCAGCTAAGTTATCTGACAGGCTTGTGTATTGGGGTGTATGATGTCGCCCGTTTGAAGTTCAGGGGGGCTGCTTTGTGACCTGTCGTCGTGTGTGTTTGTGTGTGTTGATGTTCCAGCTAAACTCTCCGATGAACTCGGTCAGCAGCACGGAGGACATTAAGCCCCCGCTGGGCCTCAACGGCGTGATGAAGGTGCCCGCCCAGCCCTCAGGCACCATGTTGTCGCTCACCAAACACATATGCGCCATCTGTGGTGACCGCTCCTCAGGTGAGTGACATCAGATGATGTGATGGACACCCACTGAATGTGTACTGTCACACATACTGTACAGGAAGCAGGGCACAAAGACAAATCATTGGAATTAAAATATTTACATTAAAATGGCATTATTCTAGGTAATTTGTTTGAAAGCGTTGCTTAAAGGTCCCATGGCATGGAAAATGTCACTTTGAGTTTTTTTTTTTTTAACATTAATATGAGTTCCCCCAGCCTGCTTTTGGTCCCCCAGTGGCTAGAAATGGCGATAGGTGTAAACCGAGCCCTGGGTATCCTGCTCTACCTTTCAGAAAATGAAAGCTCAGATGGGCCGATCTGGAAACTTGCCCCTTATGAGGTCATAAGGAGCAAGGTTTCCTCCCCTGTGAGAGAGAGAGAGAGAGAGAGAGAGAGAGAGAGAGAGAGAGAGAGAGAGAGAGAGAGAGAGAGAGAGAGAGAGAGAGAGAGAGAGAGAGAGAGAGAGAGAGAGAGAGAGAGAGAGAGAGAGAGAGAGAGAGAGAGAGAGAGAGAGACTTATTACCAGACCAAGACAAGCTCAAAAGAATAGAGAATGAGCATTGGTCTGGGGAGTGTGCTTTGTATTTACTCTGACCAACAGACATAGTTCAAATGACTTTGTACGCAATTGGAAAGTCCTTTAACCAACCAATCACACCAACGATCCAGGTGACATAGAAGCGACAGCGACATCAACGGTTTGCTGCGCTTCGGTGGCCACTCAGTGGCCGCTATGTTGAATGTACACAAAAAGAAGCTACTTGGTTGCTTCTCTTTTGTCATCGTGTTAAACCCGCCAATAGTGCGGCTGGTAGATAAGTCAGTTAGTGATTGGTTCCAGTAAAATTGTTAACTGAAACAGAAGACTTAAACGTGCAGGTTTCCAGAACAAGCAGCTGGGCAAAATCAAATTGACGGCAGAGTGGGCGGGGTTTACCCAGTCTACCATGTTATTGAACCTTTTAAAGAATCAAAGAGTTAAGTGTACAGTGCATTTAGGAATTTTTTTTAGGTTTCTTTTTTTTTTTTGAGCTTTTATCTTAACAGTTTTAAAATATTATGTGACTCATCTGTACAAACAATAATGTCAAAATTGGTTTAATCAACTCTTATTAATACATTAAAGTTATAAGATGGAATGACTAACATTACATTTTTTGATGACTATTTAAACGTGCACAGGAATCAAAGCCGAACCCGGGATTCCAGGGAATTTTTAAGTCTAATGTAGGGAAGAATTGTGTGCAAATTATTCAACAGCTGGGTTTACACTATATTCTGTTATTACCAAATTAAAAGAAAGTGGGACTACCATGCATCTTACAGAGCTGAACTTTGGTCAGAGAGAAGCACCACGGACCGCTCTGGCAGCACTTCATACTGCAGCTTCCTGCAGTGCGTGATCTTTCTGGAAGGACAACAGTCAGTGGAATTCTTCACAAATCTGGCCTAAATGACAAGGAGGCCAGAATGAAGCCACTCCTGTTAAAATGCATATCAGGTTTGCAACAAAAAGGCACAGGAAAGAAACTGACATCATGAGGCAAGCAATTGTACGGTCTGACGAAACCAAAACCTCAGCTCTGACTGAAATATAGAAGCGCTGAGCCGGAGGGAAACCAGGAGCAACCCATCACTCATGGGAAAGGTTTTCATCCCCAGGAAGAGGCTGGATATCTAATTCCTTTGACAGATTCAGTGTCATTGTGCGTCATCGATGCTACATGGTCCCAAAGGGGAAAATCGAAACAATCTTTTATAGCAAGTCATGCTTCATTTAGCGACACTCAAAGGCTTTATTTATCTTCTCTGGTGGTCTGACCAGCAAAGAGCCAACAAAGAAACTGTTTGAGCAACCCTGAGGAATGCAAATAGCCTTCATCCATCATATAAAACAAAAAAAGAGCTGTAAGGAATAGCAGAAAGAGACGTACCACCACATGATATGAGAACAGCACCGTAACGCCAATCCATCAGGGCTCCCCCACCCTGCAGCTTGCCTTCTGTAGGCCCCCTCTTTTCTCCCCCAGCCAGCTCAACATAACCCCCGCGCACAGTCAGTCCACTTTATTAGGTCTTTGATCATAAATAGTCTTTCCTTACCTAAGAAGCGGGTTCCTGTATGCTGTTTGTGTGACTGCATGTTATCTCAGACTGTAAAGTTGTTGTTTTTTTGAAAACCTGCTATTAAATTGGCAGTGCACTTTAGAATTGTGTTGCTGTTCTGGTGGTCACTGTGTCTCAGACAAGCGATGACAACAATGATAAGTAACGGACAGAACTAATGTGCCTGTCAGTATCACGCTGTGGCGCTGTCACCAAACTGACCACATCGTGTGTCAATTAGACAATAAGATACTGGGACAAGAAGGGGAAATGTGACAGACAATGCATCAGACCAACCGACAAACCATCTCTCTCTCTCTCTCTCTCTCTCTCTCTCTCTCTCTCTCTCTCTCTCTCTCTCTCTCAGGTAAACACTACGGAGTATACAGCTGCGAGGGCTGCAAAGGTTTTTTCAAAAGGACGGTGCGCAAAGACCTGAGCTACACCTGTCGCGACAACAAGGACTGTGTCATTGACAAGCGCCAGAGGAATCGCTGCCAGTACTGCCGCTACCAGAAGTGTTTAGCCATGGGCATGAAGAGAGAAGGTACAGCACATACCGTTGAGGATAAAGTCCCACTTACCAATTTCCCTCAAAACTGTACTAATCCACACACGCCCACACATGTACACTGGAAACTGGTCATTTAAATTGTAAATTTGATGCTTTGGTGCTTCCTTTGGTGCTGTTTGAGTTTAAGTGGACATGGTTTAAATGCAGAATTGCAAAGGGCACATGTAAAGCTACATGTAAAGATATGACACCAAGGTAAGAAGATGTTCCTTTTTGATTGCTTGCTATCAACCCGCTTTCCAACTGACTGTAATGTAAGCAATGACTGTAGTAGTCACAGGTATTGCACCCCCCTGGACATGCTAATTTTCATCCTTTTTCCGGCACAATGCTATGATGTGCGTCATCTCCGTCTGCAACTTCTGTCATCTCGGGCCACAGCACCAAGTCGGCACCAAGTTTAAAGAGAGACTGAATAAGTAACAGATATGAAAAGAAACAACCACCTTAACGCTGTCACTAGCCTTCATGCTGTTTTCTACTCTGCTTTCTACTCTTTACTAAGCCCACACACCAGAAGAAAAAATAAACAGAAAGGCAAAGTTGTCTACTGTCGATGGGAAAGGAATCTATTTCCTATTTCAAATGGGTTTCCCCACGTTTAAAAAAAAAACCTGCATAAACACACTAATTTTTGTAGAAAATGGTTTTGAGTAAAGCAGCTTGTTTCCCATCCTTGCCTCTATGCAATTTTACAGAAGCGCTTGCCACTGTAATTCTGCTCTGCGACATCATGCCATGCATTGTAGCCATAGGCTCTACTGTATTTAAAAATGTTCTGCTTCAAGCACTACTTTTGGGGGAAATAATGTATTCAGCTGCAGCCCCTGGAACCCAGTATTGCTGGATATTGAAACGGAGTGAGGGTTTGGGAGAGCAGGCAGTCCTCGGGGGAGTTCACTGATGTAGATAAAACACATAACAATGAAGCTGTGTGAATGTCTGCTTCCTCTGTGTGACAGTGTCACCATTCCTGCCCTTGTGTTCATGATTCTTTGAATAAACTTAGAAGTTGTGTGGGTCAGGTAGTTATGGTGAACCGGCTTGTTTTTACAACCACAAAGATGTTTAGTGCTTAAGATACTGAATGCACAAACTGTAGTCAAATTGGATAATGTCTTGTAATTGCACAGCGTAGTGAAAGTGTGCACCACATTCCTCAAATTAGAGGCCACTACATACTGCTTCTGCCCTTCAAAAGGTTACATGAATTTAATCAGTCCCACATATACATAACATGTATTTGTGAAGTACAGACTATTCATCAAACTGTCACTTCAAAATCCGATCTTTAGGATCCATGTAGATGTGTCTACAGACATTGATACTGAAACGTGCATCTTTAGAATATACATCGCAAGCCAGTGTGTATCAGAGCACATACTCTGGCAACAATAGCCATACAACTAACAAGTATAGAATTTTTTTTTTTAACTGAGGATACTTTGGACAACTTCTTGACATCAAACATTGCATGTTTAGCGATCTTATTCAGGGCATCATTGATCGTTTTTAGGGCCAGATAACGCATCATCCCGATGTGGACAGGAAGGGCTTAATTTTGCCATTAAAGGATTTATTCAGAGGTGCCGCAGTCAAACATTCCTGCAAACTTAAATCACTCCTTCTCCCACACAGAAACCATGTCCTCTCTCAGTATAGGCTGCGGATTATAGACTCATCCACTGTGACTTTTACACGGTTACAAGGTTTGACTACCATGAATGTGATACTGAAGTCCGTCTCAGCTACAAGAGGTGTGTGTATGTGTGTGTGTGTGTGTGTGTGTACTCCCTTTAAACTTTCCTTTGCAACTTAAAGGTAAAGCATATTGTGTGTCAGAAGTCAGTACATTAGCTAGTCAGAAAACATCAGTGGAGGCCAGCTGGTGTATGCTTTTCAATGGGATTCCCTCACATTTTTGCGCATTAATTAATTTAGTTGATTTAGCTTGTTATAGCTTAGCAAAGTTAGCACGCTGTAATAAATGTCCCTGAAATACTCATTTAATGACAGAAAAGGTTATTTAAAGGTGTGTGTGTTGATATAAAGACATTCCCTGTTTATGGATTGCATGATTGGATCCTCTTTAAATTCACACAATAAATATAGGAGTTTTGTAATTATTTCAAGCTCCACTGATCATTTTCCAGTCTTTGAGCGTGACCCTGACTTGTAAACATTAATTTGGCAAATACCTCTTGTGAATGAACAAATTGTTTATTTTTGTGTCTGGACGCATACGCGGCCGATCCATTATAGGATTATTTAGACACATTGTAAATAAACACTTTCCTAGTGCTGACACTAACAAAATATATACATAAAGGTTATACGTATTAAATAAAACAAACAGACAGATATATATTGTATATATATCACCTGGCGCACCAAACACATCACGAAAGGCTGCAACGCACCCCTAAAGACGCCCAGTGATTTTGGAGCAGTACAGTTGAGGAGGAAAGATTCCAGAGCTGATAAAACCAGGAAGAGGCGGGTTGTGTGAGGGGGAGAAAACCACGCAGTCAGGTGTGAATTTTAGCACTCCATGAGGGTGTTACAAATATTAGTGCTCTCAGCAGTGCTGTTAAGCACTCTTTCGCACATTGAACAAATCAATCACTGCCTGTCAACTTTATGGTCACCACAGTTACAGGACACAGATATAGAGTGGATAGATTATAGTGAGCGAGCCAGGGGAGTTGAAGAGCGTAGCAGGTTGTGTAGGTCTATGTTTGTGTTGTAGTTTATTTATTTATTTATTTATTTTTGGGATAAATGCATTTTGGAGGCTATTCTATCTAAAGCTAATTTGTCATGACCTTTACTTGGCCTCCCTCCCCTCCCTTCCTTCTTGCTTTTATTTATATCATTGTTAGGCTCTTTACTCCTTTTCAAGGATATTATCATTTACTGCCTTACGCCTCGCTCTCAGTGCTGCCTAAGCCTCCCCCTGCACCCCGAGGGCTGTGGTTGGAGAACAAGGCAGCAGTAGTCCAAAAGGCTAAGCGAATCCACAGAAAAACAGGATTAAATGAATTTATGCTCTCCCAGTTTGGAGAGGAGGAGTGGGGGCTGAAAGCTAACATGATTTCAGCCCTCCTCACCTCTCCCTGACTCCAACACAAGTATTCTACCCTTGTGCTGACCTCTACTGCCAGACAGCAGTTCACCTAAAAATGGGGCCCCCCTATACCCCCCCCCTCCGAACAAGACTACAGCCTCTCTGATTCACAACGTGGAATAGACAACAGAGTAGGGGAAACGTAACAAGACAAATCATCCTGCATCAGTGTGTGTGTGTGTGTGTGTGTGTGTGTGTGTGTGTGTGTGTGTGTGTGTGTGTGTGTGTGTGTGTGTGTGTGTGTGTGTGTGTGTGTGTGTGTTGAATTGTGTGTGTGTGTGTGTGTGTTCAACACATTATGTCCAAAACTTTTTATTAATCGATGTGTGGAGTAGGGGTGTGCAAAAAAATCGATTCATATTCAGATAGATAGATAGATAGATAGATAGATAGATCCTCAAGAGGAAATTCAATGTTACAGTAGCTTACAGACATCACACACAATATACACAAACATCATTACAGGACATATGTATACATGGGAAAAATAACTACATTTACATATTGTGAATCGTTTTTTTAATCAAATCGTTTTTGAAACAAATTGATACTGAATCAAATCGTGAGTCTAAAAATCTGAATCAAATAGTGACATTTTCTGAATCGTACACCCCTAGTGTTGAGGATAAACTGATAAAAAGCCACAGCACGTTTTTCGGTGATGTCTTGAATTATGTAAATTATAACCTTTTTGAAAAGACAACACACACACACACACACACACACACACACACACACACACACACATCCATCCTCGCTTGAGGGTGGAGGTGCGGTTTCTCTTGCCTCGGCCACAGTGAGCCTCGGTGTCTGCTCAGCACACAAACCACTTCCTGTGTCTCCTTGCCAAGCCAATCAAATGACAGAACCAACACGGTTTTGCTTTCAACCAGTTTAACACACAACATGAAGGGGGGAAAAAAATCTACGAGACAGAGTCTTCATTGATTTGTGTAGAGGCTTTTTTTAATTTAAGCTGTTCTGGCAACCACACATGGCCTAAAGAAGGAACGACAGACCATATATTTATTTATCTATAAATGATTTGTGTATAAAAGGAGCCAGCTGTTTGTCATTGAGTATTACATTTAAAAAAACACATCTCTTTGATAGCTGCAAGAGGTCCTTGAGCATTTTGTCGCAACTGCGTACGTAGGTCTAAGGTCATAAATATATTCCGTCCGTTGTCGAAGCAATTAATAATGATTGAGCTCTCTTGGATGTGTCTACTGGCATTATACATACAGGGTCATGCACTATTCACTGGCTTACTGAGACACAATGTCTGCAGCAGGCACTTACACATGCAGACTCATCACAGGCAAGCAAACACTCACTCAAGCATACACACACTGTGTGTGTGTGTGTGTGTGTGTGTGTGTGTGTGTGTGTGTGCGCGCGTGCGCCAACAAGGGTCAACTATGTATTCAGTTGTGCACCAGAGTATGTTGTATTTATTCAACGGGAAGATTCAGTGTTAAAAGCTGTTTCATCCATCCACAACTGCATTGCAAAACAAGACAAAAAGACATCTGCTTTATCAATTCATTTCTTCTCAGATACAGGAACATACCGGATCATTGAGTTTTATTCAGAGTAGAAAAATAGTTCTACCAGTGTGGTTCCAAGTGCAGTTTTGAGGATGATGTTGAGTGTCTCAAACAAGATTCAAGTAAGGCAGATTGTTACGCAAGAAAAAAGAACACTTGATTGCAGACAAAACAAAGTAAAAGGTTGGAATAACCTCACCACATGGCAGATTGGCAGATTTTTGTATTTTCACAACTAATAGACAAAATGACAATCTGGATTTTGCGGTCTATTGCAGAATTCTATTGCAGGCACTGAACCTGTTTGATCTTGCATTAAAAGTAAGTAGTAATTGAAGTAAAGCTGCATTAATAAATGGTTGTCCACTATGGGGCAGAAGTACTAAAAACATGATGAAAAATATGCATTCCTTACATCCTGATGAATTCAAGTCCAATAATAATTCTTCTCTTAGCTCCTGTTTGGTCTCCACCAACTCGCAAAAAAAAGTGTGTGGTTCATTAGCGTCTACATTTTCCACTTTCTTCACCAGCTAGTCTCTAACGTTTTTCTGACTTTTTATTCTGCGTCAGTAGTGCAAAGTTGGTCTATCAGAACTTGGTACTGCTTGAAACAAGTCTGATGATAAAGCGGTAGAGCAGAGATGTAGACGGCCTGACTCTTTTTCCCCCAGAAGTGAGGAAATTGAATATTAAAAGTTTGCAAACAAATTCACAAGTGCTTGAAGAGCCAATAATCACTTAAGCATATGTCTTAACTTAAGCTTAAGCATATGTCATGCAAATTATAAACAAATAAAATGGTCAAAGTTTATTCATGACATCAACTCATGCAATAAGTAAATTCTCACTCTATAGCTTGCTAACTGTTAACCAAAAGGCAGCAAATCATTCTTTCATTTTATATTTATAGTTGACTAATGTACATAAACTTGCCACCATAGCAACAGGGGTTACATAAACTTTGAAACGAGCCACAACTGTGCGCATCACTGGTGCGCTTTGGTACTAAAAATAGCGCTACACCCCAGGGTAAGAGCAAATCGATAAATGTGCCAAAACAATTAGCTTAGAAGAGGCTGAAAGAACCCCAGAGTTGGGTCATAATTCTGTCAACAGTAATTTGACTCATTGTCAACATTAAAACAATTGATTTAATGCAGCTTTAATATTGTATAACTACTTGACTGGAACAGTACTCATGTCATTTTCATAGAAAACCCTTAATTAGAAGCTTGCGTAGTGATTTAAACTATGCAAGTTTATAATCCTGAATCTTTCTTTGAACTGACATGTGCTCTTGAACACATGTTGACATTGTAAAATATAAAATAAAAACAGCAGTAGTGACCGGAACCAGTTTTGTTACATGCAGCCGTTCAGGAGGAGCGCCAGCGAGCCAAGGAAAGGAATGAGAACGAGGTGGAGTCCACCAGCTGCGCCAACGAGGACATGCCCGTGGAGAAGATTCTGGAGGCGGAGCAGGCGGTGGAACCCAAAACCGAGACGTACATAGAGACCAACCTTGGGGTGCCATCCAACTCGGTGCGTTGATATTTTGATACATTCTTTTGCAAACTCTCACATACTGTGTCATTCTGCAACAAGTCATCATTTTGTGCATATGTTCATGCCCATGGGCACACACGCATACCCACAAGGGGTTTAGTTATTTATATTTAACCTAGGGGCTGGTTGGCAGCATTTGTTTTTCATGTGTATTCCTACTTCTATTAGTGTATACTGGTTAATAGTCTCCATTCTCACCCACTATAACCTAACCTAGCACATAGTTGACTTTCTTTCTAATTTCTACCATTTGCTCATAGATGTGGGAATTTTACATTGTTTTCTTGTGTTAAAGTCTCTGAAATGTGTCATTGAATTAATGGACAGATATGACATTTAATTATCTGCACATAATGTTATAATGTGTCCATAGACAGTATACTACTGTGTAGCATTCTTGCAGTTAGCATGGACAAACTTAATCAATTATTTAGAACTAATACGTAATGATATAAGACAATCACACTTTAACTTTAGCATTTTTTATAATGCTACTGCCAGTAAAACTGACATAGAAGAAAATGATATGTTTTTCAGATTTATGGCTAATGGCTTCTATCTTATTTTCTGCTTTCCAAAATCTTCCTGGAGCTGTCCCAGGATTGGCCACATTTGGTTAAATTAATTCCAGCTGCATGCAGCTCTTTTATCAAATGTTTGCATTGAATTGGGGAGTCAAGAAACAGCACACTTTAAAATGTGCATGCTGACATCTTAGCACATTTGTACTTTACTAATTTTTAGTGTAAATATAATCAGAGAATTAGAATTGCCATGCAGATTGGAATTGGCACTGAAAGCACTTTATTTTCTCCAGTAATGAAGCTTTAATTAAGCTTTTGGTTGTTTGGGTTGTAATGTTTATCAAACCCCCGCTGCCTGTTGGTAAAGATGGCTGTGATTACCGTTTGTCCTCTGTTGTTTAGTCCCTTTGGAGGTGACTGCTTGTCATCTAGAGCGCTGGTTTACCTGTTTCCCTTGCATCAGCTCTTTTGCTCAGCTGTGAGTTTGCTTCCTCTATCCCCTCAGTATCAGCTGGGCACTGTGGGCTGTCTTTGACACAGAGGAGACTAAAGAGCGATGAATAATGCAACAGGCAGACTGTTCCTGAAAGCATCCCACAAAGCCTCAGCTTCCTCAGGAATTCTGCTGGAACATGAGAAAGTGGAGCTGTGAATCAGCCTACCTAAGGCGGCAGTGGGGAAGAAGGGGATGGAAAGTGAGACTGAAGGAGGGAGGGAGGAGAGTGGGGGCTTCTTCTGGGATTTATCTGCTTTAGGGGAGGGAAATGTCCTATGAAGTAAAGGTAGAAAAGTGAAGGCTGTTATGTGAGTAAATGGGAGCTATTTTGGGGGGCCGGATGGAAATGTAGGAGATGAGCGTTGACAGTAGAGAGAGGGTGAAGCAGTGGGGTGTCAAGGGGGATCGGCAGGCAGCTCAGACATACTAATGCACTGAGTGTGTTTGGGCTCAGCCATGCTGAGTCCCTGGATGCCCACTGCCAGCCTGACACCAAGAAGAGGAGGTTTTCTAAAAGACTAGAGAAGAGATAAAAACAGCACTGATATGCACAAGTGAAAAACAGAACAGTAGTTTGGATTGGATCAGTTTGATATTGATCCAATCAGTTCATCAGTCAGTTCATCAATCAGTGTGTATTCTATATTGATAAGACACTATCAGTTATTTTGTAATATTGATTTTAGCCATATCAACCCTGCCGTAATTAGGTCTTGATGCATAATTTCCCAAGGTTCCTGAATGTCTCTTTGAACATTATTCAAGTTGTGTGGCATGCCTTTTTACCTAATATAGCCAAGACTTTTGTTTTTGTATATTTAAAGGGTCAGTTTACACCCAAAGACCCGGTATCTAGCAGTGCAGATACTTTGGGTTTTAAGATATTTGTTTTTGAAACTTTGGCTGCCAACCCAATACAAGCGCAAGGTTTGAGTTTTTCAAATGTAATTTTTGAGTGCTTTGAGCATCAAATACAGGCCTCTGTTCATTTCCATTGCTGGCTGTGTTGGTAAGCCAGGGAGGCTTGTTATCCTTGTCGATGCACTAACAACTCTTGATTGGTAATGGCCTTCCGCTGATGTTCATCACTGGCAGGTGGAAACAAGTGGGTGGTGATGCCATGTGTCATGGAGCACATGGCTGTTTATCTGCAGCCATCCACAATCCGACAGCAGCAGGAAAAAAAAAAGGGCAGCAGTGCATAAGGAATAAACAAATGAATGAATTGAGTAAAACATTGCTAAACACTAGGGCTGCACGATATAAGGAGAATATGCGATACGGTTGTTGACTATTGCAATAACAATATTACTTGGGATAAATTAACAGATATTAAAGTGTACTCAGTTCTACAACTAATTGCCTGTTGAATTTAAAACAAATGAAAGGAAATAAATATAACATTGAATCTTATACAGTAAGACACCTGTAAAAAAGAGTGACAGTTACCTTTTAAAGTCCAGTTTTCGACTGTTACTTTCTTTCAACTAACAAAAGTCTCAATGTCTTTTGCCATATGTTGCACCTTTTCGCAATGTGTTTTTTGCGCCAATTGATATCATAATGACGATAAAAAGAATTGTGTGCAGCCCTACTAGCTACAACTAGGAGTAAGCAAGAAAACATTCCCTTTGACCAAACTGGAGCCAGGATGTTGGCAGAGTATCAGAGTGTCCTCTCCTTCTCTCTGAGTCGTCCCCCTCCACACACACACACACACACACACACACACACACACACACACACTACTGTGAGGTCTGCATTGAGAGCCATTGCCCCATGCTATAATTAATCACAGGGCCCAGGCCATGAGTGTACACCATGAATAGGCCACCGCCGCTGTCTAATGGCCGAGGTCTGGTCAACCTGAATAAAGTGTGTTTATCTCATGGTGACCTAGAACAGGAGTTAAACAGGCGTTAGTAATATGCCTTCAGTCAGTCAGGGAGAGGACTTCTCATGATACAATGCTATCGTTCACTAAACCTAGGGGTGTTTATTTACCTCTATTCAATGTTTTTCACTCATCCTTCCTGTCTTTGCATCTCTTCTGGATGGCTGTTCTACCATAAGGCAGCAAACGTTGCTGTTATTTAGATGATAATTAGCTGATGATTCATCCCCGCTCCAGCATATGAAGACAGCTTTTTTTTTCTTTCAATCGACAAAAAGTGGGACACTTGAGTAATTCATTTTCATACTGATCAGTGTGAGTACCAAAGTTTCTCTTTGTTGTCACGCTAGTATAGTCTGGTTCAAGATGAATAATGAAAAATTGAAAGGCAAATCTTTCGTCTCTCGTTTCCTCTCTCCAAGTGATGAAAATTTCATAGGATGGTATGCAAGCCTGGCAATTCTCTAAGTTGCTGGGATGATCGTCCATGGCGGGGAAGCATGTGTGGCTATAAACTCTTTGATTTTCTGGGAATGAAGACAGTATCTTTTTTTGTGGCAGCAATTTAAAAATCTGCCAAAGGGGCTAAAATCATGTAATTTCAAATTTCTTCTATTGCTGCTTTCTCTCTTAAGTTTTAGTTTTTGTCCAAGCTTATTTGCCTCCTGTTTTCATCTGTGGTCTTCACAGTAGAATACGTGGATGTAGCTGTAACAGTTGAGCTGTGAGATATCCCCAGGTGGACTTTTTGTACAGACATACATGGAGGTTAATGTTATTCCGTCATAGGTCACAGCGGGCTCCTCCATTGTGGCCCGGTAACATTCTAAATGCTGTTCTGTGACTTCAACAGTAAGTACAGTAATATAGCCGCAAGAGGCGATTTGCGGGTTCAAACCTTTTTTCTCATTAGTGACTTCAAAATAATTTCACACGTGGTCCACCGTCGTTATAAAACGTATCCTGCAAACTTTGTAACAATTGGACAAACAGTGCACTTTGTTTAAAATGCCTGCAACGGATTTGTCAAAAACCTTTATTTTCAATTCAGTGTGATATGTAGCTCAGTCCAGCTCACAGCAATTTAAGAAAAGCATATGACCAACACAGAAGCTGTGATTTCAAGCTCAAACCTTGACAAATTTTCTAGGCGCACCTTAATGATCCTTAAGGGAAATTTTAAGTCAATCGGACTTACGGTGTGGGGGGCTTGGCCTTTCAACGTTTGCATTTTGAAGCCTTAATTACTGTGCCACCATGTGGCCGATTGGGTTCATATTTATATAGAAGCACATGCACACCATTTCCAATTATTCCCCCAAGTTTCATGTTTCTAGCTCATTCCAGCTCACAGGAATTTGAGCCAGTGCGGCAGACAACAAATAATAATAACTAAAACAGACAAACATAGAAGGGTACTACCGCTTGCGGTTTGAACCCTGAATATGATGCCAGAGGATTGTTGCAGGGAAGTGTAAGCTCCTCTCCCTTGTCATCTCCACAGACAGGCAAAGAAACCAGGTCAGTGTAAACATGGCTAAGATAGCCATACAACATTCATGAGGCATGCCATGTTCAACGAGAACCCTGGGACTTGTATTCTTATGAGGAAGAGTGGTTGGACCGTGTCGCACACTGAAGCCTCTATTTGTTTTTCTTTGTTTTGGCTGGGGTTGCTCTTTGGAATGAATTATCTGTTTATGTGGGTTTTTTTAGGGGAAGCGCAGCTCACGAAAGCTGTCGCGCTGAGCTGCGTCATCCAGGTCTCCCACGGAGATCAGATGCTGAAATATTCATAAGATTTCTGTTTTCTTTCTCCCCCCTAAAGACGACTTTCAGTTTTCAAAAACAGTGTAGGCTTTGTGTCTGGTTTAAGTTTCATATGTGTGTTACTCTGCAGTCAGTGTGAGTTTCACACCGTAGGGATGCAACGTGGAGTAAAGGAAGGCATAGTCTTTGGCCTGCGTGTTACAGTGCGAGTGGAGGGATGTTTTCTCCTTTATCTCAAACTAATCTTCTCTCGAGAGCTGCAGTTGATGTCGGGATCCTCCAAGCTTTTAGCATTGATCTATGGGATTTGGTAGAAGGAAGTTGGGGAGAAGTTGCCGACTGTTTTTGTCGGAGTGTGAGTTCACACAGGGATACTTTAAAGATGTCTACTTGATTTAAAATTATGCACAAAAGCAATTGCAGAAAGTCTTTGTTTACCCAGGCATATATCAAGGGTATGTGCTCCTGGGATGATGGTAAATTCTCGTCAGAGATTGACAGTATTGTTTGGGATTTGTTCAACCCCGTCCATTAGGATTGACATTTTTTAGTGAGTTAGTCATACTGTATGTGAGTGGCATTAGTATTCCACCACTGCTCATAAACTTTCTGTTGGTCAAAGAATAATGTCTCCCAATCTAATGTATTGGCACAGGTAAGGGCAAGCAGTCCTTGTCTCAGGACATTTCTGCAAACAGAAATGATGAGAAAATTCCTCATGTTCAGCAGCGGAGCTAACATTACCAACACAGAGATCTGACCCTTTGTTTTTTTATATTTCATTTTTTGAAATGTGGAGATTCTGACCACCTGAACTGCAGTTTGTCTTACAATAGCCAGTTTTTTCAGGATGATACCAGTATTTTGTAGACTCTTTCTTCAAACTTTAGTTTTTTTTTAGGACAAGAATAATAAAATAAATATTAGCTAACTCAGCTTTAGTGGTTAGTTATTTGGTGTATGTTATAAAAGACTGTCTGCAGCCTTGTTCAATGGTAAATGTGAGTTTACTTGATTCCCGGGGAGCTGAAATTCTTTTAACCAAATGTAAATGTTTGTCTAAAGAAGTAGATTGTTCTGTAATTGAAGACATATGAGCATGCTTTAACAGCAACGGTATATGTAATGCATTCACCGTTGAGATGGGTTTAAACCTTATTTAGCACCCGAAGAGAGGCTTTTTAAATGCATAAGTACTACGCTTTTAAAATAACAGATGTCCATGTGATATCTTTCTTTAGCTTTTCTTCCAGCTTTTACACTCGTCTCTCCTCCATTACATATAATGTAATGAAATCAATAAAAGATTAAAGCTTTCTCCTTGGTTCAACTCTTATTTCACAGAAGAACTAGGCAGTGTTCTTATTTAGGGCACTAAATGGACAATGTACAGTGACGTCCATTAGTCAGTCCAGTCCACTACCAAGAACTGACTTAGTGTTTTTTTTATTTAAAAAAAAATCTGAATAACAAGATTTATTTTTCACACTCAGAAATGTTGACCTTAAATGACAATAATCTTTTGAAATACATAATAAAGAACTTGGTAATGATAGTAGACATTTGTTTCAGCTGGAATATAGTTACATACAGACTTTGTTATATGTTTTACTCTGATTGAATACGTATAATGGCACTGGCAGCCCACTCACTCTGACATCTCTCCATTAGTGCATGTATGGGACCTGAGCATGTGTGTGTATTTCAGGCCTGTGTGTAATAACAACAGAGTGTAAATTGTAATTTCCCCATAGGGGATCAATAAAGACTATAAATTAATATAAATTATAAATCATTATAGACAATTTGTTGAGTTTTCTGTAGGTCTGCCAAACTTGATAACATAGTCCCTTTGATCGAGTGATATGTTGTGAAGTGTCAGGCAGGACCTCTTGAGATCCACTAGCTGTCCAAAGGCTGATTTGTGCGTTGGCTAAAAGGTCCCCAAAGAACATGCTTGCTTGGTGAAAGTGTTTTTTCATTGACGCTCTCTGCAGGTATTTCCTCCACAAGCTGGGACAGAATCACTGTTTATTTTGTCTTCCCACTTGCTCCTCTTGAGAGAGACTATTATTCATAGCATAGTACTCATGTAACCTTGCATGTGTGTGTTGGTAGGTGGCTCAACCTGACACTAGCCAAAAAGAGCTACACAGACTAAGACAACAATACTACTCCTTTTCATTTTATGCAACCTGGATTTCTAACTTTGAGATTTGTCTGTTTGTCTCTGTTTCCCTGCAGCCCAACGACCCAGTAACAAATATCTGTCAGGCAGCAGACAAACAGCTCTTTACTTTGGTGGAGTGGGCAAAGAGGATCCCCCACTTCTCTGAGCTGCCACTGGACGACCAGGTCATCCTTCTACGAGCAGGTCTGTCAAAAAGAGGCTATAACATCCAACCCAACAAAAAATGACACTAGCTGTGTTTCCATTCACAAATTTTTATGTGAATTTTGAAGTATCAGAAAAGTTGGAGGAGAAAAGATAGAGATGGCGCTTTTCTCTTTATTAGATAGTAACAGTGCATAGACAGGAAAGGGGGAAAGAGAGAAAGGTGACGACACGTAGCAAATGGCCCCAGGTAGGATCCAAACCCGGGCCACTGCAAAGGACTCAGCCTACATGGGGCGCACACTCTACTGGTTGAGCTAGAGGTCACGGCTCTTTAAGTCGCTAACTGTTCATAAAATAAGCTCTTTACGCTTTTGGCGTCTTCCTGGATATTGTCAATATGTGTCTTGTCTCCGGACGGCATTAAACATTGCCAACACTGGCAGACATGAAAGAACATTTAAAACTTGCCAGGCTTAACCAAATTATTATTAATAACAAAATACCTCTTGCTTCATTCACATTCTTTGGGACATTTCAAAAGTTTGCTTAACATTAGCTCGACTGTTGAATGGAAACATGGCTAATAACTAATGGCTAATTTCGCAATGGCCCCTCCAGTAGGGTTGGGTAATGTAAATGGCAATTGGCATATGACGATTGTCCATATTGTTGTTGGGAGGAGGGGGGACTCCCTCAATCTAGCCATTGTTTTTTGAACGGATAGGAAAGGTCCATCTAGCACAGCGGTGAAATGAGCATAAATGAGTATATATTACTGTTCTGAATACTAAATTATGATCACCTTGTCTTTAAACAAAGATAAAACAGCATCTTTTTATGTTAGCATTCAACAGCTTCTAAGAGACTTTGCCTGCGTGCTAACAGCTAACCAGCTATGTTGCTGTTGAGTGCTAGCTGAATAGCCATTGTTTTGGATTGGTTAAAAAAAGATGTGCTACATTAGTATGATCCTGATCAAAAGTAGATACCCACTGATTTTAGAATATAGACAAAAAAAACTGGTCTTAGCCGTTGAAAGAAACCCTCTTACAGAAAACCCACTGAATCACAGGTGCTAGTGCTAGCTCTGTATCTGTATCTAGGTAGAATAATATTAGCCAAACAGAACTTGAATACACTAATCTGGCCGTAACCATGAAAAACTGTCTTGGTTATGTGACTGAGACGAGAGTCCGACTCACCAAGGTCAGAACAGCTCATTCTGTGTATCTGTATGTGGGAAAGCAAGCTAACTGCTCAGGATCACAGGAGCATCAACGTAAAACACAGAGTGAATCATCTGTCACTTCTCTTACAATCACTAACATCATATGCACAAAGGTCTTTTGGGGTTTTTTCTGCACATTGCCCTGGTTGCCTGCCTGTCGCTCAAATTTTACGCCATTATATTCTAAATCCACCTTGAGGGGGGAAAAATGCTATTACACACCCATCTCATACCCTGAAAAAAAGTCCTCCCATCATTTCTTATCTTTACCACATATAATGATGGAGAGACGTCAGCAAAGCAGAGAGAGACATTATTCTGGCGAGCTCGTCTCTTCTCGGCTCTCAGGTTTTCTATAAATAACCGCTTTAGTTCTGCTGTATCACGCATAAAAGCATCACGGCTCCTCTCATACCCAACTCAACTCTGGGGAAAATAGGCAAGTGTTGCCAGGCAGAACAGTTAAAGGAGCCCTGTCACTCAAAAGGCAGCGTCTTGTGTCTTCAGTGCTCTCTTTGTCAAGCCCCTGCTTTGGCACATCAAGTCTGTTGTATTTATTGTGATGGCAGGCGCAGTTCATCCCTTTTACACGCTTGTCTCTTCAGAAAGCATGATTCAAATGTCTTCATAATAACATGATGCCTGTGCTTGAGAAAGCTGCACGCTTTTACTGCGCAGCCTAATTGATTCATTGGAATTCCCCCTCTGTTGTCAGTTTAATTTTGCGTGAATGCTGTGTGAACTTTTGTACTGGGATTTGCCTGTGTTGTTTTTTTTGTTTTTTTCTTCCCTCATACTTACCCTCGATCCTTCTCCCCATCTCTACCACAGGTTGGAATGAACTTCTCATTGCATCATTTTCGCACCGTTCGATAACTATTAAAGACGGGATCCTGTTAGCGACCGGGTTGCACGTCCACCGCAACAGCGCCCATAGTGCCGGAGTGGGAGCCATCTTTGACAGGTCATAATTATCATATAGCTAAACTTTCTTGTCTTTAAACTAATATATGTGCAACCTACAGCAAATGTGTTTCAAAGGTGGTTTCTAAATTGTAACTAATTGCTTTGTTAGTGGTTAATGATGATAATCTAAAAATGTTTTGCAGGTTAATAATGAGCCTGTAAAGCATTACTAGATTATTAACTATTGTAAATGTATGCACCCCTTAGTGACAGTCTTCTCAGAAAGTGGTAACAGTTAGGCATACTTAATAAGTTATAAGTAAAAGTTCATTGATCATTTATAAATGCTTTAGCAGTCAGTAATAAGTTATTAATAATGATGTTTCCATGGTTTTGAAAAATGTATTTAACCACTCCGCCAACATGATTTACTTTGTCTTTTTAGGTTGCTTAAAAGTTGACCTTAATAATGCCTTATTACTGATCTATACAGCATTAATACATAACTTAGTGACTACTATAAACCTGTACACCACCTGCCTAAAATGTTAGGCATACTTAGTAGTAACTTATGCTTTGCTTTGTTTTTTTAAGAAGCTCAAAAGTTAGAAACACCTCATTACCATCTACAAAGCATTAATAAACATTACTTAATTACTAATAAAGCATTAGCTACAACTTCAAACAAGAAGTGTGTTTTTGCAGCATATGACCTTTGGTTCTTCACTGCAATATTACAGCTAGGCTGTAAGTTGTGAAAGGCAAAGCAGTACAGGATCTATTGATCGATTCCAGTTTATTAAATATGTACACCAGTAGGTATCAGGGGTCTCACAGAAACACTGAACTGCTCAGAAAAAAAATGTCAAAAACCAAAGAAATCCATGCACAAGTCACTTACCGTGTATGGGGTGTGCAAGGAACACAATGATGACTGTTGCTGACATTCTAGCTGTTTGACAGCCTGAGCATTCCCGGGAGTCTGCGCTGTCGCTTCAGCAGCATCACACCTTCAGCTCAACTGACATACACAGTTTAGAAAGTTGTAGAAGAGACAAGCAAATGTATGGAAATATATTTTATTCTGGTCATCAATTAATTGCTTAGATCAGGGATTTTAAACAAGGGGTCCTGGACCCTTAGGGGGTCCTCAGAGTCAATACAGAAAGGCCTCCAAATAATTAATTTCTTTTAAGTTTTATTTATTTATTTTTTTTGTTTACTTAAGAAGTCTAAACATGAATCTAATATATTTTTTAGAAAATATGAATCCCCACTTATGGTAGGCTTACTGGGCTAAAAGTAAGAAGATGGTCTCTAAGGTGGCCATTCTCAGATGCACCCTTACCCTAAGGATTCACTGTGCCACATTTTAACATTAAAACATGATGATGAAATGATTAGGCTATTTAATACCTTACTATTCTATGCAAAAAAGGCTTTATGTCGCCCTATACGTTATTGTAGGCAAAGTTTTATATGCAACTTAATTTGATACAGTAGGGGGTCCCTTCTTCATCTCTCTTTTAGTTAAGGGGTCCTTGGTTTAAAAAAAACATTGAAGACCCCTGGCTTAGATGATTCATTTTGAAAATGAAAATTGTAGTCTGCAAGTTCCTGAAGAATTAGAGATCAGTTACAGGTGCTGTCATCAGACCCATAATAACAGCAGTCCATCTTTTGAAGAACCGCCTCTCCTTCATTTTCTTCTTGTTCTCTTTTCTTGTGCCTCTGAGCCTCTGTGCTCAATCAGCGGCGTTCACAGCTACAGGACATGTTCCATCTCTGGCATTAACTGTGGCAAGCATTAAGATACGCAGAGCCGATAATGTTTATCTACTCCTCTGTCTGTCTTCCCCATGCAAATGAAGACACTGATTGACTTAAACACTTAATTCTTTTCTATTTCCAATTTTTATTCTTTTTTTTTCTAGCCCTGTTGTTCCTCCTCGGAACAAATTGAATTAAAAGGAGCTAAGAGCCACAATTGACTTTACTATTCGGGGGGGGGGGCTAAAGAAGAGAGAAAATAAAGAGTGACGAGGAGAGGGTGTGACCGAGTCAAAGAGGGTTGAAGAGTTCGAGCTACTCCACGTACCGACACTCCCACCAGTGATGTCACACACAGACAGTGGGGGCGCGGGTGTTAGATTACAGCTTGTGTTTACTCTGTGGCTTTCCTTTTTATGAAAACCACGTACTAAATATAATTACTTTGTAGGGTTGTAAACTTTTCCACTGATGTGTGTGTGTGTGTGTGTGTGTGTGTGTGTGTGTGTGTGTGTGTGAGAGTGTGTGTGTGTGAGAGCTGGACAGTAGTTAAAAAAATATACTTTTAATGTCCCAGTCTGGATAATTAACACAAGGCGTAGTGTTTCATTTACAAAAATGTCCCAATTAGACTCAAATGGTTTCCCGTGATCTTAACTTCCCTGGCCCTCGGTTGTCTGACAAAAATCCCTGTAAGGCTTAAAAACATGCCTGACTTTGAAAGAGCCACATCTTTGATTTTATTCATTTGTCATTTGTCTCTTTTGTGCAGAGTGCTCACAGAACTGGTGTCAAAGATGAGGGACATGCAGATGGATAAGACAGAACTGGGGTGCCTTCGAGCTATAGTCCTTTTCAACCCAGGTAAATATCACTAGATGTAAGCTTGCATTTGCGGTGGCACAAGAGGCTGTAAATGACGTGATTCAGAGATGTGTGGTTTTAAACGAGCTCTGTTTGTTGGAACTAAAACAGTCAGAATGCAGCAAGTACATGTGTGGAAGCTGTCGGGGGGTTTGAAGCTGTTGTTTGAAACAACAGCTTAAAGGGTTACCACACAACATAATAAGCATCTACAGCACTGTAGACATGTTTGTTGAACATTAGTGTTTTACAGTGCAGTCATTAGTCCTGGTACTTTTTCTAGCTAAAACCAAGAAAAAACAGCATTCCGCTGATATTAATATTCTTAAATAGAATATGAGTCATTAAGCTTGGTAATACTCCACCCTTAAAATCTCTATTTAAGTATCAAAGTCTCTCCTGCAGTTTGCTTGGCAGACTGCTGTAAAGAGTTTGTAGTTTCTTTATTGACACAGCCGGAATTGGGTTACACTGATTCCAACAACAACTTTTCACAGTGCGACCAAAAGTCTCAAAACATCCAGAGAAACTTCTCAAATCCACCCCTAAACCATAATCCACTTTTCCACTGTCTCTGACATTTCATATTTTCACCAAAATGTGTATAAATGCACTACTTGGGGTGGAGCTTTGTAGCTTTGATAGCGGGGCACAGAGGCAGTGTGTTCAGCCATACTGTATGTTTGGAATGTAGGCCTACTGAGGGTATCACCATCAAGATTTGTAAACGATTGAATCCAAGCAGATTTCTGGAGTGAGGAAACTGTGTACAGTTTGTACATCAACATTTAGGGTGGATTATCACTTTAAGTTTTTGACTTCTTGCCTCAGCTTGACCTCATTAATGTAACTGGAGAATTGGGAACTGGCTTTTGACTTGCCGGCGTCTTCTTTGAACTTGACTTCTCTTGAAAAATGAAGACGGATGGGCTTCTGACCTCTGCATAGCACTGAGGTAGAGAGCCCGATATAAAAGCTGATACAGCGCATATTTGATTGATGAATGTGCAGGGGGCAAACCAATATATTCTTTATTAAATAATAATGACATCCTCCTGTGAAATCTTTTATATTTTTTTTTCATGGCATTTTCCTTCAATAAACTGGTCAAAGAAAGCTTATGATGGCAAATGATAATGCTATTAGTGTGCTGTTGAACTTCATCCACATGGCACCAAAGTAAACTAAACCAAAGTCATGAATAGGACCTGGGTGTTTAATGACTCGGTGCGGGAGCCTCCCTCCGTTCCTCTGGGGGCCACTGTGGGTCTGTTCACCCAGACACACACTGATCCTCTTGTGTTCCACATTTTGTTCAGGCCACATCCAGGCCTACTGGCCCCGGTTCACGTCTCGGCCTGATTCTTTGTTAATTAGGGGTTCACAAGAGGTGGCGGAGGAGGGGGACAGTGAGGCTAAAAAAAAAATAAAATTAAATAATAATAAAAACAAAAAAAAAGGCCCACAGTCCTTCCTTTCCCACACTGTGTGATCGAGTCCAGCCATTACCAACAAATCTTCATTCATTGTTGATCACTTGTGCAACGCTTTGTTTATCAGAAATGTTACTCAATGACGCGCTTGTGTTGTTAATCAAAGAGGAGTCCTCCAGTGGAGCTTAAATTAGCACAGTGCTAATTGGACTAACCCAGAATGAGGTGACATTCGTCCACAACTAGCCTGCGGGGTTAAAATTCAACTTGGGAGTTAGTAAGACTCTGCTTTCCACCCTAAACTACCGCAATGTGCCCCCGAGCAGGGGATTTGCTTGAGTTTTCTCTAGAAAAGTGACAAACTGTAAGAATGGGGAAGAACAAAAAGAGTGTATACATCCACGTGACACAAAGTTCCTTTCTACATATATAAAAATAATAGCAGTAGTGTTGTTGTTGTTGTTGTTGTTGTTGTTGTTATTTTCTCTGTATATATTATGTATGTGTCTCCACAGACTCTAAAGGTCTGTCCAATCCAGGTGAGGTAGAAGCTCTGAGAGAAAAAGTGTACGCCTCTTTAGAGGCCTACTGCAAACAGAAGTACCCCGACCAGCCTGGCAGGTAGGAAAACAGACATGACACGTGCAAATCCCCACACTCTTCCTTATTTGCTCTCTCTTCATACAAACGTTGTTCCACACTCGTCTTCACAGTTTAACACATTGCACATTGTATTAAAGAGCAACAAAAACGTTTTTTTTCAAATGCGTGAGTTTTGCTTGTACAAGTGCTCAAAGAGGGGATCTCTCCCAACTGCACAGAGAAAATGTTCACCTGCCATTTGAGAATCACTTTGTTCATACAAGTAGCTTTAGCATGAGGCTGCTGTACGTTATATTGAAGGCACTGTACGTACGTGCAATATCAGTGGAGGTTGTTCAGATGTTGTTTTGCATCAGGATCATCTCCCTTCCTCCCTCTTCTTAACAGATGTATATTAGTCTCGTGTCTAATTTTGGTCTTGTGTTGTGACAGATTTGCCAAACTGTTGTTGCGGTTACCAGCGCTGCGCTCCATCGGCCTCAAGTGTCTGGAGCACTTGTTCTTCTTCAAGCTCATCGGCGACACGCCTATTGACACCTTCCTCATGGAGATGCTAGAAGCCCCCCATCAAATGACATAATAGCAGAGCCCTTCTCACCCTCCCCCAAACATCTCCCACCAGCCATGGATCAGGAGAGAGTCCTTTTTAAAAAAAAAAAAAAAATAAAAAATAAATAAAACTCCCGTCTCCAGCTAACGGACAGATGATGTGACGACTTTGGATGAAGAACCTCTCCGTTCCTCCCGTCCCTCCTTCTACCCGTCCTCCCTTTTGATGTGTTTCCTAACAATGAATTCATGCCTATGGGTCTGTTTAATACCTTGTAAAAAATATATAAATAAGGAATATACATATATAAATATATATATATATATAGAGAGAGATAAAAATCACACAGCAACACGAGTGACAACCATGGACTTAAAATAAGGTCTGATAGAAGACAAAAGAAATGTATTGAGCCATCGTTTTCATCCTTGCTTTTTTCCTGCACCTTGACAAGAAAAAGCAGAGATGGTAAGGTTTGAAACACCCTCAGCTTTGCTCGCAGGCATTTTGAAAAACAAAACAGACAGCGGTGATGTCACATTTGGACACTCAGCGTTGTGATCGGGACAATCGTGGACTGGGAGAGCCTCGGACCCGAGGCCACTCTCTTTCTCTTTCAGGACTGGACTTTGCTATCGGGGAGGGGCGGTGCTCCTGCTGGGACTCTAATGAACACGTCAGGTCTTGCACTAGCTGTGAGCTTTCTGGAGTAGAACTCAGAGGTGGCTTAACAAGACTGTAAGTGCTCAAAAACCTCAGGTCTCTGCCCAAATCCAACACATCCAAACCATGTCTTACTCTATTAGCACTGTGCAACACCGCGGAGAACACGGCATATTAGTTCACCAGTCAGCCCTTTGGTTAATGTTAATTAATTGGACGAGAGTCGGGAGAGCTTGTTAAATACAATCTGTGTGGTCCTTTGGCACTCAGGAAGATTGCAGGCTGTTGTAAATTAGCCACGCGTTAGCTGTATCATGCTACATCCATGATGCTCTAAAAGGCTACCAGCAGACACAGGAACAACTTTTGTCATCCTTATTTCCAAGCATTTGGGCCTTTGTTGCAACCTTACAGGTGATCACGGCAAACTGGGCCGGCTGGAAAGCGAGCGCACGGTGTCGTGGCTTCACCTGGCCTTTCAAGCTCCTTTTTTCCGTCCCTTCTCCAGCCTCTCTACTTCTCATTTCCTGTGAATTTTAGCACACCATTTTACACCTCCACACTCAAAAATCCCTTCTGGCTCCACGCAGTGGGTATCAGTTTTACTTTTTATCCGAAACACCTCATATCTACCTGTACATAAAGTTACAACCATCTACAGTATTGACGTTATTTTCAGCGATGCACAGTTACCTCTGTTTCCATCACTCCGACAGTCATCTCTTGACACTCATCGGACCATTCACAGTATGTGGGAGTCGTGCTTGTCGTTGCAGCAGAGCCATTATTTTTGTTTATTTCTTTTGTTACTTGGCACTTAACCTCATGACAGCGGAGTCGGGTTCCTAAACAGAGAGCTGGTGTTGACGTAATGGACCTCTGAGGTGGAATTTGGCCCAGACCGGATCAGGAACGCCCCGATTGTTTTCCTCCTCAGAGGGACAACCACACTTGCTCTCTCTGCACTTCTCTGGACAACCAAAAACACCATTCAAGTTAAACTGAAATGTTAGACATCTCCTTGTTATGTATAAATATGCTTCATGTCCATTTTCTGCTTTTAAAAAAAAAATAATAATAATAATTCCCTCCTCGTTTCTCTAACTGCTGCTGCAAAACTATGCATCGAGTGCATTTCCAAAGATTGTCCACACAGCGGGTGCATGTTGGCTCAAACAGGTCGAGTGTTTGAGACGTGTGGGTTCGCTAGCTGTATTACTTTCCTGGAGAAGAGAGAATGCCTTACTTAGGTTATTTTCCCCACTATTCAGACATTTGACAGTCATTGTGTAGTGGTGTATTTACCTATCAGCCCTCATCCGAAGGTGTTTTATGGAAAGGTGGAGCATAGCAAAGTTTAGGGACGTGAGTGTGATATGAGAAGAGGACTAAAAGAGAATGAAATGCTTAGTCACCTTATTCTCTTCCATAAGCACCTTGACTATCTGGACCTGGAAGAACAACAACCCTGAGCACTGTATTTTCATCATCCTTTCATCAACTGATGATGGTTAATGGTCTGAGGAGTATGGAGTCCTGAGTGTGCCATGTCAATACTTTTTTTCAGTGGTTTGCATTTTAATCAACTCGTAGTTTTAATGCATTTAATGTAATATGGATTAGAATTGTATTTCAATTATGCATTGACAGAAAATGCAGCATATGATTCATCAATAATTGGATTTTTATAATTGGAATTGTAGTGCTGGTTTTGATAAGGCTTTTAATTGAAATTGTTTTAGCATACTATGTGCCTAAGAGTCTATATCAAAATGAGTTTGTCTCCAGCTTTACAATTTACAGTTTCCCTTTTGTGCTTGCTTTAATTGAAAGCGCCACATTATGAGCTGAAGTCCAGCCCACAGAGCAGCAACAGCAAGATGTTGTCTTATGATCTGCCCTCTAATCTGCTAAGTTTATCGCTCATTCTTTTTCTTTCATTTGTCAACGAGATAATAATAAAGTATGAAAAAGTCTAATTATTCAAGTGGCACCATCAGGACTCCATGTCTCCATGAGCTGTTTTACCTCCATCCAAACATCAGTGATAAAAGACCATGTGTTAATTTTTCCTCCTGATTGGGGGTTTGGGGTTAACTTTACCCATGTTGATCCAGCTCTGTGAAAGCGATTCCCAGGCACCCCGTCGTCTCTTACTTTATGAAGAAAAAGCAAAGAGTTGGTTCAGATGTCAGCTCTAAAATGTCAGAGACTGTGCATTAGATACAAGCAGGACTACATTTCCCTTTCAGTCGGAGAGCAGTTTGGATGAGAGTGGGTGAGGGAGGCTGGCGGCATTTTTAAGAGCTATGCGCTCCCTCTAGTGAAGGAAAAGCAGCATTGCAACATTACTTGAATTCTTTTCTACAAGTATTTAATCAGACAAAAAGACGGCACTTTCTCACTTATTACTAATGTTTATTATGATCAGACAAAACCTCTGTGTCTGTGCTTTTTAAAACTGAAAAAAGAAGCAATAACTTCAGTGTGACCTATTGGCTTGTGGTTTTTATCATTACTCGTCCGTTTCAGTGAGGTAGCCTGTATTATATTAACTATCCAGGTGACCGTATTGGCTGCCAGTCAGAGCTCCGTTTACAGTATTTATATTCTGCAACCTCCTTGTTTGTCTGTTAAAACAAAAATTAAATTTTGATAACGCGTTATCAACGTGGCTAGATTTGCTGTTTTGTTGTTGGAATGTTACCAATTTGAATCAAGCGAAGCAGATATTAATTAATTACACGTTTGTTTTTTTCGACTGGGTAACTAAAAGCAAACTAAAGCGAATATCCCCCTGCTCCCTTATGTCTCTTGCTCAGTTTACTGTGATTGGCCAGCGCAGGTCTCTTAAGCCATAAAGTGGATGATGTGCGAGGAAATGAACAGACAAGCATCTTCTTGACTAGATAAAGAAAGGATCATCCACAGGGAATGATCAACTACATGAACGCTTTATAACATAAAGCTCTATTTTGTTAATATGTATATGTGTATATATTTATAAATATATATCGACCGATCTGTTCCTTGAGTATTTCCAACATTGAAAGAGGGAGACAAGTCCTTCAGACCAAGCTGTTCTACAACTCAGAGATTTATAGTGGTGGGTTTTCCCCCCCACAAATGTCTGAGGCCTTTTTGCATTTCAACCTTGACTTTATAAAAATAAATCAATCCTGGGACCTCAAAACAAATATGAAAAAAATGAAATGGTTATGACTTTAAAACCCTTCAAAATGTTCGTGTTGCTTGGCAATTGTATGTTCAAAAAGTGTAATCAGGAAAAGCTGAGCTCGTGACACAATCACTGCTTTTCTTTGTTGCATCAATGGTAAAATGTTCAAGAAAAAAGAAAAGAAAAAAACACTTGGAAAAAAAGATCTATTTTTGTACAAAAGGTAATTTTATCCCTTGCTTGTGTACTCTGTTTTTCCCCCTTTTTCTTCTGCAGGCTGTTGTATATGTTGTGGAACGTATCAATGAGGTCATTTTCAGATTGAAAATGTAAGGTGCGAGGAATTGTTGGCTTTGGCACCGCGGTAACTGTGTCGCCTTTACTTTGCCATTTCTTTCAACCTGTCGCTGCACGATGGGAATGTCTTTCATTATAATTTTGTCAATTTTTAAGGAGATGGAATTTTGTCATCTGTTCATTGTGGGTTGTTCTAATGTTCTTTCATGGACAGAAAAAAAGGTTATTAAAAAAAAAGTGAGATTGACAGTTGCCGGTTGATTTTGTGTAGGCTAATGTTCTAAGATGCATGTTAAAAAAAAATATATGTACACTCAACATCACGTTCACTCACGACTCTGTAACATGATACATACAAAAACTGGTTTTATTAAGTTGCAGTTTATAGCTGTCGAATGCAAACATATATTCCATAAAACTCCAGATCAGCTACAGAGGACAGACGCTGCTGGCTTCCTGTGCAGAACTACAGTAAGAGCTAATCAAGCAGAAGAGACATGACAACAAAGGCGGCTAAAAGAATCAAAGCCACAATAGTCAATGGCATATGTACAAATCTGAAACACAACATAACTGCATTTGGTCACTGTCCTAAACCGTCAAAGAGGGGCAACTTAATGAACTTCTCCAACACAAATGTAAAAAATGCATCACATTTGAGTTTTTTTGTAACTGTCAAACTATTTTTTTCCCACATCCTTTCCCAACACTAGGTTTGTTGCCCTAATAGGACTTACAAACTCTGAATACGTGGCACACAGCGCACACTTGAGATCTGGCATTGGATATTACAGAAAACAAAAGAAACAATAGCTGTGCCACTTGAATAAATAAGTCACAAGGATCCTTAGATGTAATTTCTTTTCTTTTTTATACCTAAAGCATGATGTCAAAGTTAAAATCACCATGACACCATTTAGACAACACTACACAATTACAGACAAATTAAAAAGGCAATCGTAGAAAAGCCAAATAAGCATTACATTTATTGAACACAACCAGAAATGCACGTGTGGGAGTTGGTACGAAGCTGTGACATCAGAGTTAATGAAATGTCAAAAAAAAAAAAAATAAGACTGAAGCACCGGAACAGAGCATCAACACTGTAGAGTATAACAAATGTCTCCAGCTTCCCCCATGGAGGACATAATCTGGCACGTTAACGTACACGTGGAGCATGTGAGATGGGGGTCTGGTCTGGTCTGATGCCGTACGTGGCTGATGTGTCTCGTTTGGGTTCTCCTTGCTCAATTTCATTACCTGAAAGCCCTCTGCATCACACAGGAGCTCTCTGTTAGAACACAAGTCCTCTTTTCTTACAACAAAACAGAAAATGTAAAAAAATTACAAAATAAAATAAATCTATGGCCCAAAAGATAAAAAAAAAAAGGGCTTAGCAATCGCTTCTCCATAGCTTGATGGTTTTGTCATTTTCTAAAGCCGCCGATGCAATGATGTTCTCTGTCGGGTGGCAGGCGGTTGAAATGACGACGTCTGAAAAGAGACAAGAAGTAAAAATGAAAGGGTGCTAAGAGCTGCATAACACATTGCACCCAGAATAACATTTATTCACACATAGCCACAGATATCCATGTTTTAAAAATCTGTCTGCTTAGGGAAAGCCAGCCGACAAAGTGTAAGCATATTAAGACTTCAGTGAAGTGTCTCCTGTACCTGTGTGGCCCTGGAGTTTCTGCACAATCTCCTTCGTCTGCAGGTTCCAGATATAAACCATGTTGTCCTCGGAGCCTGACACAATCCACTGCAAGACAGCGGCCGTTTACATTCAGCTACTCAACAATCATTTCAAAAGCATGACCTAAATAAACAGGGCCCTATCATTCACCCAAAGCAAGTGTCTTTTCTATTGTAAGACCGTCCAGCACCCATGTTGAAATAGCAAATGCACCTGCGCCCATGGGCGTGCTGGTCTTACAGGGACGTGTGTTCAGGTACATTCTTGGCGTTATCTTGAGGCAGTGACCAACAAAATCCTGGTCTAAAGTCAGTAACGCAGCATTTAATTGTTATTGTAACGGCGCATTAGTAAAAAGTGCCAAGGCTCGTGCGCATGCTAGGATTGTTACGCACACACAAACAACCGATTAAATATAAAAATGCAAATCCGCCATCATAATAGCAATGCGCCAAGGTACAAACACTTCTGGCTTTTACGGGGAATGGGAGATGAGTCTGATTGGCTGTTTGCATGTTACGCCCAAAACACACCTATGATTAATGAAGACAATAAGTACAACCCTTTTTTTCTGCCGCCAAACTACCTAAAGTGGATTTGGACTGGCCATAAATACACCAGTGGTGGTGTAGTTCTTTCTTTCGCTAGTCCAAATATAATGCCGCAGTATTACGACTACAAAAGGGATCAACGTGCAGCTTTTATTGCAGCCAATCAGCTTTCGTGTTACTTGGCGCGAGCCTCTTTGGAATTGTACCACAGACGTCAAACCGATTTGATTCTTCAGCTACGTGAAAGAGCACGTTCAGCAATACTTGGCTTGTTGATTGATGAAAAGTTGATTATAGGGCTTAGTTGATTTTAAGATGAATGTTTCAAATTGAATTCATAATAGTCTTTTAAAAAAAAAAAAAAAAAAAAAGCCTTAAATTTGACTTGGTGAAGCCTGCAGAAACTTTGTCTTACCTTTCCACCGGTGACGGAGAAATTTGCGAATATGCAGTACTTCTCATTTTTGTGGCCGGTGTAGGTTTTCAAGCACTGAAACGTTGGAACAATAAAAAGTTACTTTCTCTGTATCACACGGTCAAAATTATAACCATCAGCAGCAGACTTATTCAAGTATTTACTGTACTGTAATTTTGTTAATGTCTTATGCAACACGACTCAGGAATCAGATACTAGCTGAGTGAGGTGGTATATTTAACCACATGTAAACATAAGACAGACACACAAAGTGCCGCCCCGTCCGGTTGGGAAAATATTTGTGCAGTAATGAACAGGGCTCTCCACAAAATACTCATCTGATCCCGTTCGAACTGAGCCAAGAATTGTAGGTTTGTCGCAGTACCACTTAGTTTTGTGTGAACTGCATCTCTCGTCGCCTTGCCCACAAGCTGAACACATGCAACGTCATCTTACCTGATGCCTTTTATATCAGAGGAAGGGATGAGCGTGCGAGACCCGAGTACCGTGACGTTGTCACGTACCAAACACACCGCCGTCAGAGCTTTGGCGAGACATCACTTGTGCCACGGCGAGTAGTTTTTTCAACGCCATATTTTCTTAGTCTTATAACTTCAACAGTTTTAATACAAACTGAGACTATCTTGTCCTTTCAGCTGAGGAATGTTGTTCGGACAGACCTGCCCCCATTGCTAAAGGAAACACTGCCAAGTATGATTTGTCTCTCTCCATTTATTATCTATCTACAAAAAAAGACCTGCAAGATGATTTATTTTTTAATTTTCTAATAAAAGAATAACATAGTAATTGAAAGTGCTGCTTACCTTTCCTTTGCTGTAGTCCCACAGCTTCAGCGTGCTGAAAAGTAAACACAAATGCAGCAGTCAAAACTATATAAAGCCCCTCGTCTGTTAATCATAGTAACAACTTTGTGAAACTGTGTCATACCGCCCTCTGCTGTCGAAAATCAAAAACACAATTCTCGCTTAAAAAAAGTAGAAAAGTAGCACTGACTTCACTCTACGGCAGGCACGTAACACTCACTTGTCCAGCGTAGCAGCCAGGATGTATTTCCCGTTGGGGGAGAACTTCACAAATGACACAGGAGGGTTGTCGTCATCTAACGCAAACACAAACAGGTCAGCGTCACAGCGCACAAACCCCACTCCATAGTTTCCAACAGGGCTTGGGACCGTGTGCTTTGGTCCCGATTTATTACTTTTATATTCTGATGTTGCTCTGTTGAGCTGGGAACTGCTACGTAGTCGCCGGCGGTGGTACCGTGTAACAGAAACGAGGCCCAGCGCTAACTTTTTGTCCGCTTGGCAACCAGACATCAGCTTTCGGTTGCCAAAATTGACAATACAGTCGCCATGTTTTAAACTGCCTACATTTGGAGCAATTCATTTCTTTGACTTCTCTTGAAATAAAATTTTCCAGTGTTAAAACAAATATTTAACAGTTGGTTGCCAAAGGGGACAACCCGACACCACGCAACGGTTGCCAAGGGACACCAGGCGACCGTTACTGTCGAGCCCTGACAAAATATTTAGGTGAATCATCGGTTAAAATAAAGAAATAGAAAATATTGATTCTAGGGAAAATTGATTTGCAACATTTGTGGCGAGAAAACTATTTCTCCACCCCTTGCATCTAAAATACCTAACACAGCATCTTCAGAGCCTCAATTCAGATGTACTGTAATTAATCCCAATTTGATGATTACTAATCAACGGAATGAACTATTACATCATGAAACTTAATTTTCAGTAATAAAGTGAATGAGAATGAGGTGAAAATGTGAACAAAATGCAACAATGTCAACAGGGACCGAGAGGGCCTGAAAGCACCGGCCGAGCTTACCTATGAGTGTCTTTAAACACTGGCCCGATGCCGTGTCCCAGATTCGGCTGGGAATGGAAGAAAAAACAAATTGATTTGATTAGGGGTTATTATTATTATGACATTTCATTGTTAGGTTAGCATGCGGATAGAACTGGACACAGAATCTATCAGCAGAGATGCAAGTCATCCTCATCTGCTACCTGTTTTTAGCTTCTGTCACAACTAACTAATCTTCGAGTTTTGTGTTTGTGCTTAGTCTGAAAATACATAGAAAAACTGTCCGTTCAAATAGACATGTTTTTGTTCTGTTGACTGTTAAAAGAAAAGGAAGGCCTGGCCCATTAATGTAGAGCCCAAAAGTTTCTTTTTTTAAGAGCCTTTTTCCCCCCTTTATTTGAGAGTGACCGTGGATAGAGAGGAAAAGTGGGAGAGAGAAATGGGTGGATGAGACGCTGCAAAGGGCCGCTGCAAAGGCCTCAGCCGGCATGCGGCGCACTCTCTGCTGGGTGAGCTAGAGACCGCCCCGAGCCCAAAAGTTTCTGTGATAACAGTATCATGGATGGAATTTCAGAAAGCTGTTAGACAGATTCCATAGGGCCCCACATTAAGTCTGTGCTAAAAGCTAACTGGAGACTTGCAAATAGGACTATGTCTAAGTTTCCAACCGAGCCGTCCTGCTGTAACTGTATCTTTAAAAATGTCTTACAATAGCTTACAGAATAATTCACAGAGGCTTAGGCCTGGTGGGGAGGGGGTCAACTTAGGCCCAGTGGACCACTGGGCTTGCAGTACAATGGGAGAAAACCTCGCAAAAGAAAGACATTCATTGGATCGAGCTCAGCAACACAAATGTGTGCTGTGGGAAGGGTTGCCGGGTGAACCAGACGGGCACTCCCGATAACGTAACTGTCTGTCTGGGAGTCACGGCGGCAGCCAGACGCACAGACGGCACGGCAGCAGGCTTACTCCATTTGTGATTCACTTCCAATGACATGCATGGAGTTGTAATTTATTTGAATGCCGTGTTTAGACGCTTTAATTAAAAGATACTGAATGTGAGCATAGCATTATCGTTTTAGAATACTGGTGTAACAATGCTAATGAGCTGTTCTGCATAGACATAATGAGAATATGGTTTATTAAATTACATCTGCTAGAGCATTCTCTCTTTGTGTTGCAGGCTCTGCGTGTGCTATTTGCCAAACTGTGACATGCACGCTTACACTCATGTGGGAAATTTCTATTTAGCACACATCCTGCACATTTTTTATTCAAGCAGCTATGAGACCCCAAGTGATTGTCTTCACTGGTGACTATTGCAAACAAAAAAACAAATGGCACGTAATTGCTTGCCGCATTGTGACAAATAAGATTCATTAGGTGTTAAATGGACTGAGCGGTAGTCTGCTAATGAGTACCACAGCTTGGCTTTTTTTTTTTTTTTAAATCTTCAATTAGCGAGGGCAAAGACGCACCATGATTAGCGAATGTGGACTAGTGGACTAGTGATGGAGACAAGCCAATGTTAAAAAAATAAATAAAAAGGGGGGTAATGATTGTGTTTTGTCCTCACCAAAGGCCGTCGTAGCTACTGGACACAATCAGGGAGCCGTCTCTGTTGAAATGAACCTGCGGGCCAAAACACATCATCACATTACTGTACCACGTTGGTCTGACGTCCAGAAGATTCCTCTGTTAAAGGTCCCATGTCTCACTCATGTTCAGGTTCATACTTGTATTTTGGGTTTCTACTAGAACATGTTTACATGCTTTAATGTTTGATTGGTTTTCCCATACTGTCTATGTGCATATATCCAGATTCACCCTCTATCTACAAGGCTCAGCTTCTGTCCGTGGACAGTTTCTGTCCATTCCTCTGTGGACTGAGCGTTTTGACAGTATTTACAAAGCACCTCGACCTGCTTCGTAAATCAAAAAACACATTGAAATCTCACTTTTTACAATATGGGTTCTTTTAAGAATAAAAACAAACTTACAGCCGAGACAGGGTCAGAATGAGCCGGTAATGTTTTCAAACACTTCCCGGTCTTCACATCCCATATCCTTACACTCTCGTCGAACTGCAAGCAAAAAAACAACCCACAAACATTAATCATTAATCGGTCCAACATGTGCTTTCTATTTACTGCTCGTTTGATGCCAGAAGCTTCGTACTCACCGATCCCGACACAATAAGATTGGACTGGGGGTTGAAGTTGCAGCAGAAGACATAGTTGCTGTGACCTTTTAGTGTTTTTAAGCATTTTCCCTAGATGAAAACAAGAAATAAATGAGTTGAAATGCCACATTCTCGCTGGTAACAATAAGGTAAAAATGACTTCACACTCTGAGCCCAGCCAGCATTGGCTTACCTTGGGCTAGCTAATGCTGGAAGCAACTGCAGTGTTTTACAGTGATCAAAGTTTAACTTGAAACCGCAGAGATTAATCATTTCATACTTTATAAAACACGTGTAAGCCCCTGCTGCAGCCTTTGTGTCTCCTACCATTTATTTATAAGGGTGCGTGCTTAATTCGGCGACATAGTGAAGCCCCCTAGAAGGCAGCAGGGCCACCAAGCATGGATCCGACTGCACTGCCAGCAATACAATAACTCATTTCATTTAGCCTAAGTAGGATAGTCCATCAATCTGCTCTCTTACCGAGCTGACGTCCCAGATCTTGAGGGTTTTGTCATCCGACGCAGACACCAAGAGGTTGGAGTCAGAGGACCAGGCCACGTCAGATATGCCCTGTAGGGGGAAGATCGGGGGAAGGATTAAGAGCACCGTACTGGAAGTTTGGAGTAGGACAGCAAGGATGGAATCGGTGTAAGAAAAGGGAAAACAGTAAAACCATGCCTCACTCTGACTAGGGCCGTGCAATTGATCATATTTCAATTTCAATTGATTCTGGCTCCAAAAAAAAAAAAAAATGTACAAATGGGGAAAAATGGAAATTCCACAGCTCAAGGTGTTTCTACTTGTTTAACAGTTTCAGGTTTTTTTTTTTTTTTTATTCAACTGCAACAACTTTCCAAAAGTCAATGAGTAATTGTTTTAAATAATTGCAATTGCAATGTTGACCAAAATAATCATGATTGATTTTTTTTGTTCCATAATCAAGCAGCCCTAGTGACAACTGATACTCACAGATCAAATGGACATTGTACTTAAGCTCTCAACGTTCAATAGCCTTGGACAGCTAGGTGAGAGGAAAAAGACGGAGGAGACATGCAGGAAATCGCCACAGGTCCAACTCGAACCCTGGACCTCTGAGTCAAAGCATAAACCTATATGTAAATGATCGCCTGCTCTACCAACTGGGCCAACCCGGCCACGATAGCCTTGATTAAAATCATCTTTTTTCAAGCCATAAGTACTTCAGATGGGTGAGAACAAATGACAAATGCAATCCCGTCTATCAAACCATAACTGAAAAGCAGCGACGCTGCAACAGTAGAGATGAGGATCTGTTAAACTCACAAGTTTGTGTCCAGATATGGTTTTCTCAAACTTGCCGTCATACGCCCCCCAGATTTTGATGAGTTTATCCGCAGCTGTAAAAGAGAAAACAAAATGTGCTCAGTGTCGCTACAGCTTCCATAAATCCAGGTTCACTACTCTACTCTCTATTTATTTTACAATATGGCATACTTACTGATAAAGGCAAAGAACAAAATAGAATGTATAGCGGTCTGCAATAATACATTGATTATTCAATCTAAAGAAAATGACTTGCCAACAATACACTTCACACCTCATTTTCCAAGGAAAAACGCCAAACCTTCTGTGCTTCCATGAAGTCCACGGTGATGAAGATGTGAGACATTGTGAATATTCTTTGTAATCATACATCAACTTTTAATACACTAAACGATTGAGAAAATAGTTGGCGGATCAAAAATAATAAAAATAGTTATTGCAGCCCTAATTGTAATTGTGGTTTAAAGGAAACGGAGGAAGAACTCACATGAGCTGGCAAGCCATTCTCCACTAGGACTGAATTTGACGGAGGAGACGGCTTTAGTGTGGCCCGCTAATGTGAATTTCAGGCTGTAGTTTGGCTTGGCAGGTGCAGACTGTGAATGAAAACAAAACATTAAGACATTTACCAGCACAAAAAACTTGGGGGCATACATTGATTTGTTCCCAGAAATGACATAAAACAAAAACTGGAATGTTTTTTCATAAATGACAATACATGAAGCAATTAGTGCTGCAGATGCAATAAAAGGGGAAGCTGCAGGAAAAGCTAAAAGGTATTAAAGAAATCCAAACCTTGCTTTGACTGGCTGATGGAACAACTGGAGGTTTGGTGTCAGTCTCTGGTTTCTTGTCTTCTGTTGCCATGGTGAGGAAATTAGCATCTATTGAGCACGATCTTGAAACAGAAAACACAGACATTGAAATCAGTTAAAGAACATGATTTCTAAGTTAGTCAGTGCTGTGACGTTACACAACCAAAGTGGAACAATGCATAACCATGCAGGCTTTACGTCGGCCAACGTGACATCGCCGAACAGTGTTGGTCTACGTTATAAGGGACAGTCACATGACCGCAAATTATGCTACAGTAGAGACTGATGTAAATAATGCACTAATGATTAGTAATGACTAATGATTATGTATAAATCATTATCTGCATTGGTTGGTCTTCAAAATAATGAAACACTAATTTCTCCAATGATACTTGCCTAATGGAACTCCAGTGAGTGCTGTGCTGTACAGTAACGTGATGTGCCAGATTTAATTGACAAAATGAGCAAACTGATATTTATGCTTATAACTAAGAGTGTTTTTTCACATAGCTAACGTTAGAGGAAACCTGTCACAGCTATGCAATTAGGGGGACAGATGATTTCATCCTCAGTAAATGCGGTCTTTAAATCTATTTTGCCTAGCGTAGATGTTCACGTTAGAATCCCATGAACTGTGTGGCTGCTTTCTCCTGTATCTAGCTAGCTATAACGTTACGTGTAGCTTGTTTTAGTTAGCAATTAGCTAGTTGGTGTTAACCGGCCTTGTTCAAGTTAAAACGACTAGCTAGCAAGCTAGCTATGTGTAAAAACTGTACACAGACAGCTTAGACTATAACTCGAGCAAGTTGTAATCAATTACAAATACGCTAACGTTAATTCGTATTGAACCGCAATGCATTTGATAAGAATAGTTATTAAACAAAGGGCGACACGGGATTTCTTCGCAGGGAAGTTCAACTTTGACAGTAACGTTAGCTAACAAGTTAACGCTATCATCATGATACTGTAACGTTAACGTAATATATTTATTTCAACATTAAGGATTTAAAGTCAGACAAAGAGAAATAACCCAAACTAGTTATGTAAACTGGTTAAATACGAGAGCTAATACCAGTCTGCTCATTTAACGTCAGTCCCCTGCCTTAGCTACTTGCATTAATGCTGTTGACAAATTGGTTGAGCTGCAACGGAGGGGCCCTCCATTCAAACAATGAGGAATCAGACATACGCCAAACACTCACATGGATTTATTGCAGCTTCACGGTCAGATTGTTACTCCTCGTAAAGATTGGAACGAGAAATCCACGTAATTTTAATCAGGCGATCATGGAGAACGCATAAATCATTTGGCTTGCTCCAAGATGTTTGCCTGCGAGAAGCGGGGAATGTGGTGTGGTGGTGCTACTTTGCGCATGCGTGTTACCCTCAGAAGTAACGGAAGCTAATGAGGGACAGAAAACAGGTCAAAGGCAAACATATATTTTGTCGCTTTGGTTTCAGTGGTGGTTTTCTAGTTTTTAGTTGCAGAGAATGTTATTTTCAGATTTATAATGACAATGTGTTATGTGTACTCGGGTTAGAGATTTTAACACCATGGTAAGGCGCACATTCTATTATTCATTTAGTTATATCAATATTTTAATAATTGTCCTGCTCAGGGCAGTTAGCGTTAATGGTACAATAACACAGCCAAATGTTGACGAATAAGCTACACATATCCCTTTTAGCCGGCGCCAATACCTACCTACCTAATAGAATTGCTCGACACACTCCAGCACAGTAGGTAGCGCTGTCCACCTGGTTTACATTTCGCCAATGAAGTTAACGGACACGAGCACGTACGAGGCGAACAACAACAGGTTTGTTTCAGTGAGAACGTTTTCAGTTTTTTAAAGTTTGTCGTGCGGTGCCTGACGGATTTAGCGTTAATTGGGCTTTCTGTTGGGCCTCTGTGCTGGGTGTATCCACTTTTGAATGAGAGCACCCCCTGAACTCGTTTCTACGTGCTTTCCTATGCCAAGGAGTAATTAAAAACTCCAGTAACGTTAGCTAGCTGTCGTGGATGTTTTTGTAACGTTACCTGTGACTCTCTCGTCAACCTATGCGGAACACGTTGCCTGTGCTAATTGACGACCTCCTCAAAACAAAGTAGGACTGTCGGACTTGGCCACTGTATGTAAAATCCCTAATTACGTTAACGGTCGGCAGTACTCTTAGTAATGCTAACAACTATTTAATGACGACTTGGCACTGCAAGTTGCTTTCCCCAGCTAGCTAGTTAACGTTAACTTAAACAAAGCTAACAACACACTACACTAACTAGCTACCACTTTTGTTAACATTAGCTAGCTAGCTTACCACACCAAACTTTTGCACATTCCGTTAGCTTTACTTGGTAACGACGCGTTACTCTTCTTTTTTTAAAAACACGTCTAGCTACTTATTTACTAGCTAACTAATTGTCTTTCCAGCTATAAGTCAGCTTTTATGCTAACATGTCAGTGCAAAGATTAAAGTCAGTAACGTTAGGTTTATTTGCTATAAACTTTACTGTAACTTAGCTAGGTTACCTGTGTCCGTCCTGTCTTAAACTATAGGTACTATACGTCTATCTTTGAACTTTTGTCACTCAATTTCTTTAATTCCCGTACAAAGTGACAAAATATCCACGAATCACCTGTTATACTTAGACAAAGCTACAATTTAAAACTTTTGTCATTTACTTAACAAACAAAAGGAACATCCATTTCAGTTGTCACTGATATAGGCACTCATATAACACCTGAATTAAATCCAGCAGTGGAAACGCATGACAAAATGGATGGACAGTTAAGTGTCAAATAACATTAG
The DNA here is from genome assembly GCA_013375575.1 of Percina caprodes. Classification (NCBI taxonomy): domain Eukaryota; kingdom Metazoa; phylum Chordata; class Actinopteri; order Perciformes; family Percidae; genus Percina; species Percina caprodes. Next base: position 932,108 of record JABXJD010000068.1, read on the forward strand.
TTTTGAAAGTAGACTTCAATTATGTCTCATGTTACATACCAAGTTAACATTTGACAGTTTACCTTGGTTTGAAGTGTGTTGTGGTTTTGTCTGTGCCCGTTGTCCAAATTTAGATAAACATCAATAGATCAACCATAGTTTCATTAGGCTACATTTTTAGTAGAAGCTGCTGGTTTTGTATTTCTGAACCATAGGAATGATCTCTGGCCCAACACACTCTCATAGCTCTGTTTTAATGTCAAAAATCCCATTGGCTGCCATGAAAACTATGATTGAAGTGAGCCAGCAATCCCTCAGAGCTTTTGATTAGCTGGCAGACGGAAGCTACAGAATTCACAATGATAAGAGCAACTAGTTGACGTTGTTCACCTGTTGAAAACCAGTTGCTGCCAGCTGCCATCATGTCAGCAGACAAGCACCCGGACCATCCACGATTTGTGAATCCTCCGCCTCCTGAGGTGACCAACCCCAGCAGGCCTGGCCGAATGACCAACCAGCTGAAGCACATGCAGAATGTAGTAATAAAATCCCTGTGGCGGCACCCATTTGCCTGGCCCTTTCACCAGCCTGTTGATGCAGTCCGTCTTGGACTTCCAGTGAGTAGTTTGCAAATGTTGTCAGTGTTCTTCAATTTTTTTAAAGATTCGTTCCATCCAGGATTTCTCACAGCACATTAGTGTCGTGTTTGTTGTTGGTAATTATTGTTTTATGCATTCAATAACAAATAAATGAATTAATGCAATTAGGAAATGCAATGACAAGTGGACAGATTGTTAACATTAAGTACTTGTTTGCCGTTTAGATTGTAGCTAACCCTGTACCCTGAATTTGCAAGTCAAAAGCACAATCAAGATCAAACCCTGAATTAAACCCACATCTGCAGCTTCCATAGTGGCTCAGAAAATTGCATTTTTGCTCTTTGTAAGATGGTTTATTACTCACTGCAATTGTGATAAAAATCCCTGTCAAAGGCAGTTGTGTATTTGAGGATAACCATATTAACAACACTAAAGCATCATGTAGGCTTTGGACGCCTGACATAGGTAAATTCTTTCACACAGGCACTCCCACTGTGGAACTGTGTTTGTCATCTGTCTAAAATGTCATATATATGCGTTTGTCTTTCCTTGTTGGAAAGTGTCTGCTTTTCTTTCACTGAAGTAAAACTGCCTCTAAATCCTTACGTTTCCGCCGTTTTTGTCATTCTTTCAATGCAGCTATTGATCTTGTCTTAAGATTTGTTCACCACTATTTTTGTTTGTCCCTTGGTTTTGGTTGTTTCCTAATCCTCATGCACGCCCCATTTAAACAACACAACACAGTGAGTATAGAGCTACAGCGATGCGGTACTACACTCTCTCAAGCTCATCCAATGTTAGTGAAGTCCATATGCATAACAAATAACCCTTTTCTGAAAATAACTGGAATCTATGTTACGCATTTTATGCACAACTATACATGCTATTCAGTACCTAATTAATGACTTAATACTTTTAAGTAGGTGCTCTAGTTGTGGAATTTAACTAATTTGATTACCTCATTTAATTAATACTACTGTACTCTTAATTAGTCCTAATTTAAAACTGAATTATCCAAAGTAATAATCCAGACACTGTTTTGGAGTGAGATGTTGGTGTTGAATGGAAGTAGAATTTGGGATGGAATTCCATTCACCTCTGTTGGGTTTGGATGTAGAAGTCTCTCACACCTATCTCTCAGGTGGGTAAAAACAAAACGACAACTAATCTGCATGGCTGGATACGTTGTGAAAGAACAATTTGGGTGTTAGTTACATTGCTTTGGCTATCATTTGTATCAGTTGATAACATTGTAACCACTTTAATTATTGGTTGAGTTCTGGGAACATGGGGACAACGCAGTCAGAAACATGATTGGTCAAGCGATCAGACAGGATGTAAACAAGCAATCGTTTTAACCACATTATCTAAAACACTTTGGAAAGAGGTAAAACTGAAAGTGAGCGCACCTGAAATGTTGGTTATAATCCCTCATTGCACAAGGACACTGCATGGACTGGAAAGATTGGTAGTTAACAGTTTGCCTATACATTTGGCTAATCTGGAAGTTTATTTAAAACTGATTGTCTAGTGTTTGGACTTGTTCTCCCTTCTGACTTATGTTAATGCCGCCGTGTTCCCAGATCACAGCATATTAACGTGGTGGGTATCATGTTTTTATAACCGAGCAGTGGTAGTGAGAAAAGCTTTTAATTAAGTGATAAAATGTAGGCATTAAGATTGATTTTATTAATAACCATTTCCTCATTAGATCCTTTTGAAGATGTGGGCAGAAACCAAAAGCAAGACTCCATTCATCTGACACGCTGACTCTTTTTCTTAATCAGGATTATCATACAATAATAACATCTCCCATGGACTTGGGAACCATCAAGAAACGGCTCGAGAACAACTACTATTGGAGTGCAAATGAATGTATGCAAGACTTCAACACCATGTTCACCAACTGCTACATCTATAACAAGGTGAGGAGCTTCATCATTGGGAATGCAGCAAGTTGGTTCGCCTTGCAGAAACTAAATCCTCATAGACTTCCCTCTTCTGTAGCCTACAGATGACATAGTGCTCATGGCCCTCGCAGTGGAAAAGATTTACTTGCAAAAAGTTGTCCTGATGCCCCAGAGGGAAGTGGAGGTTTCCCCTCACGCTGCCAAAGGGAAAGGCAGAAAAAGTAGCACTCCAGGTAACGAACTTGAATGTATGAACAAATAACGCTGCTTCAGGCTACTTGACATTGTTACAGTTAAGAGATAACAGGAGTTTGAATCTCATCAATCTGGCCCTTTGAATTCAATAAACTGCACACAGCATACTCATGTTGCAACCAGGGGCCACATAAAGGAAGGTTGTTCACACATTGAAAGGATGCTGAGTACCTTGGACACGGGTTGGAAGTGGTATTGATGAATAAAATGTGAGTTCAGTGTGTAAAAGTTTGTTCAGGGACAACGGGATGAGTTGTATTTGTGACGTTCCTACACAACAGCAAGGTTGCGGAAACGGAAAAGGTTACACCAACAACTCCGTCTAAGTATATGTTTTTACCTCAATTTAGTGTGCAAAGCATTGCGTCTGTCATTGCAGTCGTTCCATCTTATTATATTTCATTGCTGCATATTTCAGCCTGAATGAACATCAGTGCCACCCTAAAGTCTCTAGCAGCTCAGCCAGCAGCTTAGATTAACTGCATCAGTGACTCTCTGCCTCTCTTCTTTTTTCTTTTTCCGTTTGAAATTACACTTCTCCAAAATTCAGGTTTCTTAAGAAAGTTTTTCTCATTTCACCTGATTTATAATGCACGTTGGAAATGTGAAAAATACGGCTGTTAACATGGTGATTGTGGATGTGTCTGTGCTCATTTCCGTGTAAAGTGCACACTTTCACAACTTCACTGTCACCTATAAAAGCTGATCTGTGTGCCTGCTTTTTAGAAATCCGAGGGGAAAAATATCTGCGCAGAGTAACGCAGAAAGATCTCATTTATTAAGTTTAGATTAGAGCTCTTCGACGGGGTCCTCCGGGGTCTTCAGAGGTAATGCAGGGGGGTTGCCAAAGTATCTTAAAAAAATATTTTTTTTGAAGGTTTCTAGTTCTGAAAATATACATTAATATAAATCCAACACATTGAAAGCAAAGATAAATTTGCCTACTTGTGGAATGTTAAATCATGATGCATAAATAATTACCATTTATTTTCATTCATTTGACCCAGTTTAAAATGCAACTCAAGTGTATACAATATATGCAGTAGTCTCTTTGCTAAGGGGTCCTTGGCCCCCTTAGCAAAACACAGGGTGTTTGTCACTGCTTCTTGTAGCCAGTAAATACAATACTATATAAAATGCAATACTTATGTATGTATGTATGTATGTATGTACCAATATTTTGTTTTCTTTTCCTTTAATTTGTGTTTAATACATGTTTTCAGGAAGTGTGACCACATGTTCTTCAGCTACGACGCCCACATCTCAGCCAAGCAGCAGCTACACACCCTCCAGCTCATCGTCAACGCCCAGACACCATTCACACAACTCCACAAAAGTAAGTCGCCATTGATGTCTCTGACCCTCAATTGTATTATTTTCAAATACCCCCAGAGCATGAGGTGACATTTGTTGAAATTTGTTCGTTTTTGTTGTGCCAATGAAGAAGAAAGGGCTGAAGCGGAAGGTAGGCGGCACCACTGATACTGAAACGGAACAGGGCAAACTGAGTGAACAGCTCAGGTATTGCAGCGATATCCTGACAGAAATGCTGTCTAAGAAATACGTGGCCTACGCCTGGCCCTTCTACAAGCCTGTCGACGTCGATGCCCTGGGGCTGCACGATTACCGCGATGTCATCAAATACCCCATGGATCTCAGCACTGTTAAAGTATGAGCTGTACACTTACACATACCATTACATTTCCCCTTGGGTTCATCTAGTTTTTTTATGTATGTGGTCTTGATAACTTGGACTAGTTTTCACTTTACAGAAAAAGTTGAATGGCGGAGAGTACCAGGATGCACAAGGCTTTGCTGCAGATGTTAGGCTAGTATTTTCCAATTGCTACAAATACAACCCTCCAAATCACTTTGTTGTCACCGGGGCCAAAAAACTTCAGGTATTTCTTTAATGATGGAATTGACTAATTAAAGACTATAAAATGAGTTTTAGCGGTTCTTGAGGTCTAGTTTTCTATCTGACTCTATTGTCCTTTGATCACTGTGCATGTTTTCTTTAGGGTGTGTTTGAGACGAGGTTTGCAAAATTGCCAGACGAGCCGGTGGAGTCGCTTTCACCAGCAACTGCCGTGTCCCTGAACAGCGCAGGTTTTGGCGGGATAAGCGACAACAGTTCCTCCGACTTAGACAAATCAAGCTTGACAGAGGAGCGTGCCACCCGACTTGCCGAGTTGCAAGAACAGGTGGGTGCAGAACAGGTGGGTTTCTATACAGATCTCTTAACGTAAAGTTTAGCAACACCCCTGCTTTACTGATTAGTTGTTGAGTTCCTTACAAATGCTAGCATTGCTCACACGCTATCTGTACAAACATTCTGGATATGTAATATACAACAAAGAAATAGGGCTTTGGTATAAGTTTAGATCTCACCACACACCAAATCAGATCTTTTTCTTCATTTCTAAATGACTTTTCTGGAGCAAACATGATTTGTATGCAGCAGCTTATGGCTGGCCTATTCAAGCATGTAACTGACACCATACTGTGTATAAACACAGAGGGTTCACATGACCAACAAATTATGCACAATACATGGGGTAAAATTTTTGAACGATTTGGTGTGCAACGAGATTTGAACTGCCACCACAAAACAATATTTCTGTCACCTTACTTTCTGGCTCTTAAACATACAGAAGGGAGAAAATTACGTGCTTTCTTTTCTTTGCTGACTCCTCTCATTGTTTGGCGAGGATATTGTTGACTGATAAAATCACATGCTGACAGACTCGGCCTAGCATACAGTAAAATCACTGAAAGAGACTTCCTGTTCTTCATTCTTACACTTTAATTTGCATCTCCTTCAACTTGTGAACCTACAGCAACTACTCTGCCTTGTTTTTAGTGCTGCTATTTTTCTTGGCACTCAAAGTTTTGACACTACTATTTGACACCACAAAAGACCATTTCTGTTGACACTCTTCCCAGCTTAAAGCTGTTCACGAGCAGCTCTCTGCACTCTCTGAAGTCCCTGTGATTCATCCAAAGAAGGAACGAGAAAAAGGCAAGAAAGAGGACAGCAGGCAACTTAAAGGCCGAAAAAAACCTAGCTCCAGGTAGGAGCTTTCCCACAACTGAAGAACCCTGTTATCAGAGTATGTCACTTCCAATTAGAGACCTTTGACTGCATTGTGCTTTGCTCTGCTTTGAATTTCAGGCAGTCGTGGAAGGTAAGCAAAGACTGGGACTCGGATGACGATAGTCTGCAGATGACATACCACGAGAAGCACCAGCTGAGCCTGGACATTAACCGGTTGACTGGTATGCAGCTGGGCCGCGTGGTGCAGATCATTCAGCCGCGAGAGCCCTCGGTGCGGGACACCAGCCCCGACGAGATCGAGATCGACTTTGAGATACTGAAGCCGTCCACTCTGCGTAAGCTGGAGCACTATGTGAAGTCATGTCTGTATAAAAAGTTCAAGAAATTTCAAAGTAAGTATGAAACTGTGTTGCTGTCCCTCCTTTTGAACAATTTAATATCAGTAGGGCTGGGTACCCAATTCAATACTTTTTAGGTACTAACCAAATTACCTCTAAAGAATCGAAAAATGCCTCGTCATTCAATACCAAATTTCAATACAAGTATAAATCTCATCAGCGTCATTGAGCCAATAAACATGCAGCATGCTTCTACCAAGATCTAATAATGCTTGTGATTGGCTGTATAAGGTTACACTTCGCAGAAGCATGCAGGCAAACTCACACACAGCAGGGCTCTAATAGTAGTTTGTGCCGTAATGTTGTAATTTATTTTTGTTTTCATGAAATTGGTTTCGAAAAAAGTATCATTTTGGAACCAGTATCAAAGTCTCCAGTATTGGTATCAGAACCGGTATCAAATATTTTTGAAGGATACCCAGCCCTATACTTAACTACCCAAAATATTGAAATGCAGCCAGCATCTGTGATGGGGCTTCCTTTCCTTGCCTCCATCCAGAGAACAGCAGTCAGGTTGTGTCTCATCACGTCAGCTGCAGCAGCTCTTCAGACTCTCCCACCAGCACTTCCACTGACTCCAGTTCAGAAAACAGTGACTCGTGACTACTGGAATGGTTTTATTTATTTTGTGAACTAGAGTGGCTCTTCAAAACAGTAATTTTTGTATTGGTTATATCTTCATATATTTGGAAAATTGAAGTTCCCACACTGTTTGGTATTCGGTCTGGATTTTTTTCACTTTCTTATAAATCGCAATATCCGTCACTGTTTTTTCTTTTCTTTTTTTCTTATCAGACACTATAATTCACAACATAGCTAGATGGCATGCTGCTGGGTCTGGGGCACATTTCATAACAATCAGTTTCAACCAATATCCTGTCTCTGTCACTCATTTTGTCCATACATGGTAGGCCGTTTTCAAATACTTTATAGAAATGCTGTCTGTTATATTTTAGATTCTATTAGATCAAACTATGGAAACACCTTATTTTAACCCCTGCCTTGCAGTTGCCATTCATAAGCAGTATTTAAACATTTGATAGATTCTAACACTATAATGTAAACTATAATGGTCATTTCCTGTTTTTATACATTCTCTTGCAGTTTAAACACTACGTAGGGCTGAAGACAAAAGTTGAGGAAAATGTGTCTTACAGATGTAACATTTTACTGTTACATGTATTATTTTTTTACTTATTTTAGTGTGCACTTAATGTATGTTAACAATTCAATTTCAGCCTTTTATTTTTTTCATTAAAATTGTTTTATTTTTTACTTCATTCTACCTCCATTTTGAATTGTAGTCTCTTCATGGGCTATTTCCTTTGACTTTGTGATTGTCGTTCCCAGCAGAGCAGTAAAGACACTGCTTTAAATCAACAATCCTGCTGAATGGCATTTGTAAAGGGCCAGATTGTTTTGCATGTTGTAGTCCATTTACTATAAAATGCATACTGAGTATTTTCAACATAATGTTTGGATTGGCTTCTCAACATTGTGGTATGAAAGTCAACTTGCAGAGATTTGAGTTTGGTAGTCCATCAAAGTGGATACCATGTGTGCTGCTATTCGTGTCTACTGGTGCTTTGTTGCATGAGAATGCAGTGCAGACAAAAATAAGAGAAGAAATAATGTCTGTCTGACTCATGTTTCCAGTCTCAGCAATTAGATTTGTTATCAGTATGAACAACCAACCAACTGGGGCCTAGACAAATCATATTTTCAATACTGAAATCCAAACACAAAGCAAGAATGTAATTTGTATTAAAGAACCACGGCATGAAAAAGAAAAACACTGAAAGGGCCCATTATGTTATTTTAACTATTTGGTTTCCTGTAAATAAAGTTACTTGTGATGAGATCTACCTGCTAACTTGGGTTGAGGCTCTCGTGTTCTTTTGTTAATAAATGCCAAAACACAACGATGGCCTTGTGTTTACTTAACAGAGTAGGTGTAAACGGCCCGTAACATTTTGCTCTTTAGTAAACCGTGTGCACCTCCTCCTGCCAGACCCTCCACTATCAGCTGGCCTGCCAACTGGCACACACCCAGAGCTGACCTGTTCAAACAGCTGGTGCCTCCACCAGCTCTCTCTCTCTCTCTCTCTCTCTCTCTCTCTCTCTCTCTCTCTCTCTCTCTCTCTCTCTCTCTCTCTCTCTCTCTCTCTCTCTCTCTCTCTCTCTCTCTCTCTCTCTCTCTCTCTCTCTCTCTCTCTCTCTCTCTCTCTCTCTCTCTCTCTCTCTCTCTCTCTCTCTCTCTCTCTCTCTCTCTCTCTCTCTCTCTCTCTCTCTCTCTCTGTGTGTGTAGAGAGAGAGTGAGAACAGGGCTTGCAGTTCTGTATGCAACCAGGAGATGGCTGTCAGGCACTATCCTAAGCTTTATTAAGATTACATTGCATGATGTCTCTGTTGTATTTATGACAAATACTGCAGTTGAGATGGGTTATATATGTAGTGGAATGTAGTGAAGTACACTTACTTAAGTACTTACTTTTTTGGTGCCACTTTCTTCTTTTAGTCCGCTACATTTCAGAAGGAAATAATATACTTTTTACTCCACTGCATAACCTGACAGCTTTAGTTGCTTTACAAATTAAGATTGTTGCACACAAAACACATAGTAGTAGTAGTTTATAGAATACAATGTTTTATTATAAATTAAACTACCCAACAATATACAGGCCTACAAGTCCAGCTGAAATGATTAGCCGATTGATTAAACACTTAATTGATAGAACTGTTTTGATGATTTCTGGTTTCTAAAATGTGAAGATTTTAGAGTACATTCACTTGTAATACTTTAAGTACATTTTCTTGATACTTACATACTTTTACCACATTTTCATTGCAGGACTTTTACTTGTAGTGGAGTATTATTGTTTTTTACAGTGTGGTATTAGTACTTTTACTTAAGTAAAGGCTCTAAATACTTCTTCCACCACTGTCGCCTCATAAGAGAAAGGCAGCTTTTTTATTAGGAAAAAAGCAACTGAAAATTATTTTATGAAAAAACAGTCATTTAAAGAAAATATATTGTTTAAATTCCTCTACATACTACAGGTTCTTTTTATGAAACCATGTAATACATAATTAAGGATATATAATTAATTGTCTCAGGCCATTAATGATAGAATTTTCTCTTTCAGTCAAATTTCATTTATTTATTTTTTAAACATTCAAGTTTTGAAATAAATCCCAGGATAAATTTTTTGGTTGTATCACTGCCATGTGGCTCAGATGATATAAAAACACAAGTACACAGCCTATGAAGTAAAACACCCCTCTTTATTATCATAAAACATTGGATTATTTTCCTTATATCAACATAAACAACAATTACCCATACTCCTTAGCACCTTAGCTAATGTTAGCAATTAATTGTGGTTTAACACAAACTGCAATAACTTAAAAAAGTTGCTATAAATAAAGACCATATATTACGCTAATTTTCAGGTTCATCATTGTATTTAGAGGTTGTACTAGAATGGGCTTACATGACTTAATATTAAAAAAAATCACCATATTTTTGTTGTACTGCAGCTCTTCTTTTAACCCTGTGTGTTGAGCTCTCTGTTTTAACTACAGAGTGAGGCATCTCACTTCTTTTCCATCTTTGTTGGGAGTCGCACATGCGCAGTACCTAGTTAAGGACTACTAGCCAGTCAGAAGCAGAGTAGGGCGGGCCCTGACAAGCAAGCCTGTGTGATCCAAAACAAACCTGCGAGTCTGGTCCTGAAACACGGGTTGAACAACCCGCACCAGTTTTGCTGGAGAAAGATTTCAGAGTGTTAACTGATTTAAATGTTAACAAAAACACTGTCTCCTGGATGTGGTGAGACGGCTATCTGAACCCTTCAGGCCTCCGCTCTAACAGGCTTGGTTTGAGGGCGTGCCACACTAGCAGCTAGGTGAGCATTAAAAAGTGTGTTACAAAGTGACGAAAAATGACACACGTTTGTCAAGGAAGTAAAGGCTGGACTACAATAGAGCAGTTTGGAGTTTTCTGTTGGAGATGGTATAAGTGCCTTTTTGGGTGGACTTTGGGCTTTTTCACTTTGTGAACCATGGACATCGTTAGGCCTATTTTAGGGCGGCTGAAGCTACCCCCCAATAATAATAATTAAAAATAATAAAAAAAAATAATAATTCGATTTTTACAGGGCACTCTGTATCACTCACTTGAGGTAAAGGTAAAGGAATATTTTAGTTGGCTATAGAAAACAATAGTCTAGCTAGTGTAAATGAGTGAAATACAAGAATAGCTCTCCTAGTAAGATCCAAGCTCTCTTTACCATTAATATAGCCTGCTATCTCTTTAAAACAATATCAGTCCATATTATGTACAGTCGATGGTGCCTAAATGTAGACTAGGCTATACATAAGCATGCATGCATACATACATACATATATACATACTAGAACTAATATTCATCTTGCCGTTAGGTTATTAAATTCAGACATACTTTAAATAGGATCCTTGTCAACCATATTGCAAGAAGCTAGTTGTTAGTAGCTGACTGGAGTAGTGTGTTTTTCTTTAGGAGTGTGAAGGGCAGACAAGTTGCCTATTTTGTCATTTGTGCTGCCTTGTTGAGTGCAGCGTAACTGAGAACATAATATTTCACACAATGTAAGCCTTTTTTTAAAAATGAAATAGGATTAGTCTAACAAATCGTTCGGTTTGTAATGCGCACCTAACCGAAAGCCTCATACCGAACGGTTCAATACGAATATGCGTACCATTACACAGTAATTAGTCTTACTTTGACCTGCAACTTATCTAATAGAGAGATGAGTCAGGTATTGTATTACTTTACCACACATTTATACAGCCAGACAGATAACGGTTAAGCCTAAAGAAGAACTCAGCAGGAGCACACTCTTGCATAGCCTCAGTCCCTGTTGTGAACCTACAACGTGCACCAAAAAGATATATAACACAATAAAGGAAAGGGAAAAAGCACAATAGGAGCACTTTAAATAATTGTTACAGGCCTAATGCTAAGAGGACGGCCCAACTGCATGCACACTGTGGGGCCATTCATCATTTGCACTATTGGTCCAGTTCTTGCACCGTGCATGTCATAGGTTGCTCTTTGCTCCCATCATCACGCCATAGAACATGCCAATCGGCACCCAACAACAACAATGGCGCGTGATTGATCAGTGCCACAACTTCAATGACATTGAGTCATTTCTGCCACTTCTGGCCATCGCTCATAGCGCCTTAAAAAAACAAAACAAAGGACCACACACACATGCAACTGTGCAGACACATCACACCAGGCTGTTTGCTTTGATTAATGGATCTCTGGTTTTCATTTTCTCTTCCTCATAGAGCAACATCCAGAAAGGAAGGGTTAGTCAATTTGAATCAAGGCCTGTAGAATTACTTGCACATGTGTGCACTTTCTGTTCCGTAAACGATTTATGTTAATGTAACATATATGAAGAATCTTAATTGCAAATTAGCTGATACTGTTCTTGATAAACTGAGAAACAGAGAGCCTCTTTTTTTAATGCTCAATTTGTAACAAAGCATAGGGCGCTTATTAATATATTTTAAAACCATTACTTATCCAAGATGGTTGCTGAGTATGTTATTTTGCCACACTGTATTGCATCATATTCACATACAGTACATATATTCAATTGCGGGAGCTTATCGTAAGCTTGTACTCAGCTGTGTCACTGGATCAGGCAGCCAAGTCATAATAACCCTGTCTCTCTTACATTTAGGCTGCCTGTTGCTTCACCATTTATGTTACAGATGTCCTAAAGGTTCTGCTTTTTATATGCTGTGTGTTTTCCTTGAATATTATCTGTTGGCTTTCAGTGAAGTGCAAGGGGGAGGAATCACTGTTGTACTGCATTTAAAAAAAACACACACACAACAAGATGTTCCATCATCATCTACAATATTCAAAATGTACTGACCTTTAGTTATCTGACCAGGATGTATTAAGAGAACAGGATTGACAGAGTGCGCCTTGTTCAAAGTTCCCCTAAAACTGCAGAGTGTTAAGATCATTTCTCTTCAGATCCAAGGATAGGAACATGCAACACTTTTTTTTTTTCTTCTTCCAAACTCTCAGCCAGAGAAAAAAAAGAACCAAAAACTAGATCCAAACTGAAATACTTAAACCTCTGTTCAGGCATCTTGAAAGGTTCTAACTGAGACTTCATACGCTCTCTATACAGGTCATAGTCCAGTCTTGTAGACCTTTCCATATCCCTGCAAACTCTGCAACCAATGGGTAAGGCCTGTGAACCACCCTGAATTGTTTGACCATGACTGGAACATTGCCTGTGTCAAACAGGACATCAGTTAGTTAAGGGCTTCTGATTGTTGTGATTGAGTGCAGGTTCGGACCTCTGGGTGCGAAACGATGGGCGGCAGCCATCATGGGAAAAGTTGATGCCGAAGCGAAGCTGTGAACTGTCTGTGTGTCTTTGTAAGGTGAAGCTGGCAGCCAAAGAGAGAAAGGTGGAGCTCCTAGATCAATCCCCTGTAGTTTCTGCACTACACACACAAAAGGGGGAAAGAGATGCTAAACTTTTTGGTTCCATTGTTGTAGTTCTGTTGCATCATTCTTAAAACATTGTGGGTTGTAACTCTATACCCTGTTGACATCCAGGGAGAATTGTACCATATGTAGGTGGGTGGTCATTTCTTTTACTGGCAAGTCTCAAACCAAGCAGAAAAGAAGACTGAGAAAAGCAAGGTAGTAGTATAGATAACTTTATTGCCCCCGTGGGGCACTGGGGTTTGCGTCACAGTCACAAGGCACTTCATGACAGGACATCAGACATGTGAGACAAACAAATAGTCCCTATATCAGACACTGACAGACATAACATAACATCAAGAACATACATCACACACTACAATACACTACACTATTCACCCTTGGGTATGACCAGGCCAGCTGGACATCTAGCTTAGCTTAAGAGTCCACAATATTCAGATGTAAAGAGCTGAATCCTTCCCCAAGCCACATATAGTGGTGATTTCAATGCATCCCTCTGTACATCGTGTGCTAAATCCAGCTTTGCAAATGGGAAAGTGAAATCCTCAGACGCTCAGAACATCATCACATCTTGCTGTGCTGCTCTGTTTTATGCCTGCAGATAAATTATCTAAATGTGTTATTATGTCCCGGTGGAAATCTGAAGGGACGATTATGACTGAGTTGCGAAAGTAATGAGGCGTGACAAAGAGGGTTTAACAAGAAACAGGTGGCATATTGATTTTAGTGACAATTAAGTGATTAATTGACCAATTTTGGTTATTTCACTAACAAGAGCTGACATTGGGAAAGCTCATGAAGAGGAGAGAGACTGGGGAAAGAACAGGGGAAGTGCAAAATTATAGAAGGGAATAATGAAATAAAAGTCTCTAAAACTGCAGAAGACAATGGGGGAACACGAGTAGCAAAAAAGATGTAAAGGGTGATGTTGGCTGGGGATCTGATCAGTATTCAACAACAACATGGACAATTGCATTCCAGAGAGATAAAAGAGGAGGGGAAATAAATGGCTTTCCATTAAAGTAAGTGACGCCTGAAACGATCTTGACCTGTTAGCTTGAAGCTGAAATGTCTGCTTTACATATTTGTTCATTTGGGCACTTGAGAGCAGCGGAGCTAACCTGTAAACACAACACTTACATAACATTTTAAATTGACATGTCAAACTTCCAAATCAAGCAGGTATGAAGCAACATTGGCATTCATTTGGAGTTGTGTTTCTTGCTGCTTGATGAATCTAAGTATAAATATTCAATTTCCTTGCTTTCCATCCATCAACACCCCAGGGAAACATCTGTCTCTTTAGCTGCTAAATGCTCCACTGTGTTCAACTTTGTCTGTCGGCCTTTTGGTGCTGGGAGGGTATTGTAGGCAACGGTGGGTTTTTCACAGCTTCTTTTATTTAAAATAGCTGCCTGAGAGTGGTGAGAGTCACCACAAGCAACTGTGCTGTTCACACACACACACACACGGAGCTCCGCTACACCCAAGACTGAATCTTGCAACAACGACACAAACTAAATGATAGAAATGATCGGATTCTGATTAATGATCAGATATTCATCCCCTACTTACCATCCCATTTCATGGTATCGCCCCTCTCCCTGCTGTTCTCCTGGAGTTTTAATTCTTTACATGATGAAACATCCTAACAATGATATTGGTATATTATTATATTGAGGGATTATTGTATAAATACAACCACATCACCTTACTGACTCTGACCAATGGTGGAACTTCATCACTCAGTTACAAAGCACCAGAGAGACAAAGTTGAGGTCGTAGGGATGGCCCGATTCCCTCCCAACAAGCCTCCTGGGCACTGCCAACGTGCTCTTGAGCAAGGCACCTAAACCCCAACTGCTCAGGGCCCCTTTCAATGGGCGACCCCCTCACTCTGACATCTCTCTATTTAGTGCATGTATAGGTACTGGGCGTGTGTGTAAATCAGGCCTGTGTGTAATAACAACAGAGTGTAAATTGTAATTTCCCCTTGTGGGACTATTAAAGGATACATTATTATTTTTTATTATTATTATTATTATTATTATTATTATTATTACTTACAATGACTAATGCACTAATTTTGACATATACAGTTGTTGGACTGTCCCTTTAATAAAAATCGAAAAATCATCGTTTTAATATATCCAGGTGATTGTTCACCGTGAGCAGATTCACTGAAAACCGTTGGCTACCAAAGAACACCTGCCAAATAATTACACTTGTGTTTTTGATTGAACTAACCCTTTAATCCCCTTCTTTCAGTTGCACACGTGCAGTGTGCGCTTCATCCGTCAGAGGGCGCGTGCACAACTCTCAGTTAAAAAAAAAATGATAACATTCCCGAAACTCACATTCTTGGCAGTATGGAGCCACTTTAACGAAAGTGTGGACTATTCAAGTTTTACCTTTGCACGAGATAATCAATCAGCACGTGCGAGCCCCCCCCCACGAGTCAACACCGCGCGAGGAGCCCGGGCGCTTTCTCCTCAGATGAAGCAGCTCTGGTCGGGAGTTGGGACCGCTGCACATCTCCGTCCGAGAGCGAGAGAGCGAGAGGACATGAGCGGAAGGGAGGCAGAAATCACAGACAAGCCAAGCTGTACACACGCGCAACGCTAATTTGGGCGTGCAGTAAGGCACCAAACAAAGTAAGCTAGCCTTAACCGGATAAATACAAACACTGATATTTCTATTTTCCCTGGACGTGTTTCCGCTGCTTGGAGAGCGTTGTTAGACTGTGTTGTGGCAAGAGGGTGATCCCCCGGCGTTGTGGAAAGACTGCTCTGTGTGTATTATCTCTTTTTTTCTGTATTGTTTGCTGTGGAAATTACTGGAAGTTCTTGTTTTTGACGTTTAACTGTAAACGGTAAAGGAAACTGTAAATGCAAATGCGGTATGTGACTCCGGCCGCTGGGTTCAACTACTAAACAGACTTGAAACGCCGTTTTTTTTCCCTCTCCACATTGTATAGTAGGCTGTGCTGTTTGGTTGACTGAAATGTGAGACACTAGTGAAGTCGATACATTACAAACTGCTGCATCCAGCTGTTTCATTAACCACTACTGTAACATTTTTTTGGGGGATTGGATATGCCAAGTAAACTTTTTAAGAATGAAGAGAAGAAAATTCCCATAGGACGTCTCTGTTGTCTGGTTACATCGCCGCCGTCCGCTGAACTGGATCTGTGTTATTATTTGAGTCTTTTCCAAGCCTTCATTTCCATGTTGTGGAGACAGGAGAAATGACATGCGTCTGGGATGGGGATATAGTGCGCTAACATACAGTTGCGAAATTGCCTGATTATCGAGCTGATAGTGAATGATTAAGACATCTACCGCGGGTAGGGAACCGAGTGTAGTGCCTGCTTGTGCGCCGTGAACCGCCGCTTCCAGCTCGCTGTGAGCCAGTTCGAGGACTCGGTTACTTTGTGTGGAGAGTCTCCGGAGCCGATATGGAGGAGTGGAGACAATGCGGCCGGTGGTTGATAGACTGCAAGGTCCTGCCCCCGAACCACCGGGTCGTGTGGCCCTCAGCGGCCGTCTTCGACTTGGCACAGGCCCTTCGAGACGGGGTGCTCTTGTGCCAGATGTTGCACAACCTCTCGCCGGGATCAGTGGACCTGAAGGAGATAAATTTCAGACCCCAGATGTCACAGGTGAGTTGCAAACTTCAAGCTGGGTTGTTTGATTTACTACACATCCACGCTATGTTTTGTTTCTGTGCAAGCGCGCGCGCGCACACACACACACACACACACACACTTCTATATTCTCATTGGGGTTGCCAGGGCCACAGACATGTTCCATGCATTGTTTGGAAATCTGAAATATTAATTTTTTACAGCATCTCATTCCTGGATATATATATTTTTTTCCAGTTGGTCAATAGATTTGAACCTTCCTGTCACAACAAATCTACTTCTTGGCTAAAGCCCAGTGCAGAGCCACTGTTAGTATATGTGTGATAATACAGCTGTTTAACAGAAGTTTATACTGTAGGCTACACGCTTTAACACATGCAGGGGTCCATTCAGATTTGCATAGGCGATGAAGGAGCAAGGTGCCATCCCTGCACACAAGTGGTGGTTAGATACTGCCACACCTCAAGTCGATCATGTCATTTGGTCTGTGTTTGTTTCATTTTCTACAAGCAAGAACATCTCACCTTTCTATGTACTTTGCAGTGCAACCTTTTGTAAGATTGCCCATTGTCAGGTTATCAAGATGAAATGTGTCAGTGATTCATTTGTAGTTGCGATGCGGCTTCACCATCATCACATTTGCTTTAGACTGAAGGGTGAGAATTGAGTATTATCTACTCCGACCAAAGATAATCATCTGTTTTTTTACCTTTTTGGAGTAGCAGGCGGGTGTGGCAGCTCAGTAATATAGAGCTGGATTAAATAAAGAAAAATCCTTAAATCATCAGATTTAGCTGCAAATCTTCTTGATTTAGTTAACACGCCGTTGGCAATCAAATCCAAATCTAATCTAAATTTGCTGTAAATTATTTGCCGGACAAATTTGAAGAGGAATAACCATCTTGGTATGTACTCAAACAAAACTTTAGTCCTTTAGTCTACGTGGTAGTAGAGCTTTATATTGATCGTGATATGAGACTATATATTGTCTTAAATTTTGGATATCGTCATATCGTAATATGGCATAAGTGGTGTCTTTACCTGGTTTTAAAGGCTGCATTACAGTAAATGATGTCATTTCCTGAACTTACCAGACTGTTCTAGCTGTTCTATTATTAGCCTTTACCTACTTAGTCATTATATCCATATTACTGATGATTATTTATCAAAAATCTTATTGTTTAAATATTTTGTGAAAGCACCAATAGTCAACCCTACAATATTGTTGCAGTATTGATATTGAGGTAGATGTATACAAATATTTTGATTTTCCCCATATTGCCCAGCCCTACATGGTGGTATGATTAGTAGAGCCCAACCGATATATTGCCAGGCTGATATCATTGGCCGATATTAGGCATTTTCCAAAACTATCGGCATTTATAATGGCAGATAAATGAATATTTTCTAAAATAAAATAAAAATAGAACAAACACCCTTCAACCATGTTATGAGTGTTGGCGTTGCATGATTTGTCCACCAGAGGGCGCTCTGCAACGTCCCTGTTAGCAACTCTTTGATTTTTATTTCTGTTTGTTGTTGTTTTTGTGTTTTAGTTATATTAATTATAGTTATATGTTAATATTGGATTTTTAAATCGCCAAATATTTGTGTTAGGGGTGGGAATCTCTGGGCACCTCACTATTTGATTCAGATTCAGAGGCCAGCGATTCGATTCTGAACAGATTATCGCTGCATCTCGATGCAACAGTTCTTTTTGTGTACATTTCCATGCACGATTAAAAAAATATACATGTAAATCTGAGTTTGTTAGATTTTGACACATGCAGTATTTGTCACACACACGTTGTAATGAAATGTTTTGTCTACTGAGGTCTTTATTTTGTAGTCATTCCATGACTAAGCCTTGAACATGCTTGTGAAAGTCACCTCGTCTCACAGTGATCTTTCATGTCAGCGGTCAGTCATGTTGAAAGGTGGACAATTGGCTTCTTAGAACATGAAACATGAGGTGGTCACATGTAATGTGATAAAGTAGATGAACAGCATTTTTGTGTTTTGCCTAATTATTTTGTGCATGTGTGTACAAGAGTATATACAAGAGTTATTTGTTTTCCTTTTGGCCATTTTCTGCACTCCTGCCTAAACTCTAAGTTGTTGCCCATTATCCCATCCTCTTTCAGTTTCTCTGTTTTCTGATCTATACATGTCTGGAGACAGTAACTTAAATCAAACTCAACACAACAAAATTTTTTTTATTTTAAATTTTAAATAATTGTGCATCGAATCATTCTAGAGAGAATCGCGATGCATCTAAGAATCAGTTTCTTCCTCCCCACCCACCCCTAATTTGTATCAATATCGGCCTTAAAGATTCTTTATCGGTCAGGCTCTAATGATTAGATGTTTGGATGGTAGATGTCACACGCCTCAGTTTCTCTGAAGCTTCATCTAAACCTTTCTCATTAACGTTTTCCAAAGCCAACAGGAGGAAGCAGCGGGTCACACAGGAAGTTTACATGACCACAGCGGTGGAGTAAATGTGGACTGTAGCAAACATTTCAATTGACTTTTATTCACCCTGAAATCTGCTCTAAAGTACCCCTGAGCCTTCATTATTGTATGGTGAGAAGGTTTGGAATAGGCACTGTGAATAGATCAGGATTGCCCGCATGCAGAATGTTTTCAGTTATTGCTATTGTCACACCCGCAGAGGCAGAAACAGCGATCACACCAGAGCAATTGCCCTCCGACAGCACATTTGTCTGGTATTCTTGGCACACCTTCCGTGACCCGTTTCTGTCATAATAATGTGTGAATGTATGTGTGTGTATTGTGTCTGTCTGGCTTACAGCCTGTGTGGTTGATGGCTGCCTCTTTCTAATATTATGCATTTGCATTTCCTGCATATTTCAGTCCAGGTACTCAATCAACAGAAAATTGGTCAACAACAATTTTTTATAGTTGATTAACCCTGAACAAGTGGCAGAATATAGATTGAGAGCGGGGTTTGTTACTTTATTTGGATTGGCCTCCAGTTGACACAACCCTGACACATTATACATCATTTGGAAGCACAGTGCCTCATGATTGTCTTTCAACAAAGCACAAAAACATAAATTTTTGTCATGTTTATGCTGCAAATCTTGGCGGTATCATTTAGACCAAAGGTCTTCAACATTTTTTAAACCAAGGACCCCTTAACTGAAGTTTTTTTTGCATAGAATACTATTAAAATAATTTTTGGCATGATTTTATAAGTCATTTTTAAATGTTAAACATACACAGTGAATCCTTAGGATATACTGTACTGTGGATGGATCTTAATGACTACCTTATAGGCCAGTAAGCCTATCATCAGTGGGGATTTATATTTGCTAATAAGATGTTAGATTCATGTTAAGACATTTTCATTTTTGAAAAAAACTTTCAAAAATTAACAATAATTTAATTTTGTTCAGAACCCCTGTCTGTCGCTAACAAAGATGATGGAGTGATTAGTGATAATTCTCTCCGACCAATCAGTCGTCCGCGGGTATTCACGTCACCTTTTGGTATTGCCTCAGCTCGCTTGGAAGCTCGATGGAGGTGATACTACAAAATAGTACCGGTTATGTAGTACCGGGTACTTTTTTCATAATGGAAAAACTCAAAAGTCGAATAAAGGAGAAAGAAGGCGTAGGGACCAAGGCCTAGGCTCTGGGAACATCTTTTTCTGTTTAAATGCTTAAAAAAAATTGACACATTAATCATTGGAAATAAATGTTAGTTGCCACTCTAGTCTCTTTCTTTGCCTAGAGAGAGAGAGAGAGAGAGAGAGAGAGAGAGAGAGAGAGAGAGAGAGAGAGAGAGAGAGAGAGAGAGAGAGAGAGAGAGAGAGAGAGAGAGAGAGAGAGAGAGAGAGAGAGAGAGAGAGAGAGAGAGAGAGAGAGAGAGAGAGAGAGAGAGAGAGAGAGAGAGAGAGAGAGAGAGAGAGAGAGAGAGAGAGAGAGAGAGAGAGAGAGAGAGAGAGAGAGAGAGAGAGAGAGAGAGAGATTTGATCCGCCCACTAATCCCAAGCTCCCGGTCCCACTGCGTGAATCTGCAGTCAGGTTGGAAATGGGGTGCCCTCAGTGACAAATTGGGTTAAACATAATCCTGGCAGCAGAACTGTAGTATGTGATTTATGATCAGGAAAAGGTCAGAGCAACGTGTGCTTTTACACTCGGAACACGCCGAGTCCGTGGCTTAGCCTGATGAATAGATGATCGCGGAGTGATCACATTATTTGCTCAAGACAAAATTTCTCCTCTGCCTCAAAGCATCCACTTGCACGGTGATTAATAGTTTCTGTAATGGAGTTTTGTCTTGAATATGCCTCGCTGTTAAACAGTTAGTTATGGTGTACTATCCGCAAATGTATTTGACACAGGGAGTAGGTGTTACAAGCTGTGTGACCTGCATCAGGATGGGGCTTTTGGTGAAAGAGTAACGGCCAGTCAAAAGGGATTGTACTTCTCCTTTTTTTTCCTACTGACCCACTAATTCTATTCAGTGGCTGCTGTTAACAGACCCTAATCCCACTTTAAACGTTTGGCATTGATCCCAGTTTGTCCTCCAGTGCATTAACATTGTGCTTTAGTGCATTCTATGGAGCTCATAGGGAAGTCATCATGGCAACAGGAGGCCATACTTACTGCACTGCAAAAGGCAGTTTTGATCAAAGTGTCCATAAAATGGGTTATAAACATTCACTGCATGGTAGGCCAGGACGATTCTGGGAAAAATTTGAATCACAATTTTTTTTTAGAATTGAATATCATAGAATTGATATCACGGTTCTCTTCCACGATTATTTGCTCACAAAGTGTAATGTTTATTGCACACATGAACATGACAAAACAAAACAAATTGGCAGTACCAAAATAGTTTTTGTTTTGGCACCTATAGCATATTGGGCATCACCACAAGCCTGTAAACACAAAGGCTTCAATGAAGAGAAGGGAGAGCAGCGCAGCGCTTTAAAACCTATTGTATACAGACTATGTTTAAAACTTTAAAAAGAAAGTATTAGCGTTTGTGATGCAGCCAGCTTGTAAAAGTAAATGAGAGTTCAAGTAATTTAAAAATAAAAGAAGTTGTTTAAAAATTAAATAATATTAATGTATCTTTTATTAGTCCCACAAGGGGAAATTACAATTTACACTCTGTTATTATTACACACATTACACATAGGCCTGAATTACATACACATGCTCAGTACCTACACATGCACTAAATGGATAGATGTCAGAGTGGGGGGGCGACCCATGGAAAGGGGCCCCGAGCAGTTGGGGTTCAGGGTGAATCGAGATTGCAAATTTATAACGATAAATCGTGCAGGCCTAACCGCATGTGTGATTGTAATGCCCTGTTGAGTGTACCCACCAGCCATAGCTTTTTAAAGACTTTCCAATAGGTTTCATGACTTGAGATTCTAATAGTTTGACAGTGGATGTTTTGGAAAGTGTTCTGAGACTGTGAAGGGTTTGTTTGATTTGTCGTACCTGTACTTGGAAACACAATCACAAGGGGGCATTCTGCGGCGAGATTACTTGTTCTCCTCATGTCTGCATGGGTTTTAGTGCTGATCAATCAACAGAAAATTACCTGAGTTCAGTTTTGATAATCAATCGCATGTACAAGGCATTTATCAAGCAAAAAAAAAAAAACATTGCTGCTTCCTATGTCTCGATTGTGAGGAGTTTGTTTTCCCTCGTTTTGGAATAATTGTACGTTGGATACCTTTTGTTTCGGACTGGGACTTAGGACAAATCAAAAGGTGCAAAATCTGGGGACTCTGGGATTTTATGATAGTTAATGATGACCTTTCAGACTATAAAATAATAGTAAAATAATTACTTGTCCTAGTGGGTTTCCTCCAGCTGGTCAGTTTTCCTCTCACAGTAGAAAGACATATCGGGTAGGTGAACTGGCCCATAAATTGCCCATAAGTGTGAATGTGAGTGTTTTTGTCTGTATGTATTGGCCCTCTGATAGCCCATCTCTCCCCCAGAGCATGCTGGGATAGATAAATCCACTTCCCTGTGATGTTCAACAGGATAGAAAGTGGAAGGATGGATACCTGTAACTGTAACTAAACCACAGCAATAGTAGGTCACACAGGTTTAAAAACACTCGGCATTTGCTATTAAGAAGTGACTGAAAACATTTGAACTCCAGGACTGCCTGTGGAAGAGTACCAGCACCGTTGTACCCTTGAACGGGAAACAATCCCGATAAGCAGCCACTTGAGCGATACTGAAAGGTGACTTTCTAAAGTCTCTGCTTGACTTTCAGGTGGGAATGTCATAGGCATGAAAATGAGTAAGGGCACTGTAAAATCAGCACTCTGCACAATCTATTGAATAAATAACGGTGGCTCAAAAGGAAATGTCCTTTGTGTCTTTCCAGTTCACAGTGAGCAAGTTGCACAGTTTATTGTGACATTCATGAAGTCAATTATAAAGGTATGAACTATAAATGCACATAAAACATGTCAACCAAACATGTCTGACATCTGAAGTAGTGGTATGTTGTGCAAAAACTGTTTTAGTAGAAGATATTATGGAAACAAATAGGAACAGATGGTATGTTGGGGTCAGTCTCAGACCACGTCCAAAACATAGCAGGCTAAATTTGAAAATGCATTTTTTTTTTTTCTTCTCCTCTCCATTTTGCTTTCTTTCCACATTAATTAAACTAAGTAAACTGAAAACCTGGTCTCAATTTTAGTTTATAGACAGGGCCAGGTTCTCGTCGAGAAACCAGCCAGCGATTGCTCATTTTGAATGCTTGTGTGGCTGTTAAAAAAATACCAGCGTCGTCATTGACCTGTAATGTATGCGGTTGTTATGCGACTACGTAGAATTGCTAGCCAATAGAGGGAGAAAAGGAGATTTGGCTATTCACATGTTTGTTTTCCGTTTCAGTGTAGACAGTGAACATTTAGAAAAAAAAGCGAGAAGTGGTTGTTTAATGTAACTGAGTTCAACATGTGTCTGCCTTATTGTGGAGGAGGTGAAGCACCTCTTGTAAAGAAGCTGTCGAGATGACCTTCATTAACATGGTTAAAATGAATCCCTGGTTGTTGTTATTTTTTTTTTTTTTTTTTAAGAATGTCAAGGCTTTCCACTACGCCTCAAGGCCGTAAATGGATGCTT
Organism: Percina caprodes; assembly: GCA_013375575.1. Classification (NCBI taxonomy): domain Eukaryota; kingdom Metazoa; phylum Chordata; class Actinopteri; order Perciformes; family Percidae; genus Percina; species Percina caprodes. The sequence goes on from JABXJD010000068.1 coordinate 955,625, forward strand.
AATGAGCACCGGTACTTGGGAGCTCAAAGTGTACACATATCAAGAATCCAGCGCCTCAGGCTGCGTCTGAAAGACAAGACTGTGAGCCGTGCACTCTGAAGCCTTTTTTGTGTTCTGCAGTGTGTATATTTTTTTTCACTCAGCCTTTCTCACTTTTTTTTTCTTTTTTCTTCCTGTTAGCGAGATGGTTGTGAATGCCTTTGGGATGACTCGTGTGTGTCTGTGTTGTGTGTGTGTGTGTGTGTGTGTGTGTGTGTGTGTGTGATGTTACAGTACCTGTGCTCAGACTGAATCACTTCTGCCTGAGCCCAGAGGTCTCCCGGAGCTTCTCAGCGCTCCACAGGACTCCAGATCTCACACAGAGCCCGCCACTTCCACTCCCAGTAATTGAGGGCCTTTCTCTTTGTCCGGCTCCCACCAGAAATATTGTCTGCTGCTGCCAAGTAACTGGAGCTGATTTGAATTGGATTTTCCCTTTTTTTTTTATTTATTTATTTTTTTTTTAATTCTGTTATTCATACAGCTGCAACGGCTATAGGCCGAATTTCAGTAAAATTCACTGCTTGTGAATCGTTTGTGATGTTATACTTACGCAATAATAAAGTGCTGTTTAAATATGTGATGTGTTATGATGCATAATTAATGCACAATTCATATTAAATTTATTTTTTATATTAATGGTCTCATGCACTCAAATGGGAAATGTGTTTAATGTAAAAGTAGTTAAAGTGGGTAGATAGACTTCAGTGGGTTTACCACAGTTTGTTTGCCAAAATCAGGTGCCTGCTTCTGACTGCAGACTGAACCATGAAATAAATGTGCCGTAAAACCAAAACAAAGAGCTAAAACCGGCTACAAGGCTCCCAGGAGCGAACGTTCTATTTTGGCACAATATGCACCCTTTCTCATATTTTGACAGACTGTTCTATTTCACATATGTTTCTGTTTCTGTAGTTGAAGTTGATTGCACAACATAGCGGCTTGATTGGCAGTCAGAAATTCTTCAAGGCTCACAGTAGTTCCTGCACAGCTGCGTTGAGACCCCTGATCCAATCATAGTTTGATATGGTCTTGATCATAGTCGCAGGATCACAGCATTCACTCACTATTCTCTGTAGCTCATGCTTGTAACTATAGGCGCCTTACGGGGGCTTAAGCCAGCAAAGCCCCGAATCTTTTACTTATTCATTAATTAGGGCTGAGACGGTTACCGCATTACCACAATACCGTGGTCACATGGCACTGCCGCGGCGATGACATCATCACTGCCATCACCGCATATATTTTTATTTTATTTTTTTAAATTTTTGTTTACAAAAAGTTACAGGAGAGAAGATAATTGTTTTGTAGTTATCCTTAAAACACTATGTTCTCTTGTCTTCTATCCTACATTCAAGAGTTTATGGAGAGAAAAGAAACTGAAGTTGTTTGTCACTTCAGCTTTGCACATGAGGATGGTCAGTCCATTGAGCTGAGGTGGATGTGGACACATTAATGTTAACGCTGCAGTGCTTACCGTTGCACATTAGGCTAGCAGCTAGCAGAGCTTCCGTCTGCTTATAGCTTAATCCTGACAAAACCACACGGTTGAGTTTCAGCCTGCATATGCGTTTTGTAGAAACAAAACAGAGCAGCTTGTATTGGTTTATTTAACCAATATTACATTAGAGAAAGCAACAAGCTGCCGAGTCGCCCTCTCTGCTCTGTCTGCCCTAGGCATAGGCATAAACTATTTTTTTTCATTTTACTTTACTGACAATAGAGCTTTCTGAGCTGTCTGTGGAATAGATCAACGGCGAGGAGAGAGAAAGTAGAGTGGCCGTAAATGACAGCAGAACACAGTACAGACTCTCACATTGAGCTGAAATGGAAACACTGTGCGGGTTAAGCCGATGTTTTTCGGAGGTAACGGCATTCACTTTACCCACGGTATTGACAACAAATAGCCATCGTGTCTTGAGAAGCTCAAGCTTTTTGTTTTCTCACTTTACATAATTTTTGCTATGTCTTTTTTCTCTCTCTTTTCCTCACAGCGGCACTCATACGCAGCCTACTCTCCGTTACAACTCACTCTCTTTGCACACGAGCACTCACTTAAGGCACCCTGCCATTCTCGCTCTAACTCACGCTCTAACTCGAAAGGGTTATACTGCACTACCGCGGGTATTACTTGCTTTTCAACCACGGTAAGAAATAATATCGCCCCAGCCCGATTGTAATAAACCCAGATCACCTATGCGTTTTAAATCGAATGGTTGGAGTGAAGCAATGATGGAACCAGAAAGCAACTCAACAATTTTACTGAATTACTCATGCATTGTTTAACCCTCTTGTTGTCTTCCTGTCAAAATTGAAAATCACTTTTGTTGATGCTTTTTATTGATGTATTTAACTTTTTCATATGTTTTTGCCCCTTTTTCAACACTTGACGCTTTTTTCAATGTAACTTTTTTGAAGTTTTCAACACTACGTAACTTTCTATTAACTTTATTTTTACAGTTATTTTTGGAATTTATGGTCATAAACCTAATTTATAGGAAATTATACCTAGTGTTTGAGTTAGAAAAGCAGAAATTACAAATTATTTAGACTAAAATTAAAGGAATGTGTTGATGTGATTGATATGTTAATGGTTAATCATAGACTGGAATATGTCAGCTTTTACTCAATACTATTTCAATTCTTTTCTTCAAATGCTATAAAATTGAATTTGACACCCCAAAATTAATGAAAGTAGAGATTTGTACTTGACAAAGAGCGTTGTGTGGAATCCATCATGTTATTTTGGGTAATAACAATTGGGTAGTTAAAAAGAACATTCAAATAGGAAAACGGGTCACTGTGACCCGAGGACAACATGAGGGTTAAGTAATGGCCTAAAATTCATGTCACGGTATAATTTGAAGCTCAGACATTAATGGTAAATAAATATCCCGGTATACTTGTTTTTCTTTCAAACACTGGCGGTAACTGCTAAACACTGCAGCTTTTAGTGTACTCTTAATTTTTTTTTATTTGGGCATATTTCACATAGGGCTGACCTGGATATTGTTTGTTGGGTAGGTTCAATTTTGGGTATTTAAATTTCGCTGGCTATTTTATATATAGCATAAACACGGAAACACTGCAGCTCTATATACCCGCCCATCTCAACTCAGAACCGAGAAGTGTTTGGCTGAGTGGTATTAAAACCGAGAGGGCTGATGTGTGTAGAGATCTGATTGGTTACACTGTATCAACTTGGGCAATCGGGCGATAAACGCAGTGAGCAGTCGTGTGTAATGCTGCTGCGCACTGGTGCGTTTGCTGGCTGAGTCCTTACTGACTCAACAAAATATAAGGGCTCTCTATCTGCAGGGCTGGGTATTGTTAAAAAAAAAAAAAATTGATACCAGTACCGATTCCGGTACCTGAACAATACTTTTTTCTATACCAATTTTATAAAAATCCATTTTAACAAAAAATAAATTTATAACATTACTCGTTGCGGCACAAATCTTTTTATTTATATTTCAGCTCCTACTACATGAGCATGCTACTACATGGACAGCCAATCAACAGCATTTTTAGATCTTGGTCAAAGCATTCTGTATTCTTGGCTTAGTGACGCTGATGAGATTTATTCCTTAAGTATTGAAATTTGGTATTGAATCACAGGGCATGGTCGTGCCTAAAAATGTTGCCCTATCTGCCTGTCAGCAAGGCAGACTTAGCCTTAGATCTCTACTGACTCTGAAGACTAAAAAGTCCTGTCTCAACGAGCTCTGCAGGGTTTGAAATGAGAACAGAGGGAGTGGATGAACAAGGAAATGACATGGCAAATGCCAGCCCACTTACTATTCTAAAATCTCTGTTTGTGACCACTGTGGGGAGGGGGTCGGTGACTACTGTAGACATCCACCCACCCCGACCTCCCTCAGGCGTAATTTAATCGCAGCGTTTGGTCTACTGCTGACCCGGTGACCCCAGCGTGCGCCGGATGCAGGTAATACTGCTAATGGCCCTCGTTAGGGACACGTCCTGGGTCGCACAGCTGCGGTGCTGCCACTGGCAGCTAATGGGATTGACAAGGAGGGAATGCATCTAGGCCAGGGGCTTTCTAACCTTTTGTGTGCGCTAATGCTGGTCCCAAGGTCAAAAAATCATTTTAACTGTAACTTTTGATATTTATGTGGCTTGTGTGTTGACATTTCCACAACTGGCATTTTCCCAAACAATGTGTGTTTTCTTAATGGGATAGGGATATCCTTTATTTATTTATTTATATATATTTATATATAATGTGTGTGTGTGTGTGTGTGTGTGTATGTATGTATGTATGTATGTGTATATATATATATATATATATATATAATGTATGTGTATGACAATAATTTAGTCTTTTTTCTGCTCCTTCAAATGTAGGTTCGAAACTAAGGTAAATATTGAGATTAACACCCTGTAGGTTTTATTTACAATCACACACACTTCACCTCTAAATATGTAGTAAGTTATTCAAGCTTCCCCATCTGTAGACTAGTAATCAACATGGCAACATATTATCATAACCAACAGGAATACAAAAAATGATCCATGTTGTAAAAATAAATAAATAATAATTCCTTTAATCCTAGGGGACGTTTCAGAGGGCAAAGCAATGTATTGCTCAATAGGTTGATGGTACCTCTTTTCACACTGAGGTAAGCTTGCTTAGCAGAGTACAAAGCTGTGTTCCTGGCGCTGGTGGGAATTCAGTGTCCTGTTCAAGGTCTCCTTGATAAGGGAGCATGCAGATGCCTTGCAGCAGGAGGGAGCTTGAACTTTGTCAAGTTGAAGGACAGGCTTGGAATCTACTTGGCCTAAAAAATAAATATTCCTGGCTTAGAAACGAAACTAAAAAAAACAGTTAAGGTTTAAGATGCTTCTGCCCAGCTGCTACTGTTCAAGTTATGACATTTTCTTCTGCCGAATAAGAATGTATCGTCTTAAAACAAAGTTTATCCGTGGGTCCATGCCAATTCCTTTAACTGCATCCATGTTTCCCTCACTTGCATTTTTCCCCCCTTTGCATCCTCCCACTGAAGAGTTGTTTTTAGAGAAACTTTTTAAACTGTATTCTGAACGAAGCCATGTCCGTTTCCGATGATGTCGGCACAGCTGGATCTGCTGTCATTCTGTTCTTACAGCTCTGTGGCTTTTGTTGGTTTTAAGTTTGTATTTACGTTTGCATGCAGCGTCTAAATAATAGCAATGATATAATGCTACGGTAATGCTGTAATGTCTGATCAGCTGCAGCGATCAATCACTAACAGATTTCCCACAAAAAGGCTGTGTTGGCCCAGTGAAAGACTTCTGCTGTGACTGGTTATTGTGTCCTCCCTTACACCTACTCGATCCTCACTGCATTTGAACGGCCTTGTGTAGTGGACCAGAATGATTTGCGGGTCATGCGAGGGGCGATCAAATAAAGGAATTGGCATGTGTCCATGTGGCTGCACACATCTAAATATCCTTAATGTCTCAAAGAAACCTCGAGAGCTGGTGTGAACAGTGAAAGAACCGCTAAGAGTTGTTAAAAGATTTGCACATCTCTGTGGTGCTGCTTCCACATTGTAGTGGTTGTATGACATTCAGCATTTGGAAAGATTGGGTGAACAAGGGGTGTAAGAATATATTTTCACTGTATTATTATTATTATTATTATTATTATTATCATTATTATTACTACAGCATCTAAGCACCAAAAATAGGACTACCTTTACTTCTCTGTAGTGCTTCATTGTTAGGAAAAACCCTTACCCTCAGCCGCTAAATCCCTGGTTTATAACCATGGTCTAGTGTTAAAGTACTCTGTACTCTGACAGCAACTGGATGTAAAAGTTTGAAAAGAGAAATAACACTGTTCAACCACTTTAGAAAAAGTACGTATTAGCGTCTGATAAACAAGAAGAGTACATGAGATGTACTTTCCAGAAAGGAGGTTTAGGACTAGAGCAGAGACTAAAGGTCAACTTATAATATGTAATTGCAAATTAAGCCTTCCTACTTCCTGGTTCCTGGTTATTTTATTGTTGAGACAAGGAAATGCAAAAGCACCTTCTGTAGAGTTAATTGATATTGTGTTGGACTTTACACTTGCTTTGTATTACTTATTTACTCAATTGCTTTCTGTGATCAAGGAGTAAACTTCTTGACCCCACCACCACAACTTGCTATATAGTTATTATTATTTAATAGATACAGAGAGGTGAAAGCAAACATGGTTATGGAATTACTTTTTGTTTACAGTGCCATACAATGCATGCTTGATTATTGATTTCAAAGAGAGAAATATTCCTTTCAGACAAAGAGGTTGGCCTCTTAATGCAGCAGAGTGTAGGCTTTCAGCTCATCTACACATTCATTAGTGAGATAGCATCTCGCAGTCTGCTATAGGCTCTGATGAAATAAATAAATATGAGGCTGTGAAGGCATACGGCTCGGGAAGAATGCACAACACAGACATAAATAGGAAAACGGTTAAGTAGTTGCTGTATTATGCAGTCGTTAAATGAATCGCATGGTCGTTGAGGTTGGTATTCATTAAGTGCAAATGTGTGGTAACACATACACAGCTTCAATTCTGCAGGGCTGCTGCTTTGTGGAAGAAAGAAACAGGAAGTGAATCTGGAATTCCAATAAGCCCCATAATTTCTCACTTCTGTATGTAATACAAACTACAGCTACCACAAGATGTGGTACTGAAGCAGATTGTAGACTAAATGCAAACACTTAAATTCCCCTTTCGGTGTTTGCATTGTGAATAACCCAATATTTGAAGAAAGAGTGCAAATGCAGATTCAAGCATGGATTATGATGCACTAAATTCAATAAATGATTATATAATCATAGAATACTATTGATCAAATGCTAAGTAATACCGTTCTTACAGCTTAACTGGTGACTTTTGGTCCGTTGAATCCAGTTTTTAAAGCCCTACTCATGATTGGTGCACAGCTTAACTCTTTCCTCTCAAACCATAAGTCCACAAGTCCAAATGGTCTGCATCCAAATGCAAAGCACTCAGCTGCACCGCCGCCAATTTGAATGTGGGCCATGATGTGACAATCGGGCTGGAAAAGGCTGTCACAGAACAATAAGGCGTTTGAGTTCTAACATCGACAGAGTGTATATTGTAGGGATGTGACCATATATTAATATTATCGCTCCATTTGAGGACTGATAAGACAGGATAATTAAGCATAGTGGATGGATGGGAGTTTAGATATATATATATATATATATATATATATATATATATATATATATATATATATATATATATATATATATATATATCAGATTGGATCAACTTTCAAATATCAGTATCCGTATTGGCCTCAAATATCCATATCGGTCAGCTATAATTGAACAGGTTGGATTCGGTACAAATGGCACCATTTCTCGCGCCAGCATCTGAGGGTAGAAAATAAATTTGGGACCAGGCAAGATGGAAAGAACATAACACTCCTGTGTTACTGGCTGGAGATGAGGTTTTCTTAATTATTTAATACCTAAAAGGCAAACTAGCTCTGGCAGCAGAACCATCAGAAGTCTAAAACGCATTAAGTTTAGCTGTAGCAGATCACAGCAAAGCATCTCTGCCCAATAAGTCTTTTAACCACATTGCAATAAATCATATTGTTATGTATCATCCCACCCTCTTTCATTTGGTATTCAATAGTGGCTTGAATGTGACTCAGCCATGGAAACCAGAGCTGTGCATTTTATCATGTGTCTTTATCTCCTCCCCACCACCACCTAAAGCTTGCGGAACATTCATCTGCCTCTTCCCTCTTTCTCTTCCTGGCGTTCCTCGGGGAATGCTGTTAGGCAGAAATGCGAGCACAGAGTTTATGAGGGGAACTCCTAGTTGACCTAATCTTTCAGACCGAGAGGGATCATTTAAGTGATGTCATGTATAGGCAGCTCATAGCTAATCTAGTAAAGAGCATTTCACTGTCAAAAGTGAAGAGCGTTTGACAGTAGAATAAGCTTAAAATCTTGCATGTGTGAAAACCTCCAGTGGAGATGAGACTCATTCTGTTGGTATCCTCTCACAATTATGTTACCCAACTAACCTCAGGGGACACATTGCACATTGAGGAAAGCGACCCACCATGACAACATGCTGCCAGTTTTACCATTTCACTAGAGATGGACAAAGAGATCATGGAGCCTTATGGACGCCGTCTGATTTCTAAAGAGGCTCCATCTGCATAGTGGTTGTTGGGGGTGATTAGCATGGGTATGCAGTGGAATGGCGCCTGAATCTTTCTGGAGCCAGCTATGCTCTGCTGGGCTCCATCACTCCACAGAGAAACGAGAAAAGGGAGGCCATGGTTCCATCTCTATGGTGGCGAGCCAGATGGCTGAATCTCTCTCCTGCAGTTCTACTCAAACCAGACCACAGAAGATGTTTTGATTTTTTTTCTTTTTTCTCCATCCTTTTTAATTGATTTTGACTCTTTAGTTGTTAAACAGTAGTCACTTTTCCTTTCCAGGCCTTGATTGGCATCTGTCTTCATCCACGACTGTCAGAAATTACACTTAGCCTGTTACATGGTGAGCTGAACACTACTGCTGCTGGGAGTCTAATTCAAGTTGTTGTGGTGGTAGACTGATTGTGGCTGTTTCCTGCGGCAGAGAACAGATTAGGATCCGGATAGTGCTCCGGGGAGAGGCAAAGCAACCCCCACCCTCCGCCCCCATGGACGGACATACACACACACACACGTGCACGTGCACGTGCACGCACAAGCACGCACGCACACACGCACTAATACATTCTCAGCCTCTTTCTAGGGGAAAGATAAAAAGCTTTGTATTTTCTCTATCTCTTTGCCAAAGATAACATATAATATGCACCCCTGTGACGCACTGACTAGTGGCAGTTCAGTATAGGTGGAGTTTATATGTTGCACTGGCTATGGATTTTCCAGGCCTTTGCCACAGAATCGCCACAAGAAGCGCGATATCCAATTACTGACGTGTATTGATCATGTCACATAATTGGCTGCGGAATAGGAAGGGCACAGAGGTATGGTTACAACCTTAGACTCAGACCAGTATGTATTGATCCTCTCCACGGCTCAGCCTCTTGTTAATCATGCAAACAAAGTGGAACAGTGTGTTGGGGGTTATAGAGGGTGGAAGAGATAATTTCCTCATGCTCCACCTTCACATCAGGGAGCGCTGCTCTGTGACTTGTAATTTAAACTCTTCCCAGTTGTAGTCTTTTGTAGTACCAAATCACAATATTCAAACATGCAGTGTTTTTATCAGTTTTGTCTTCAAATACATTGCATTATTTCAATTATAAAATAATTTGCTGTTCACACAATGTAATGCTGGATTTAATTGATGAGTCACTTAATGAAGCGCTCGGTTTTGTCTTAGTATCTTATAAGCACACTCTCTCTCTCTCTCTCTCTCTCTCTCTCTCTCTCTCTCTCTCTCTCTCTCTCTCTCTCTCTATATATATATATATATATATATATATATATATATATATATATATATATATATATTTCCTTCCTTGAATTTGTCTGACGATTTTGGCATTGGCCCCTACTGACAGAGGTTCCAGAATATAGCCGTCTCTCCAGTTGGACATTTTCCTTGCCGGGTTAACTTTAGTCTGATCTGCAAATAAGAAAATGTGTATTACACAATGATAGGAGAATGAAAAGTGAGTTAAACATTTCTGAAACTGAAACTAGCAGGTGTTGCTCTATTCATCTGACAGTTAACTAAAATGATGAGTCAAAAGCATAATAGATCAGTTTTCTGTTCAACAGATCGACTAGTCTGGTCAGCATCAATAGACTGTACAGTAGGACCTTTTGGCCTGTGATTTCACGTCTCTTGTTGTTGGTTATTTAATCTAGGTTCCCATACATGAAATTAATCAATGACAAATTATGGGCGTAGTGAAATCTCATCGTAATGTGATGTGTAACTTGTTTTAAATACCCTCCCTCCACCAGCTCCAGGATCTATCTCAAGGACACTTTGGCATCTTTGGAGTCCAGTCAGCAGGGAGTAAACCCAAACTGTGCAGTTGAAGGTTGGCCACTTTAACCACTGGCCTGTCCTTATGCTGAGGAAACAAAACCAACCTGTCAGTCTTTAACAGACATTCATTTGTATTCTGCAGGTTTCAACCCCCCAATTAACCTGAAATAAACTGCCGTCTTGCATTACAATGGAATTTTAATTGCCACTGTTAACAGAAGCCAGGAAAACCTACTTTAATCATTTATGTGCTTTGGAAGTTATCTTGCTGAATTGTCACAGCAGTTTTTAAGAAATCCTTTATGCTGGACAGGAGGGATGAGACCAAAAAAGCTTTGGGGAGAAACATTACAAAAACCCACGGGAAACCAAAATCGGACAATAGACATTTTTGAGAAAGTACATTTTTGTTATACAACGTTGTAGCGTGTTGAACTGAACTGAGTTCTAAGGAATCAGAACTGTATATGGGATGTTGTGTTTCTATTTAGTCTACTGTCATACAGCACTGTGTGATGTCCTGTTCTCTCTCATCATGCAGTTGGTGTGTCATTGTCTCTCTGTGCAACGTTGCACTTTTTCGTTGGCCATTTGTTCTGTGATTGTGAACTGTTGAAAAATAATCTTAGTTGGATTACTTTAATTAAATGGCGCACAGCTGCTTTGACATATTCAATCTAAGTTAGTTTGCCTTTTCTGTTGCACATTTAGAGTTATATTGTGGTTGCATTGTCGGTTCATGCATGAGATTATGAGTCAATGTATTGTTGATCATTGCCATGTCCATTAGCATTATGAAATAGCATTTCAGCATCTGGCAGCACGCTCACCACTTCAGACAAATGACTCAGCTGGTGAGAAAAGAGAGCTTTTTTTTTTTTTTTACCCCAGACAAAATTGACGTTCTCTACGGTTTTCTGTAACGCAGACAAGTTGTCGCATCCGTCTGTGATTGATGATATTTCTAAAAATACAATTTCTCATACGTGCCAGCTAGAGGAAGGCAGGTGAGCTTCCTCAATCCCATTTCCCATCTAAAACGGTGCAGAAAAACGAAACCCTGCCACCGGTTGGGTGTTAGTATAATGAAAGCAACAGAGTGTGAAGACGCAAGAGCTAAACAATTTAGAATTAATGATGGAAGCTCCTGGGGAAAACAAAGAGAGAAAAAACACAGACAGAAGGTGTAGTCACTGAGAATCTGATTGAGAGGAAGCTTTTAGTAGCCTTCTCCTGTGAAATTGAGCATGTCCCTCCCACTGACGTGCACCCTCCGCAACAGACCCTCCATTCGCACACATAGGTTTGCCTTAACTACACCAGCTGGTGACAACCAGGATTTATAGATGTTGGGGTGGTCTGTGGGTCAACAAATCTGTCTGTTTATACTTTTCTTTATGCTAACTCTCATTTCTATTTGGAGACAATAGGCAATAGACAATAGTTGCTTTTTAAATGGTTTTTCATAAGGTGCTTTGTGAGTTATAATCAATAATTAATACATCAGAGTCAAATCAATTGTATCTGTTTACACTTATGTTTTCAGCCATTAAAACGTATTCTGATTCTGCTAAGATTGCATTTGATTGATAGCCTACATCTTTTCGATGCTCCTGAACTATCAGTCATAAAGGTCAGGTTGTGGTTAGTTAGTCATTAATACACTTGTTTATACACATTGATTTCCTTCTAACATGGTAAGGATTGAGGTCTTCCTCAAATAATCAGTTGGTTAAGGTTTAGTATTGATCTTAATCTCACCTTTGGAAATCAAACTGAATTTGCTTTTGTGCCCAGAGTTAAATAAGAAGATTAATAACGCTTTTGTGCGCTAAGAATGAAGCTATAGAGCCGACAGGCTAGCTTTCTTTAGCAAAAAACAGGGGGGAGCACCTAGCCTGGCTTTACATTAGGCTGACTTTTTTTTTTTCCTGGTTTTGAATCATGGGTGTGTTATGACAGAACAATGGATATTGACGGTGGCACCCACACCATGTGCTTAACCAGCATGTTATGGCTATAACATTATCTGACAAATTGACAAATTCTACAGTACAAAACAACTGGTCTCAACTATTGCCAGATGAGTTATGATGTAACCTTGGTTCTGAGTGAAGAGACTCTCTCTCCACCGTACATATGAAATAAGTAACGGTGTAACGGTTAGTTATACAGGAGAGATGCAAGTCATTTAAATTTGTGGCAAAACCTTTCAGTGCCCGTTTTTCATTTTGTGACTGTCGATTTAAAAAAAAAGGATTTTTTTCCAGTTGTATTTCTTCATTGAAGTTTTCTTTAAAATATTGTTAAAATCTTGTCTCGCCTCGATCTTGTGAGATGGGAATCTTACCACAACCCTAGAAACAAGAAATCACAGGTTGACTAATCTTTTGGGGTCGGTTTAGTCTTTCCTTCCTTTTTTCGAGGATATTCACGGCTTCCCACTCACTGCTTAGCATAAGCCCTCTGTGGGTTAGAAAGTGAGTGAGTAAGAGAGAGATAAAGAGTTGTGTAATCCCCTCTCCTCCATTTCCCTGCACTTAGCCAGACAACAATAAACATCTGGACGGAGAACAAAGAGTTCAGAACACACCCATCCCCACCTTGGAGGAGTCCAACAATACTTGGCTCAGACTTTTCACTAGGAGTCTGGATACCGCACTGTTATCCTACCAAACCCAATGCATGTGTTGCATTCTTATCATGACTTTGCTGGTTTCTGAGAAGAATGTGTGGGTGTGTTCAGTTGAGTGCTTGTTGTGTTCTGCAAAGTGTGTAATTTTCTTTCTCAGAGTGGGGTAAAAAGGTGCTATTTTGCTCTCTACATTCCAGTCCTGACAACCTGAAACAATGGTTTTATCTCTTCCCGTCAAAATTGGAAATCAACACTTTTGTTCCCGCTTTTTATCAATGTTTTTAACTTTTTTTTTTTTTTAAATGTTTTTGTCTCTTTTTTTTTCAACACTTTTGATGTTGATGTTTGTCACTTTTGTGAAATTTTTTAGTTATTTTTAGAATCTATGGTCAATAAACCTCATTTATAGGAAGTTATACCTAATGTTTGAGTTTTAGGAATTAGGAAATTAGGAATTATTTTGACTAAAGTTAAAGGAATGTATGTTGATAGATAATCACAGACTGGAACATGTCTACTTTTACTCAATACTATTTCAAAAACAATTTTTTTCTCCAAATGCTATAAAATTGAATAAGACGACCCTAAATTAATGAAAGTAGGCATTTATACTTGCCAAAGAGCGTTGTGTGCAATCAGTCATGTTATTTTGGGTAGTTACAATTGGGTAGTTAAAAAGAGCATTGATATAGGAAAACGGGGTCAATTTGACCCGAGGACAACATGAGGGTTAATACTGTGTATCTTCATGTTTTCTTCAGGATGTGTTTTCTCACTAATTTTCACATCTGAAGTGGTGTTTCACTTCAGAAAAAAATACATTCCAACATTTTCTACACCTGTAGATCTTGAGACCACAGTAAAAATACTGTATTATTCACCAGTTTCTAAAACTTTCAACTGCAGGTTTTGGAAAGAAACCTCCCTATACTTATTTCACACAAGCTTTTTCTACATCATTGGTCCCATGTGAGGTTGTGCAGCAGGTGTGCAGCAGAATTAGAACTGTTGAACAAAGTTGAGTAACTTCTGCTTTTAATACACTTTTATATTTGCCTTTTTAACTCAACTGTGTCTGTTTCAGTTTCTATTTTTTCCCTGCGTCTGTGTAGTTAATTGGCCCATCTGCTATGTCAAGACACAGTGGTTGGATCCAGAGGATATGTTTCCCCAAAACCCATGCAAATGATTTACCATTTCTGCTTTATTGGTGAGATGTGGTAGTAAATCAGTGCTTATTATGGTACTTTAAACATTTTAAAAGGGTATATCCTTTTTTACTTTTACAAGGCTGAACTATTAACAATTTTGTGTATATATAGGGACTGCAATTCAATCAGGAGAGACTTTGTTGCAGATATGCAAAGATTTATTGTGCATGTGCATAATAAGAAATGTACAGAGACTTTGGGGGATTAGAATCCATCGTTAAAAATATTTTAAAGGGGTAGAGATGCCAGACATATTCCCCCCGATTGAGCCTAGACACTGGTGATGGTGAAGAAGGAACCGAACGAAGGAGCTGTCTACCGGAAAGGGACTCAGGTTGCCGTGGGTGACGATGCCCGGAGGTGGAAGGGGAGGAGGAGGGTTGCATGTTTGCCTGTAAAGACAGCTGATAGCAAGGAGGGAAGACATTTAAAGCAGGAAGTTGTGCTGTGATTGGATTGTGAATTTTGTGGACAGTTCTGGTTGGTTTTCTGAAAATCTCTTAACAGCTCAATAGTTTTAGGGAGAGATGGTGGTGATTGAAGTTATTTAGAAGTCTTCTGGAAGGAATTTGCGCCGAGCTTCATTTGTGCTACATCCCGGTGCATAATGCATCTCTCCTTGTTTCTGTACAATGTTTTCAAATTGCAAGAGTTTTAATTATAATGTACCAAGGCATTTAAAAGTTTAAGCATGCAACATGAATGACAAACAACTGTCATAATAAAGTTGTCATAATGACAACTCTCACGGGCCAATTCCTTCTGCTGTAGCGGAATTAATGTCAATTCTGTGAGATGGCAATACAACAACAACAAAGAAACTTTGGGCTCTCTTCTTACCTCACTGTTTTGGTTCACTTTTACCGCTCTCGTAGCCTCCCTTTACAGCCGCAGCAGGCAGCTGCTTTCAGAGAAAAAGCCCACTGTACACCAGCTGCTCGGCACCAAGCAACAGGCAAACACAGTTAAAGACTAGCCTGGGAACACAGCGGAGCATTTAGCAGCTAAAGAGCCAGATATTTCCCTCAGGAGTTGGTGGAGACCAACAACAGAGTTAGCATAGAGTGAAAATGTAACTCCTATCGCCACGGGGACACTTGATCCTTCCAGATGAATGATAATGTTGCTTTGTATCTGTTAGATGTGTGAATGAGCAACTGTTTCACGTTTTTCACGTCAACTCTAAAGATGATGATGATGATGATGATGATGATGATGTGTCTATATTGCCTGTTTTCCTCTGCCACCAAGCGGCAAAAAAAAAATCACCTATTAATGGCGTTAACGCCCATTTTTATCGCGAGATTAACATTCTTTTTGGCCTAACAAACTTGCTGTTGCAACAACTAGTAACGTTAGAAAAAACTACACCACCACACCGGGATCTAGCTAGACTGGAAACAGAACAACAGGCACGCCCCACACACCATTTTGGGCTTGCGAGCCGGCCAAAGAGTAGTAACGTTACGCATTGAGTAGATGGCGAGTGCGAGACAACGAAATGGACGGCAATAAGATTCTGGCTGGAAAGTTTACTTTTTAAAAGTTGCCATGTGGTTCCATTGACAAGACCAAAGTGATCTGTGTGTTTTGTCGTTCTGAACTGAGCTATCACCACAACTTCATGGAAATTGAACACTAAAGTATATGCCAAAGTTGTTTTCAATAAATAAACATTTGCACAAAGCAAGTCGATCTACTTTCCATGTTGATAAGAGCATTAAAATGAGAAAAATAATAATGGGACAAAAAGAAATCAAGGGACATTTAGAACAGATAAAAATGTGCGATTAATTATGAGATAATGATGACGTTAATGTGATTAATTGCGATTAAATATTTTAATCGTTTGACAGCACTAGTTTAAGCACATTATATCATTGTTTTCAGCTTATCACTGTAGAATCCCTGAATCAGGACCCCAGGGATTCAGAGCTGTGAGCAGCTCTTCCCATGAGTCTGTGCTATTGTTACTTTTAGCTTAAGCAGCATTTCTTCAGCAATCAGCTGTCAGTCAAATGTCAAAACATTGTGAGAAGTGACTTACCAGCGAGTGCTGTGAAGACGGAGTGTTCTGTTGCCTCAACATATCCGGGGCCAGACCTCTAAATATATAAAACCTTTACGTGTTTTGGGTTTCTGAGAAGAAGGTGTTGCGCAACACGAGAGCATAAGGTACACTACACAGGGCTCTGACTGAAGGTTTAAAAAAAGCTATTTTGATTTGATTATGTTCATATAGAAACAAGGCATGTGTGTGATGATGCTCGGTATCAAGCACAACTTGTTTAATAGACCACACATACAGGCCATTAGTTTAATTCATAGAATGATTATGATTTCATTTCCAGTCACCGCCCATGTGATTGGTTTGAAGAAACAGCCCCTGACCACTGTGAGTGTATGAGAGTTTGATTAGGATAATGCACATTAATCAACATTTCTATAAATGCGTCCAGTATGCTAATTTTCAACTGTAGTCCTAGTTACCTAGCATGCATGTCTTTGTGGTGGGAAGAAACCAGAGTACATGCGAGGCCCGGAACGACCTGGATTTGAATTCAGAACCTTCTTAAACAACCACTGAGCCACTGTGCTACCAGACCTTCCTCCTCAGTGCTGTGGAGATAGGTCTGGCACGAGAGGACTAACATAGGGCAGAAGCTGCAAACGGTGAAAACGCAGCTCTCGAGTTTTTTACCAGGCATTCACACATTTGACCATCATTTTGAGACAATGTTGTCGCTCTTTGTCACACAGTGAAACTGGGTCTTTCCCTCCCTCGTGTTTTCCCACCATGTATTCATTAACTCAGTGACAACGGGCTTCTCTGACAGGAGAAGTGTCCCTTTAATTTCTGAAACGCTCTGCTGTCTGTCTCCACCTTCCTTGCTTAGGTGGTAGGCTTTGGTACCCAGCATACTGAGACTGTTTCCACTTCACTGAGGCTGGATGCTTGTGGCTGAGTTTGACCTGCTTGTCTTTGCCCCTGGCAGTGCTCTTTCATTTCTCTCATTCTTTCCTTGTTTTCCCAATATGACTTGACCTTGACAGAGTATAGGGGGAGTACGGGATCGCATTTTGTCCCCTGACCGCCACCCTCAGATAGGCCTCTGAGATGATGAACTGCAGGGCCTGGTGACATTCATCTTTCCCACACACACCTCCTCTTCTCTTAACAGCCTTTCCCTCACCTCCTTTCCCTTGGTTGTCTTTGTTCTGGTAAAGATGGGGGAGGAAATGAAAATCTTACTGTTTTAAAATAACTCTTTAATGCATTATATTTTAAATCAGGGGTCTTCAGCTTTTTTGTGCTACCTATAGCCTTTAGATATACCTTTTTTAATGGTATATCTGACTCCTGAAGCTTAACTGTATCTGTGGATAGCTACCTTACTTATAGGCCAGTAAGCCTATCATCAATGATGCACAAATAAAAAAATAAAAACTAATCTTTACAAATAATATGTTGGATTCATGGTGATGTATATTGTTTTCCACGGACACCAGTAAAGTCTATTAGAAGTATTTTTACGGTGAGGGCTGAGTGTTACTGCGCAGCCTCCAACTGAGGTTGACGACATAGAAGACGTGAGCGACCTGTCTGAAAGTCTTCTGGTAGCTGTGCCAAGAGAACTCTCAATTGTTCCAAATCTTGCCGAGACGGCGAGCGTAGGTATACGTTAGGAGAAAACATAGTCACAGGCTAATTATTGCTAACTAAAATGCTAGTTAACATTAGTAATTAAACTTAAACAGTTAATGTAAGTCAAAGCTGCCTGCGAGCTTCTCCTGTACTATATGGTAATTCCTCTGCCATGCAACAGTAAGTCACGTGGTTATGACACAATGGTTAGCCTATTTTTACAAAAACGTCTGCTACGGAGCCATAACATGAGGTATAACGTAATGGAACCTTTTATACATTGCCGTGTTTATTTAGAAATAAACAATGGACAAATTCTCTTTAAAGGTTTCAGATGTAAAGTAACTGTCAAAGTGGTGCGAAAAAGAATGGCAGTTAATGGAATGCTAACGGCGGGTGAGTGCTAGGACGCATCAAAATGGCGCCATGGGAGGTACGCTTTGTGGACGCTCGCTTACCCCCTTGATACCCCACAGATCCAGGAACTTCTGTTACAGATCTATGTTTTAAATTATTATGATGTTAAAGTACTCGGAGTATTCAAAGAAATACTAGGTGAGTGTATTGTTCTACTAACTAGGGCTGCAACTAACAATTATTTTCATTGTCGATTAATCTGTCAATTATTTTCTTGATTAAACGATTAGTTGTTTGGTCTATAAACTGTTAGAAAATTGTGAAAGATGTCGATCAGTGTTTTCCGAAGTCCAAGAGGACTTCCTTAAATATCATGTTTTGGCCATCATTTCACATTTAACAAGCTGAAATCAGAATTTTGTTTTTGTAAAAAATGACTTGATTTATCAATTATCAAAATAGTTGGAAATTGATTTAATAGTTAATTAATCTTTGCAGCTCTACTACTAATATGTTCCCATGCAAGCAGGGCAGTAGAGGTTGCTAGCATGTGATGATGAACCCTATCACAGGTGTGTTTTGAGCTAACACAATGTTTAATTTGGAGGCAGTGAGCAGACATATTGCATCTCTTAGGCATTTCATTGTCTTTAAATGTCAAGTGATGATACTATTGGGAGATCATTACAGGCCTTGCTGGCTTAAATGAGCTTACTTCTAACCAGACAGTTGAATGGCACTGGGGATTGGCTGTTTGACTGGCGGATCTGACATATTTTCTCCTGCTTGGTATTTAATTTGTGTAATCATCATGGAGGCAACCTTTTAGAAATCTGCAGCATCGTTGAACCCTGGTTTGATTGAGAACTACAACTCTGCGTCATGCTGTGTTTTTTGGGTTAAAGTAAATAGCTGATTATTACCCAATAAGAACGGAAACATGTTTTCTTTTAATCTTGTAAAGGAACACTAACATGCATGTAGTTCACGATCTGTATTAGTGATAAAAAGGTTGATTGGTATTTAATTATGGCGGTACACCATAGAGCGTCTCATGCTCTGGTGCATTGTAATCTCATTTACATCTGTTTAATTTACATGTCTGGACCACTTGGCCATGTAAATGATGATAGTATCAGCATACTGGAAATCTTGTTGTTTGTGTGGTTTTAACAGCCTTGGGCTGTCCTCACCTCTCCACACATGTTGCTGTATCTTGTGGTGTTCTTGAGCCAAATTAGATATATTTATATATTTTTATTTTTTTGCAACAGCTTACTGCTCACAGGTGCTGACGGTCAGAGGAAACCTCAGTCAACGCTTTATTTTGTAAGAACCTTTTGTTTTTATCCATGCCAGCAACATGCATCTAGGGATGGCAATGTTGGTCGGTCGCTCGGCCAACCCTTTTGGTCCAAACTGCAACAAACTAAAATTAGATTGCCATTGATTTTCATACAGACATTCATGTTTGCATTTCCTCAGAGGGAAATTATGAGTTGCAGGTTTCTGACCAAGTATCTGCACAAAAAAAAAGACTATCCAATCAGCTGCACTGTGTGTTGTGTGCTAATTTACTTATTAGCAAGCTAAAACACTAAATTAAAATGGGGGAATGGTAAGCATATGTTTGCATGGCTGTGTTAGTGTAGCGTGTAAATATTTTTTGAGCTTCTCTCTCCATAAGAGGACCTTGGCTGTCAACTGTAGCAGTCCTAATGCATGGGGCCAAAAACATTAAGAATCCATGTTTTTGTTTTTAATGGAAAATCCATAAAATGGAATCGAATTACAGCAGCTGTGTGTGTGTGTGTGTGTGTGTGTGTGTGTGTGTGTGTGTGTGTGTGTGTGTGTGTGTGTGTGTGTGTGTGTGTGTGTGTGTGTGTGTGTGTGTGTGTGTGTGTGTGTGTGTGTGTGTGTGTGTGTGTGTGTGTGTGTGTGTGTGTGTGTGTGTGTGTGTGTGTGTGTGTGTGTGTGTGTGTGTGTGTGTGTGTGTGTGTGTAAGAGTGTGTGTGTGTAAGAGTGTAAGAGGTTTGGTCGAGGGTGAAGATTTCCCCAAAATCTCTGAGCTCACTACTAGATCTATAGGTGGAGGTTGAAGGTTTTCTGGGCGACAAATGGAACTTCCTCGCGGAAGAGCTCCATTAAACCTGACGGCTGAATGTTAGAGTCCTCTGACCTGTTGCACCCATGCTGACACTCCTGTCTCGTCCATGCTTCATCCTTCAATAATTGGAAGAGGGCTGGCTGCCATCGCCAGCTCGTAGAGGAAAGGCTACTGAAATATTTAGCTTGAGTAGTTGTACATTACCTCTGGTTAAGAACATCTGAGAGAATATTGAAACATTTACTAATGTTCCAAAATGCACAGTTTTCAAATCTGAAAGTTCTGTATAAAGTGGAGTAGATTTTAGTTCTTCATTGAAAACCCCAAAAAATGAATGAATCAGTGGCTTGACTTGAAAACATGAAATTAATAAATGAAAAGTTATTAAATATTTAATTTACACCCCACCATAATCATTCAATGTTTTATTGCTAATTATGTGTTTTACCCTGATACACCATTACAATCACTGTTTCAACAAAGCACCATTTGGCATGGGTGGAACTGGTTCTAGCGTAACAAACAACTGTAGCGGTTCTTAACAGCATCGTCTATTCATGTCGGGCTCCAGAGTGCGACCAATAATCTGTAAAGTGTGACCAAACATTTTCATTGGTCACATGACAAATTTGCTGCCACAGGTCTTTGTGTGATTAGAAAACAACAGAGGAGCAGAATCGCTGGGTGACCGGCATGGAGAAAAAATAATAGACTAGTATGCGCTTTTGCACCTAAATTAAAAAGATAGACACACCAGTGCAATTAATGGGGGGAAAAAAAGTTAGTCTGGATCCCTGTTATGAGACAACACACGTTAGTATCTGCTCTACTTTGCATCTTATTGAGGATAGAACGCAAAGAGAGAAGTGTGGGAACACAAACCCTTTTAGAGCCGCTGTAACCTTGAAGCGCTTATTCCTAATTAAAGACGAATCCATGTGGTTGTTAGAACAAACAAGATCTGCACCATCTTCAGTAGCACAATCAAACCAGCGGAACAAAAGCAAGACCTTTTTATTTTCTCATCTGCTTAATGGTTCCATAACGGGACAAACCAGAGCTCGGTAATGAGAAAAACAATAGGATAGATCGCTTGACAAAAATGGGATGGGAGCACAGGATTCCCTGCCATTCTTTTTTTTTTTTTTTTTTACACTGACTTTAACGACGCACTTGATTCATTTGCTATTTTGTTTTCACGCAGTATTACCAGCACCTTCTATTGCAGTGCCCCGGGGCAAAGCAGCTTAAAACTTTTAGCTAACATCTTCAGGATAGGGTGGCATGTTTTTCGACAGATGGGCAACTTGTCTCCTGCATGACTATACTCCTCACTGCAGTATCTGATTCTTGAATTATTTAACTGCCTGAGATCATTAGGTCTGTTTGTGGTTTGCATAGCAGCAATCACAACATTCAACTCATTACAGCTGTATAAGACTCATTTGTTATTGCTGCACTGGGGAAAGCATGCTTCAAGATGGCTTGGCTTTATTTATGCCAGTTGAGTTGGGAGCATGGAGAGTGTAGTGGCAAGAGTCATGTCAATACAATTACACTGTTTGTTGTTGATTATGTCATAGCCTCAGAAAATACTCTCTGTTTGGGTGTAGAGGTGGGCGATACAGAGAAAATCAAATACTTTTAAATAATATTTTTTTGACCAAATACATTGATATCAATATTTCAGCGATATGTAGTGTTGAGATATATAATGACTAAGTGGTTAAAGGCAAATAATTGAACAGTCTGGTAAGTTCAGAAAATGTAAAACCAGGAAAAGACAAAAGTTGTGTCCATATTACAATATCCAGAATTAAAAAACATCTAAACATCTAGCCTCATATATCAATATCGCTATAATATTGATATAATGCCCAGGGCTAATTTGCTGGCAGGTTTTTACTTTGGTAAAACACAGCACATGGAATACAAATCTAACTGAATGAGTTAAACTGACCGCAAGCACACTTTTTAAGGACACTCAGAAGGATGGTGGGTGTTTGTTCTGGCCTTTGCAATATTTGTTGACTTCTTTTTAAATTGGGGAATGGGTGCCGATCTCACTCAAAAACAAACAAACTAATTGGTGTAATCACTTACTCGAGACCACCCATGGCTTCAAATGAGCCCCACACTCACGGTGCGACTCTGACCACGTCAGACAGCCAAGTTGTTTATACCTTATCAGAAAGACTCATCTCAAAGGACTGGAGACAAGCTGTCTTAAAGACAGAAAAGTGGAAAGAAATAGAAGGCATGGTTTGGTTTGTGCATCTGGTAACAGGGAACAGGGAAGAAGAGTGAAAGTACAGCTACTGCAACAGCAGATGCACATATTGGTCATTGAGTGATTGCTGTCTGGCAGTTACTGATTCATGTTCAGTTCACGAGTTTTTTTGTTAACAAATGCTTTGTCTGATAGTGTTTGTTCTTTAAAATATGAAATCCACTTCTGCATTTTGTACAGAAACCTGATGACAATGGAAACTTTACACCTTTCCCTTTTTTGAAATGCCATGAGCAATTAAATGAGTCCCTTACTTTACATGTCATTTCGCTGATGCTTTTATCCAAAGCGGCTTACAGTTGTATTTCAGGGGTCGCATGCCTCTGGAACAACCAGGGGTTAAGTGTCTTAAGCTCAGGGACACATTGGTTGATGTATCACAGTGGGAATTAAACCCAGATCTCCCAGACCAAAGGAATGTGTCATATCTACTGTGCCATCACCACCCTTACTTAAAGTGCATTGGTGTGCACATAATGCATCATAAAACATGCAATTGTATAAGGTGACTGAACCAACTGTAAACATAGAAAATCAAAGAAATGTAAGAAAAAAACAGAAAAATTGATTTTCTAATGCAGAGTTTAACTGAATGACTTGATAATATAATGCAAATGAGTTCCATAGAATATGACAGGGCACCACAAACCACCTTCAAGTTTTTTTATTAATAGTGTTAGCCAGTGCTTGCTGTGTGCTGGCTGAACACGCTCACAACACGCATGCAGATGTTGTTTATACTGGTTAGAAGTTGCAATGAAAAAGGAGTTTATACATGTGTAGTTTCAGCTGAGCATGCTGAGTGTGCCAGGTGTGCCAGCACTGTACAGAAGTACTTGTGTAAGAAACAAATAGATTTGCACATCACCTGAATATCTGCCACTTTTTTTCACTCAAACACACCTGGCATGAAAGCACACAGGGATGAATTGTTGGTTTTGGAAATTTTCAATAATTGCCCGACTCTCTTCCCTAACTTCTTTATGACATGCTCCTCTTTGTTTGAGTTAAACTGTATCCTTTAGCAAATCAAAGAGGGTGGCGTGTCTAGTTTGCATTTCTATCTCATTTGGCCCGTCTGGAGTGCTCGCGTGAAAGGCCTGACTGTTCATTCGTCGAATATTAAAGCCATCCGTTGGTGTTTGCTTCCTCCTCAGGACATATCCCCCCCCCATGTGCGGTGTGTTTGCCATTCATTACAGATCATGTAAAGCACCCCAGTAGTCCAATTTAATTAGAGTAAGACAATGAGCACTCACACGTCCGGCAGATACACATCGGCGGGTGGGAGGAGAGAGAGCTCTGACGTGCTCAGCCATGTACAGAGAGAGTTGTGCACATGTGCAAATTCACATGCACGGGCCATCTGTAAATCTTGACTGTAGTTAACATGTTCACAGTTGGATGAACTCGTTCTCACTCCCAACTCCTCAATTAGTGATTATTGGTCAGTCTTCAGCAACAATCCCTCTTTAGCGTCTGTATGGGACACCCCGGGCATAGCAACAGCTCAAACGTAGTGCTGTAAGATGAAGTAGTATTTTAGAGCAACAACTGTAGTGAGTAGTGTGAGAGTCCGGAAAAAAGGAGGTTGGTTGAGGGGGTCAATGGGTCAGACAGCACAGGACTTTCACCCAGGTGTCCCTCTCTTGCGTGTCACTGAAAAGTACGTTTTGTAACCCTACCTAAACCTAACTTTCCTGATGTCAGTTAAACGTACATCCCGACCCAGAGCATCAAAAGGTGAGGCCGAGAGTCCTGACCAAGTGTCTAAATATGACGCCAAAGGGCTAGACGCGAGTCCCGAGAGCGTCAAAAAGTTACGCCAAGGACCCCTACCAAGTGCAGCTTTTTCAATCAATAACAAATGGCAAAAGCACCTGACCAAGCACTTTTTGACGTAGTGGGAGTGAGAATATGTTGTTTTTTTAACCCTTTGCCTAACAGCACTTTTGCTGCAATTTTTACTAGTTTTGTAGAAAGTTTTTATTTTCCTTCTATTTCAGAGTAATTTATTCAGTAAAACACACCATGTTGCTTCAACAAGCACAAAAAGTGTCAAAACAAGATGGAATAGATGCTCAGCTGTTTTTAAAACCACACCTCAGACATTCTTTAACATTTCAACAGTGTGCCGCGTCATATGTACCAACTACTCTTCTCGCAAACCATCTGCATACGTTGCCAGATTGTGATGGATAGTTTCCAGGACCAATGTAGTGATTGGTTGCCACTGCTGGAGGGAGGGAATGTGTGAGCAGGCTGATCACAGCACAGTTACACCACAGAGACATTGATCAGAAAGCTTAAGCGGGCGGATTTGGCTTCAAGGTTTAATGAATAATTTAAATGTGGATGATGACTCAGCGGTAGTAGCTGTGTTTACCCCCACCCTGGAAATATATACAGTAAAATCCAATATATTGTGTTGTTTTAACGGGTGAAGGTACAGAAAGGAAGGGAAAGAAATGCCAATTTCTGTTGTATTAAAATACATTCTCTCTCTTTCTTGTGTGATACTTCTGCAGCATTCATACAAACTTCCAGAAAGCAACATAGAAGCATGGAAGTTAAATTGCAAATATGTTTTACTTCCCCAAATGATCCCTCTACTAATGGCAGTTTTATCAACACACATACATGTTTGACAAAGAAAAAATCTGCATAATCATTCTTTGTTTTGACCACTGGGTTTATCTTCCCAAGGCCAGATGCCGGAGGAATGTCCCTGCGTTAAAATATATATATTTGGCGTGCTGTATGACATCTAAAAAACAAATCACCAGCTGACATAATGTCTGCTCATGGTCATCAGCCATAGCAACGTGCCCAATACTGTAAGAAATGTCTAGTGCAGAATAGAAAATTCAGCCAATAACACCATTCTGACATTTCGTTGGCCTTTAATTGATAGTGTCTGCCTGAAAGTTATCTGGAAATGAAATGGACACATAAGACACTGAAACACTTACATGATTGACTGAAGGTTAATCAACTATTTTGAATAATCATTTGAGTCGTCTGTCAAGTACAAATCATGGAAACCGATTGTTTTCAGCTTCTCAGATGTAAGAATTTGCTGCTTTGGTCTGTTAAATGTCATTGAAAATGAGTTCCTGGTGTGTGGGCTGTTGGTAGGAGAAAACCTACAATCTCAAGATGTAATTGAGGTCTCTGGGGAATTTTATATACAAAGCAATCATAAAAATATTCCAAAACTATAACCAGCAAATCAATAGATAAAGTAATCATTAGTTTCCAGCCCTGACACACATTAAACTAAGCAGCTTGAATTATCCATTACTGCTCCTTGCTCCCACTTTAACCTTACTCCAGGTAATGATCAGATCCTTGCAGACAAAGACATCACCTCAGATCCCTTCTTTTCTATTAAGAAGCCTTTATTCTATTTTGAGATATGAGTTATGGAGTTCCCACAGTGCACTTCTCTCCATGTGGCAGAGTGGCTGCTCTGATTTAATGCGAGGACCCGTGAATGCCTCCTCGCCAATCCCTTTCATTGCTGCAGGCCGGGCCTCTAATGGACGTGCAGAAAAAAACCCAAGCTTGTCCATCGAATGGCCAGGCTTCAAATGCAGTGCTAAAATAATCAGGAAAAAGGAGGGGGGTTGTGGTTTCCTGTTTGTGGGGTTGCAGAGGTTGACGTGCCGCTGGCTTGGAATCTGGGAGGGACGACCCCCTTCCGAGTGACCGAGGGGACTGTTGACCCCGCTGGGAGGAAGTTGTGATGTAACTCATCCGGGACAAGCACAAACCGATTAGAAGTAATGTTGATGAATGTGGACTTGGATGTTTCCTTTGGTAGAAAGAAGCCGAGGAGTGGTTTTCAGCTAGGAAGCTTAGCTCAGTTTTTTCTCAAAGTGGGGTCCAGGGACCCACAGTGTTCTTTAAGGGGGTTCAAGGGTCCAAAAAAGGAATGTATGGCTATATGCATAAACCCATGGGTTTCATACACTACATACGTCTGTAATAATAAAACATCTAAAAGCAAAAATCCTATCAGATGGGGGCCCCTGGTCTAATTTGTGTCGGTTCAGGGGACCTTGACGTGAAACCACTGGCTTAGGTGACCAGATTGAAGCAGACACAAGATCAGTATCAGTATTATTTTCAGTATTTTCTTTGAAGATCACAAACTAAATCAAGGAAAACGTTCACCATTTTGCATTTCTTGTTTTTTTTCTTTCACCATTACCAGCATCTCTTTTGCTTTTTCTCCCAGTTTCTGTTGTCAAATGCAGCACAGCTGAAATGATGTCAATTAATTCATTAGTGGATCGACTGAAAGTGAAAAAACAGAAAGCTGCCACTATTTTGACAATTGATGAATCATTTGAGTAAGTTTTAAAGCAAACATGCAACAACAAAAAAAATAGCTTGCTAACAACTTGTGGTGTTTTTAGCTCTTAGATCTTTCAGACATGATTAACCAAGCTTGAGTTTTAGGTGCTGCAGACCGGTCTTTGCAACGCTCCTGCTGCGTTGCCGCAGAGGAAGTCAGGACAGAGTGCTGTTTATTTATAGGGCAGGGAGGTCTTTTCCTTCTCTGTGAAACTCTCAGAGTCAACCAAACAGCCAGAGGAAGCCTCATAAATGATTTCATGTCTAGGCCTGTGACTCATTTTACAGATCTGAATCTAGCTAGCATACTCGAGTCATGCATTGCTTCCTCGCTCCGGGAAAACCCCTTCAGCGGCTGAAGTCATCGGCCCTGGCTGGATATTAATTTGTGTTGTTTTGATGACATTGTTACTAACTGCTCTCGTGTTGTCAAGTTTTAATGACAATGACCTTTGCTCTGTGTTTGTCATTACATTATAATTACAGAAATTGAAAGCCTCACGTGATTCTTCTAAAAAAAAAATCTGTCTAGAGTATTGTGTTCGGCAAGGGAA
Organism: Percina caprodes; assembly: GCA_013375575.1. Classification (NCBI taxonomy): domain Eukaryota; kingdom Metazoa; phylum Chordata; class Actinopteri; order Perciformes; family Percidae; genus Percina; species Percina caprodes. Next base: position 982,822 of record JABXJD010000068.1, read on the forward strand.
GACAGTGGACTCCATTCTCTATTTTTTTTTTTTTTCTTCCTCCCCTCCTCTGTGATGAGATCAGGGAGTTCACGCTGGCAGTTCCGCGTGTATAAATGGAGGTTACCACATAAGCAGTCACGCCTTGAAAGGACTGCTCCAGCTTCCGCGACCATCACCGTGACAACAACACCCACTGTGTTTACAATTAGCATTCAGTCCATCCCTGATTAGCAGCATGGTGTATAGTGGACTGCAGGGTTCCCTGAAAGACAGACAGACAGACAGACACACACTGAAAAGGTTTTTTCAGGTGTGATTTATTTTTCTCCGAGGTATTTCTGATGACGTGCGCTTTACTGCGTATTAACGATAATGCAGGTGTGCATTATCTGGGCCTATAAACCAAATCAGGTGGAAAGTATTTGAACCAACTACTTGGCTTTCATGAAACTATTTGCTCTGCTTTACTGCTCTGCTTTATTGTGCAAATACAGACACACACACACAGGCACACATATCCCAATAGTAACACACACATAGACATGCACAGTACACTATGGTAGAAACGCTTTGCCCATGGGCTATAACGGATGATATTTACATAGCCGTTTGGATAAGAGAGTGGTACCATTAGCAAGATAGATCGTTGCAAAGTGAATGGGGATTCATCACAAAGCCAAAGCCCTGTGTGAGGAATGAAAAATGAGGGGTGTCTCTTTTCCGATACTGATGTTTCCATTCGTTCTTACCGCCCTGCATTTTGCATATGCTTATTGTTCCTGGGCGTGGCCGCTGCTGCCCTGTCGCGTCCAGGCTCCCGGCAGCGGATGGAAAACCCCTGCTATTATCACAGCTCTCCAGCACACCTCTGAGACTTGATCATCCTCATATCTCCTCCTGCCTCATAGAGGCCTCGCACGGCCCTATGTAGTGCCGCTGCCAGGCTGTTTGCATCCTTAAGATTGTGTGTGGGTGTGGGTGGTTATCACTCTTAATGCTTATCTGGTCGTTTGCATTATCTGCGCACAGTTGTGTTGGATTTACTGATTGCTGCTAGTGAGATGTTACTGTTGTCATTCCACATGGATGGGTACAGCGCAAATGGACTGGGAGGAGGTGGAGAAGGCACATGGAAAGGCCAAGCCATTGTCATGGATCAAAGATTAAAGATTGTTCATGCGATGATGGAGAAGCAGTTACAGGGAACATGAAAATTCAGGGAGCTGCTTTGCCTTGCCTGAGGCTTTGAGGCACTGTGTGTGTGTGTGTGTGTGTGTGTGTGTGTGTGTGTGTGTGTGTGTGTGTGTGTGTGTGTGTGTGTGTGTGTGTGGGGGCTGTATTAGACTTGGTTTTATTCTTTGTCCAAATCCTATTTATAAGGAGTGCCTATTTGAGACCTGGGTGGTTAAAAATGGCTAATTCACACCTATTTGAACTTTAACACCCTTGCTAAAAGGAGAAAATGTTCCTTATCTCTAACCGTTAAATAATTTCAACCCCTAGGCCTGAATTGGTTACTGACGCTGATCCACCACCATTTCAATATGTGCACTGATAACAGTGAAAGCAGCTCTAGGCTTATATCTATTGTTATTGATCAACGAGTTGACTAGAGACACAGCTGCCTCTGCCAGCAGGAGGAACAGTAAGGTGGAAGAGTTGAGAATCTCTTTTGTGCTCTCCACATAGTATTACTCAGCCAGAAGCAACAGGTGACTTGAGGTTTTGGCCGGTATCATTGGCGAGCCGATATTAGGCATTTCCTGAACTATTGGTATCGGCATTTATAATAATATATATTTTTTTAATATTCATTCATCAGAATCAATTATAATGACAAATACATGATTTTGTTAAATGAATATTTTAAAAAATTAAATGAAAACCAACCATCAACCATGTTATGTCCACTAGAGGGCACTCTACAACGTCCCTGTTAGCAACACTCAGATTTTTTGTATTTGTATTTTTATACATTTTACTTATCAGAACTTTAATATATTTTGATGTTCCTCTGTTCTGTTGTGACAATAAGTCATAAATAACTACAAATAACAAATGTAATGGAAATCTGTTTATGTTTTGCTACGCTTTTCTGGATTTAAAAAAAACAAATACTGTATATCAGCCAATATATCGGAGTATCGGATTTTTAAATAACCAAATATTTGTATCGGTATCGGCCTTAAAAATCCTTTCTCGGTCAGGCTCTAATATGATGCTATTTAAGATATTGTTTCCATTAAAATTATTTTCACTAGTGCTAAAATGATTGGGCAATGCATAAAAAATGAATCAAAGGCAAATATACTAATCATTTGATTATTACGAAACTGATTAGTTAATTATCCAATCGACAAGTTCATTGTTTTATCAGCTCAAATTTGACAGTTTGCTGCATTTCTCTGCCATATAATACAGTGAACCAAAGAGTTTTGGACTATTGGTGGGAAGAAGAAAAAACAAGCAAATGTGAGCTACATCACCTTTGGCTTCCGACAATTTTTTGACAACTTTTTACAAAATGACTAATTGAGGAAACAATCTGCAGAACAAACAATTTGATATTCATCATTTGTTTGATTTACTGATCTGGTATATCAAATGATTTTGGTTCCACCACTAGGGCTGCACAATTAATCACATTGTGGACTAGTGCAGTATTCAAATTGAAGGGCGGGCATAAGCATTCTAAATGAAGTATTTTGGGGCTGCAGACGTCCTGGGCCTATAGATCCTATCCTACAGACTAAAGGAAAACATAGTTGTTAGGGTCAGATTCTTGCAGAAATCACACTACATGACTAGTGTCATGAGTAATTTTTTTGTTTCAATTAAAATGAGAATGACGATCCAAAACTATTGATCATTCCCTCCAATCTTGTGAATCATATTGCAATCGCAACATCAGTCACAATTATCGCAATTTGACATTTTCCTCATATCGTGCAGCCCTATCCACCACCTACTAAAAATGGGATCATTTGCTTCTTTTACTAATGTGTTTTGGTGCTGTAGTTTGAACGGAGAGCAAAGCAATCTCATGACATCATTTTGAGCTATGGCAACACGGGCATGGGTAGTTGTCATTCACAATTCCAGCAAGACAAGTCAACTTTGGTTTTGTTTTCAGCCCAAAACCATGAAACTCTGTACGACGTACGCCATTGTCTATCTTGAGACTCTTGATGTTTATGGCTATGGGTCTCCTCTCATCCTTGGCCTCGTGTCCCATCTTTGAAGAACATGTCTGGGATTCACTTGTCCTATCATTTACTCAAGAACCACTAAGGAGCACTTGTCACATGGAGCTTTACCAAGTTGTCAAAGCCTCTCTGACACCATCACTCTCCCCCACCTCTCCAAACGTGTAGTATACTCCAATGCAGCAGAGGGGAACGTGTTGCACTGATTTTACCAAAGGTACTGAATGACCCTACACTTTATTGCTACTTCCTCCCCCCCCCCCTGCCCCTCAGCTGAGTGTTTCTGTAGCCAGATGAGAACCGGCTGTTTGACCATGTGGGGAAACGGTTCCATTAAGTTGAATGAAGAGCCTCTGGGAATTCTTTGTAAAAGCTGTCTGGGGTGAATTGTACAAACTCTCCTATCCTCTAGAGCATCTTTGACCTACAATTGGTTATTCCAGAGGGGTGATGATAGGAAAAAGAAACTCATTCAGTTTACCGTAATATAAAACCAAAAAGCAGCAAATTCATGCATTTGGAAGTCCCTTCAGGATTTTGCAATGTCGCCATCGCGCCAATTCAAGCAAATTAAACCAATCACCGTGACTTTGGTGCAACTCGCATTTTTGACCAATCACCACAACTTTTCCACAAAATTTGACCAATAACCAGAGTTTCCCACAATCTCGGCAGTACAATGTGCCAGACTTTGCAGCAGCATGTGACTCTGAGAGCCAATGACCAAGCAGGAGTGAGAACGGGTCGACATCAGACGTACGTGGCCATATTCATTTCCTTCTTTCTGCTATGACGAGATGTGTGTGACTCGATTATCTCACATCTCTCAAAAAAACGTGCAAAACATTTCAGACTGTCCTGCTAACCTGGATACATTTTAACATCATTGTACAGTGTAACAATTTTCACTCTGAAGTTGCCGAAGCGGCTGCTGTTTCAATCCTTTCGGCTCTCTGCAGTGGGCGGAGCTGCTGCTCGACAGACAGACAGACAGACAGACAGACAGACAGACAGACAGACAGACAGACAGACAGACAGACACACACACACGGTGGATGCAGAAAAAACCGGAGATGAGACGTACAGGATGACCTAAATTGAGGACATCTACTCTTGTTACTGTAAGTGCAATTAAATTAAAGTCCAATAATCAATATCAAACCGTATGAATGTGTGTTCCAGGCCAGGATTGGAAATTAACAATGTAAAGCTCAACAAACCACTGAAAAATTTGATTCAATCAATACAGTAAATAATTATTTTTTGTCTTCAATCCACCAGCCATTTTCATATTATACCAACATTTGCAGCACTCTGAGCCTTTATGGGAGTGTTACTAGGAAAACTCAACCTACAGTAGTATTTTTTTCCCCAAAACAAGAACTATAAAAAAAGGTAACTTTTTTTTGCAACTTTGTCTGTCTGCTGCAACTTCATTGCAACAAACACACGAAAGACTTTTTTATTTATACAAAAGCTCCCGCAAAATCAGGTGTTTTGGGCCGGAACAATCTCAAAAAAGGCCGAGAAATCCTGGAGGGACTGATTTGGGAAGTAACCAGTAAGTAAAAGTAAAAAGGTCAACATTGACAGCGGGTCATTAGTCATTAGTAGCAGCAATGTCAGCAAGTATTGCGTATATTATATACAGTATAATCAGGGTACACCAGACTAGTATATAATGTGATTAATTAAAGATACTTATATATGCCGTTATGTTTGATTGATGACTGAAATGATTACTGATTTATCAAATTATTGCCATTTTTGACAGTTTGATATACTGAACATTTCGGGCCCTATGTTGCACCGTGTAGCGCAAAGCCAGATGCAAGTGTCTTTGCTAGTTTATAACCGACGTGTGGATGGCACTTTGATTGGTTTATTGCATGTTACGCCCAAAACACACCTATGATTAATTAAGACACCTTTTAATTACAACCTTTTTGAACCATGCGTCTGGCGCATGGACCATTTTTTCTGCTGTTAAACTAGAAAAGTGGATTCGTATACGCCCTAAACCCACATGCGCCAGGCGCTTCACGCCATGCGCTTAGATCGTTAAAACAGGGAAGTTAATTTGTCAATCAATGAGTATTTCCACTTTTGGTTTTGGGTCTAGTGCCTTGCATTTGCGTGGAAAGCACAAAGAAGATGTCATGCTTTGGGGTAAATCCCTCAGGATCCCCAAGAAGTGAGATGTATCTGTGTTTGACCAGCATGTTTTCCCTCCTTGGCAGCACACTTTATTTTGCCCAACATTGGTCTGAAGCAGTTCAGCCGGGTGCCAGAGAGAGACATGGAGACACACAGAAAGAGGGAAGTCATGGCAGTGCACACGGCAATTTAAATTTTAATTGCCTAGATTTATCTTCCCCACACAGTGTGACGGGCTGATAACCGGGGCTGATAGCACGAGGAGCCTGTTTGTTAAAGCTTGGCAACATCCGGATCTCTGGGCAGGAGCCACAAGAAAGAGCAGAATGGATTCACTGCAACATTTCTTAACCTCTGACAAAACACCGCCGTTCACAGTACAATGCATGGTTCAGCCAGGGCTTAAGTGCTGAGCATACCCTGAAAGCCCAGCAAATTGGCCGATTTAAGTCTGATGTGACACTACATCACCCACACTCAGGTGCTCAGGTCTTGCTTCAACACTCAGTTCATACAGTAAACAGTTAAACTACTGTGCCAAGGTAATCTTTCCTCAGGTTGCCCAGTCGAATTTTTGAAAGTCACTTTGTAGTTTTGTTGGTCAGTCAGCTCCATCTTGCAAAGTACCATGCTACTGTCATAGTAGTAGATTATATTTTTGTAGTTTTACAGTCACCATAGCACAGTGGGTACATTAACGGTCGACCTATACTATTTTATTCTACAGGCCAACACAATACCGATTATTATAGTTGGTACCAATTGTGTACCAGTATGCATTTACTGTAAAAATGACCATCTTTTAGTTCTAAAAAACCTAAAAAAAAAATAATAAAAGGCTTCCTGAGGTTTTTGGTATCAGTGTGTTTGCAGGTTTTGCAGGCCGGTTACAGAGCTGGAGCGGAGCCAAAGTAGCACACTTTATAGGGAACTCACTTTAAAAAGAAAAAACTAGACTTTTCACTAGAAAAAACATGACTCTGCATGACCTTGTAGAGTTGAGGACAATTTGAGATACGTTTGTGATGCAAGAGATGTACGTTCCAGCAAAGATAAAGTGCGGAGCCTTTCGGTATGAACTTTAGTTTCACCCCGGGTAACATATTTTGACCACTCAGGGCAGGAAATAGACATCTCTGCTTCAGTTCCTCCGACGGTAAGTGGCCGCAGCACTGCTGGGGCCAGCGGGGTGCCGAGGCACACCTCGCAGCTCGGGCGGAGATACAGCGACAGGATATAGCCGGTCCGTCAGTCGGTACACGGGCGGACACCGCTGATCTTCGAAATCTTCAAATGGCTTGTTGCTGAAGAAAAATAGGGAGCAGATCTCTGGTCTCGCAGCTGTAATGTACAGTAACTGCAGATGTAAGGGAGGTGCATGCAGGGCACAAGGGCCCAAAAGAAATCTTCACGACTGCGCATGAGCGAGGGATAAACCCAATAACAACAACTCTTAGAGGGCGAAGCCTATACCAAATAGAACATAAAACTAAGAAAACGGGTTTGACTTTAACTTTTCTACTACACTAAAGTAGAAAGTGCATATTCAGGTTGTTGTGATGCCTTTTTAAACACAAATAAGTAAGACCAGTTTTTTTTTTTTTTTTTGTGCTTCTTTTCAAACCGTAGAGTTAATGAATAATGTTTAGTATTAATGATTGTTTTATCCATTACATCAAAAACATACAGTACTCCCAGCTATTTTTGCTATCCTGTATCTGTCTGATTAATGTGAGCTGCTCTATTTTGACCTACATCTCATGCGTCTTCTCAGATGAAGTCTGATTAAAGATTAAAACTTTAAAAGTTTTTCAAAGTTCTCCGAGCGCATATCTGCTCCACTGGCTTACTTACTAAAGCTAATAATTCAGTGATTCTTTTTCGTGAAGCCCTGAGGGCCGGTTAATACGCTGCTCATGCCGGTGCAGGTCCTATTCACAGTTAAGAGCATGTTGCCATGACGTACTGAGAGCATGAGGTCCATGGCTTGTCACACAGAGCAAACCTCATCATTTAACCCCCCCGCTTCTTTCACACAGTCTCTTCTATCTCATCCATCCATCTTTTCTCATTCTCTAGCTCCTTCTGCACGTGAATGCCTGGCTTATTTTTCCACATCTTTCATTTTCATTTTCACAAGTCGGCATCATAACAAAGAGTCTTGACCTCCATCTGTGCGTTTGTTTCCCTCCCCTATTTCTTTCCATCTGTTACTGCTCTACTCCCAGCAGCCATTTAGATTCATTTTCAAGCAAACGCGCATCAACAAATCCAATGAAAGTGTAATTGAAAAATTTTCTTATGGGACACATGCGGCACAATGTGTAATTTCCTCAGTAAACACTGTGCCACCATGCTGTTTCTGTAATATGCTTGCACTCAATAGGCATTGTGCCCTGGAGTTGCATCGCAAATTGCGCAATATGAAACAACAACCCAAGTGGGCAATGGCAACGAATATGAACAATCGTATCTTTTGTTTTCTCTTCATATTTCCCCTGATTTTCTTTCCCTCCTGCCGATAGTTCAACAATTAAAAACCTTTACAAATGTACTTAATTAACTACAATAACATTCATTTAAGTATGTTATTGGAAGTGTAATGAACCTTATCTATGCTCTCCCCCTCTCCCCCCAAAAAAAAAGAAAAAGAAAAAAGAAATGGAGCGAAGTCTAATGCATCAGTTTTCCACATTTTGCTGCTAGGCAGCTGAAGAAAAGGTGGGTAGAGGGAGGAAAGGAGCGAAGAGAGCAGGATTCATTTAGATGACAGCTGCAGGAGCACATCTGGTGATTGAGGGTTCATCAGGTAGTTAATTTGCTGGAGGACGTCAGGACGCGTGTAAGTGATGCCGTTTGGATGATACGCGCAGCATTGAGTGGAATAACGACTATGGCTGCTGAGGAAACTTGTTATCTGACTGGCACTAGATGGATAGACCTCATTTGTAATTAGCATCAGGATAGGAATTTATTTGTTTGAAATGTAGCGATTGTTAGCTTGAAGTGCTAGTCGTTATATGCTAATGAATGCTGCTCGCTCATTTGATGGGTTGGCGTTTTACTCGCAGGGAAAAAGGAAATGTTGACAGAATGGAGCTTTACGAGTTCAGCATTAAATCCATAGAAAACATTACGCCTCAGTCATGAAAAGATTTTACACTGGGTGTGTATTTGTTTATGGCGCCCATCAGCATCAGTCTCCCGGGATCGCTGCAAGAGTGCAATCCTTTAAAATTTGTTGCCTTGATCCAAACATCATCCTCCCCCTGCCTCTCCCACAGCACACACACTATAATAACTTTATATGAGATTCTGTGTTTGTGTGTGTCTTTTTTAAAAGACTATGAAGGCAGATATACAACAGAGGGCTCAGTGTCCCACTCCCTGCCGTGTGATGGATGACTGGACAGTAGTGTATGTCTAATTATCATTAGCCTCCTGCAGAGAAACGCCTGTTGTAATGGGGACTCTTATTACTGTAATGCCTTTATCAGCCAATAGCTGTTGTCCTGCTGTTAAACTTAGCCGATGTGGCGATGACCTTCTGTTTTTTTTAAACACACAAGCTATGAGATGCCATTACTGCGATGCCGCCTTACTTGTAATGGGGCATTTACACGGAACAAAAATTGGCACACCATTGTGTGCCGATTTTCCGCAGGATGGTTCGTCAGGGTGGCTATCACCAGACCAAGCTCAATCTTTTCAGATTGAACATTGGGCTGGGGAGTCTGTTCGGTATTTTCTACTGCACAAGAGGTGTGATCAACGGGCATAGTTCAAATGACTTTGAATGGAATTGGATAGTCCTTTAACCAATCGGACCAGCTTTTTGGGAGACGTACTTTGCAGAACGGGTTGCTGCGATTCGGCGACCGCCATGTTGAATGTAAACAAAAAGCTGCTTGCTGTCGCTTCTCTATCGTCACCACGTTAAACCCGCCAATAGTGCGCCAGGTGGATAAGCCAGTTTGTGATTGGTTCCCGCAGATTTGTAATGGAAACAGGATAGAAAAATGATCGGGCTGGGTTTACCTAGTCTAACGTCAGGGAGGAGTGCCAATGAAACGGCCCATTTGTGTACAAGTACAGTAGCACAAGTACAGTAGGTCAAGGTCAAAGTTTATTTATATAGCACATTTACAAACAGTCACTGCTGCCCCAAAGTGCTGTACAGATACAGAGAACAGCATAAGATAAAAAGCATAATAAAAAGCCGAAAAAAACCTTAAAAAACAGAATATTCCAAAAACAGAACAGATAAAAACTATACTTAAAGCAATAACAACAATAAAATGTCACAGCTCAGCTTATGTTAAAAGGCAGTGCAAAAAGATGTGTTTTTAAAAGTGATCTAAAGCTCTCACTAGAGGTAGCAGAGGAAGTAGACTACATATTGCACAATTATTGTTTTCCGTCAGATCGTGTATAAATTTTGACGTTTCCGACCGCACTTAAAGGCAACTTTAATTCACAGGGGATAGAGAAAGAAAAGAGACAAGCGAGTTGCTTTGGGTTGCCCCCCCCCCCCCAAAAAAAAAAAACACAAACCATTATAACCCCCGTCGCAGCCTAAACACACTACCCCCATTCAAAATGAATGGAAAGACATGCGTTTTTGCCAGACGGCCGGCGCAGGCAGTCTGCCTAAGGTATTGAAAGGATATAAAGGCCCTCAAATGCCATAAAAAGAAGTTAAATTCAAAACAAAAAATAAGGCCAGGATAGGGATAACAATTCCACGGAACCATGTAATGTCATGTAATTTAACCATACAATGCATGTTTACCACAAAGCTAAGCCAGATGCATAAAAGTCCAGATTCAAATATTCATGTTTAGTAGTACTTTACTGTCACAATTTGTCGAACCACTTTGCTGGATTTCAACCTCAATTCTGCCATTCTAATTTGGGGATGATGCATGGAAATCAATTCTGCCGTCATCATTCTTGTGTCATGTTTTCAGCTTAGTATGTTTTGTATAGTTCAAAGACATAGCTGCCGGTGAAAGTGGTAGCATGATGGGTTGAACACAATCTAAACCTGTCTGTCAAAGAAAGAAAGAAAGAGGCCTTTTCTTTGCCAGTATCGGATGTTTTAGAAAAGTCTAGTGCTAAGCATGCTTGGAGGTATGCACATTATCACGGCACCTTGTTTGTTTTCCTCTGAATAGCTTTCTTTGTACAATGTGGTGCATGCAGTCTTTTTATGTAGACACGTGGGCTACATCTGGCCTGTGGCTGGTCTGTGTTGCTTTACAAAGGATATCAAGGGGAGTAGAGACGAATGATCTTCCTCAGGATGCAGCATCCACCTGCTGCTGTTTGGCAAACAGTTTTCTTTTTTGCAGTCGCATTTCATTCTCACTCCCTGTGTTAGAAAACACACAGAATCTCAGGCTAAAGAGTTAGATACTCTTCTCTGTTCTCAATCACTTTCAGTATTTACATCAAAAGTTTTACATGACACACACAACATTTACACAGACGCTTTCCCTGTCTAGTTTTTAAACACATCCGGATTATATGCTAATGAAAATGTCATAGTGTGCACTGCAGCTCCGTATCGTGGAGGTGATCTTTTTGCAGTATTCTACCTCAGGTTTGGCCCCATTAACTATCACAGTGAGAGCCATAAACCCAGCTCTGTGTTCAGCATGCCAGCTCAGCTCACCTGAGTATACATGTGCCTGCTATATCGACCATTCTATTGAGTCGTTAAAGAGTGGAGTCGCCTCGAGGCCTGTGTCTGCGCTGTGTGTAGAGGGGCTAAAAGTTTATGTAAGTGTAGTGTGCAGCTAAATTGAGATACTATCTGGGGTTAATTTGCCTGTTATATATTTTCTCTTAGTCAGCACGATAAGTTCTTTGATAAAGCTAAATGGACTGTTTGTCTTTTATGTTATCTTGGTCACATCAGAATGGACACGTACTGTATTCACCTGCGTGCACATACACACTTGCAACAAAGGCAGACCCAACACAGACGCACAGCAGCGATTCCAGATTGTGTTGAATATTTGGGCAGCCAGCCCAGGGAAATAATCAGCTGTACAAGTAAAATGTTACTTTGATTTAACCACAATACTGTTATGCATGAAGCCATAATTCAGATGTGGTCATTCTCAAATGTAGTGGCTTAATTAAAAAATATGTTTACAAAATGTTTATCGTATGGCATTTGGATGTGGTAAAAAGGACACCTAATTCCTGTAGTGATCATATCGTTGCAGACACCCACATAAGGATAACACACATACAGAAGGTATGTAGGATACGGGCACAGGCATGCCAGAGATTTTTCTCAGTAAGTGCAGCTGTGTTTTAACATGAGGGTTGAGCTGATAAGACAGTGTTGGAAGAAGAGATTTGTAACGTCAGACGAAATGAGACACCCTTTTTATCCTGAAGAGCCCCAGTTGAGAGGATGATTGCACTTGTGATTAGCCAAGAGGCCTCATGACCTCATAGTGTGTGTGTGTGTGTGTGTGTGTGTGTGCATGTGTGCGCTTCTTATTAGGCCTGTGCTGTCAATCTGACCTGGACAAAGTATTATATATTTTATTGTATGTGTAGTTTGTTTTGTCTCCTCTGTGCCACATGTCAAAATAATAACAAAATAAAAAAATGAGTTGTATTTGTCCAACATCCAGATAATAGCCCTGCGTTGTTTGAGTTGTTGTGAATCTGCGCTGATCACATATTCCATTAATCTGCTACCTCCCCTGCATGCAGTGGAGTGGACCAGATCCATGTCCAAATAGTGTTAGACTCTCAACACACTCACTCTCTCGCAACAGTATCCAAATAATTACCTCTCCCCACATCTGCTCGCTAAAGCCAGCTACAGCGTTGGCCGGCCGTGTGACACCTAATGTGTACACAGAGGGCTGATAGAAATGATTGTTCCATTGTGTTGTATTCACACGACGCCAGCGTCCATCTGTCATAGATTAAATAAGGATGTGGCTTTGCATCACATGGTGTTTTATTTGATTTGATGCTCATGTGTTGATTTTTTTTCCTGCTTTGTTTTGTGGAAGACGTTGGATTTAGTTTTTTTTTTCAGGAACAACTCCCTGAAAAGGGGTGTGTGTGTGTGTGTGTGTGTGTGTGTGTGTGTGTGACAGGGTCAGGTACATAGCAATGTTTTATTGATCTTCATAGAGAAGTCCTCAGGCAGCCCTGCTCAAGGGATCAGAGGTCAGGGTAATCTCAAGAGAGCTCAGAACATGGATGGGGGGTAAAAATATTGATGTTTTAAAATAGCATAACTTTTTTTCCAGAGTAGTTTTTAGGGGTTTTATTGCCTTTATCATAGCTTGAGAAGGACACAAAAGGGGGAGAGAGGGGTCAACACGCAGCAACTACTAAATGTCAGATTCAAACCTGTGCCGCTGCCAAGGAACCTGCATGGGGCGCACAGTCTACCAGAGTGAGCCCGAGATCACCCCGACACTCTGTAAGTTAACAGTTTCAGTTCAGCCTGACAATGTGTCAAAGAAACACTACCTTGGCTCTTGAGTCATCTCAATGAAGCAACTTTGGACTCCTGAATCACAGGTCTTCACTACAGTAAGATGGTGATTGGCCAGTTAGTCTCTGGTAACCCCGACATCACTTCTTCTTCCAAAACAAGCTGGCAGTCACATAATAAAATGATTGTTGCTGTGAGAACATTCCAGAGTTGCACCTGTAGTTACATGGTCAGTTTTATAACACTGCCAAGGGGAACCACAATGGTTTTTCCTCCCCTGCAACTTCAATCCTGATCCATGGTACTGCTTTTTAAGTAATTATTACAATAATTAAAATGCGTTGTGCTATTGTCAGGGGACATGTCACAGTTGTTTTATGTAGGCAAGCTACACAAAAATACACAAAGTATTTTTTTTACCTTAAATCCCAAAATGGTCATGATTTTTTTTTTGTGTGTGTGTGTATGTCAGGGTGACTTCTGTCCTTGAGATGAAGCCCTTTTCTGTGACCAGCAACAACACTGCAACAGGACCTGTTGTTACTGTAAACTGTAGCCTTGAAGGTCTTCTTGCCAGAGGAACTTGAAAACTTCTCAGTGGTTTTGAGGCATAAAATATGGCCACAAATTGGTTTTAGCTTAATTTTAGGTATTTTGCGAACAAGGGGGCTTGAACGTGGACCTTATCTAACCTCAGTGCTGCTCTGCTGACCCTAGTCGCAGGTTGATGTCAGTGTATAATAACCATGACATTACATGGGGCGGCTCTGGCTCAGTGGTAGAGTGGTTGCCTGCCAATCAGAAAGTTGGTGGTTGGATCCCTCGGCCACAGTGTATGAATGCGTGTCAATGGTTTCTGTACTAAGGAAAAGCACTTTGATTAGTCGTTGAGGCTAGAAAAGCGCTAAATAAGAACAGTCCATTTACATTTTGGGCCGCAGCAGATTACAAACATTGCTTCATTTGGCCTCCTATCTCGTTCAGCGTAGTGAGGAGGACTGGAGTTTTAGCATGCAAGACGGTGGCACCCAGTGTTGCATGAGTGTCCACCGTTTTGCCCTTTGGAAGGAGTTGTGTTGGATTCTGCTGACAGCAATCTCTCCAGCTGTACCGAGACAACAGCTAATGTGACCTAGCGACACTGTGGACGTAATGAAACTGCACGCTGGGCTATTTGATCTTGTCGCAGAAGTGACGCAGGAAGTTAGAAATTCTGAACCCAAGCGGTCAGCTGGAGACGCATGATAGACAAAGGGGTGAACGACAATGTGCCTCAGCTGTCCACTTGTGTTCGGATCACACAAACGTATTTTAAAACCAAATCGGGCCTTAGAGACAGACAGATTTTCTCCTCCTCTTCCACTTCTGCCATTGTGTGCACTTTGGTCCATCCTTCTCCTGTTTCTCCTCACCCTTCCCTCTTACTCAGACGCATCAGCTCTCTGACAGTAAAAGTCAACACGATTTAGTGGTTTTCAAAAATTTTTACATGAAATTACCATATGGCTGTTAGTCTGGATACCACGATATGGAAACCTTTTAGAAAAGCTGGTAAGCATGTAACTCTGGGCGTACAGAAACGCCTCAAGGGCCCACATCATGATGGCTGATCTCGTGATTAATGACTGTCCTTGAGGGCGTCTTGTTTGTGATATGATTTACCAAACCTACCGTGCATTAGCTAAACTCGTCATGGGATGCGTGTTAATGAATTCAGAGACTGATTTCAATTGAGTAGATTGCTTCACCTTGCTCCCAGTTTATATGAGCAGGTTTATCCGCGCTGTGTGGGGGATGTAAGGTCTTTATGGCAGCGCCGTTTACTGCTGGCAATTTCTCTAGGTCTGCAGGGAACGTTTACATCACAGTATAGAGATGTACCTATCCTTAGGCCTAGTTCTCCATCTCTGCCTGCTTTTATTTCATTTCAGAAAATATATTTGGCTTATACCTGGACATCTCACCTCTTAAATCCACCAGACAGACTTAGATGATAAGTGCCTACAAGGGAAGTGTGCATACACAGACGGATCAATAAAAGTTTGGGCAGGGTAATACTTCCCATTGAGTTCCTTGATTCACGCAGGATTATCATTTGATGCTGCAAAGCAAAGCTGCATATCAACATCTAATAGGAGTAAAGTCCTCCTAATAAAGCATCTTTTTAAAATGATAAAGCCCTAATCTTTAAAATAACTGCTATCCCTGTTTTCTTAGGTCACCCTGCTCTCAGTTGGCTCTTATTCAGCAGCTTAGCTGATGCCCCTCCCTCGAACTCACTCCACTGCCATCTACTTTGAAATTAATGGGCATGTTGGAAAGTAGGCTAAATCCAGAGTGACAGCTTTTTCTTGCTACTATTTTTAAAGAGGGGCTGCAGGCAGTGTCCAACTGCGTGGGATATGGGAGAAGAGGGAGCTGCCTTATCAAGCTGCTTCTGCCTCTTTGGGTTTTTTCACCTCTGCATCAGAAATTCCGAGATGGCAACAAGCTCCATAAAGCACCTGCTTAGATTTAGGTATTAATTTAGAAATGGCTAACTTTGGTAAATGGACTACTACATCTACATCTTCAGAGACAGAGCCTTTCCCTGCAGATATCCAAAATGCTATATCACTCTTTAAAAATCTCCTGAAACACCACCTGTTTACCACTGGCTACAACTTGGAGTTCTGTAAAGTGTCAGTTACATCTGAAAGGCATAAACGGCTACATATGGGCACTCTCGCTCTCAGAGAGACACACACACACACACACACACACACACGGAGAGAACATACACGTACTCTTTCCATGCTTGGGGGCTCTGATCTTTCCAAAGGTTTCCTCCTGTGGCCCGTGTGCCAGACTGTCTGAAGAGCTGTGGAGGGGCTGCCGTCGCCTCGCCTGCTGGATGAAAAAGCCAGTAATATTTGCTTTCTGTGGCAACAAGCCTCTCCTCTCCTCCATTCCTCCCCTCCTGCCTCCATCTCCCAACCTCCCTTCTCTTCTCCTCTCGAGGAGGATTACCGACAGGAACTGGACTTTTGATCCTGCCTTGCTCTCCACCGCCGCTATATCCATCTGACAAGGCTCTTTGAATCTCTTTTTCTTTCAGACTTCTCTGTGCGTCTCACTCAGACTGTCTTTAAAAGAAGATAAGAGCTAAGCCCTTTTGATGTCTCAGATTTAGCCGTAGTCTACCTGGGCACAGACAGGACAGCTGGTTCACAGATATGTGAGATGTTAATTCAATTTCACCAGGACTAGTGCAGAGAAGATCAGAGAGACAGGTGTGGGTAATTTATGACCGTTTCCTCTGATAAAATAGAAGGAGCAATGTTAATAGATAATTACCTGTCATGAAGATGAGAGATTGTCCCAACCAACACTCCCCCTTCATCTTTGTATAATGCTCCTAAATACACAAAAACATACACATCATCTTCCCACGTCTCATCCACTACTCTCGGTTTCTTTCCACAAAGCCTTTATCTGAACAGTGACTAATTGGGAGGGACAGCGCCAACAAGCTTTCCAATGTAATTTGCAAGGGAAGTATAAACAGGAAGTATGCTTCCCCAATACATAATGTTGTTGACTACAGAGGGTGACAATGGCCCAAGAAAGTGATGCAATGTGACAGCATTCACTAAGCCTTAAGCTGTCATGCTAAAATATAAACATAGTTGCTTCATTTTGGCCACAGTCGACGTGTTTGAGTAGAGGGAAGCCGCCCAAAAATACGCCCCCTTAATACAGGCCCTAATTATTGGGTTGCAACAGCTGTGGAAAGACCAGCTAACTGTTGTTTATCTGTTCTGACACAAGTGTCTCAGCACCTCACATATACTGTTAATTAGTCCCTTAGATTGATGTTATCCATTCATATATATTTTCTATATGTATAATCTGATAAAAATAGGCTTTATTGAAGGAGCTACAAGTATGTTATTAAATAAAAATATACAGGTGCAGGTTAGAGAGCAAGGTTTTTTTTTCTACCAAAACACTTTGTAAATAAAATAGTCTAAATATTTAGAATTTTTAAATTGAAATTTTGATTGTAAAAAGGAACTATCTGATCACAGAATAAGTAACTCTGATTACAAATGTGGCCATACATTAGATACCCGCTCAGATACTCAGTGGTACGGACACATTCCATTCTGTACTAAAAAAGGTCTTGATCCATCATCCATTCTTTAAAGCATTTTTTTGTTGGCATCTTTAATTACTTTTCAGGGGGTTCTAGTGTGAGTTATTAGCAACATTGTCTGCGTTTTTTTTTAAGGGGGTAGGGGGTGACAGAGTGGCGGCGATTAGCTTCGGACTGAATACTGACTCTAGAGTCATAGTGAGAGAAGCAAAGTGTCTCCCCTGTGCTTTCTGGCCACGGTGGGAGTGTGCAGTGTCATGCAAACAGGATTGCCGACTATGCCAGTGTGTTTGACTTTCAGGCAGCTTCACATGAAATCAAACTGTACAGCACATTTAGAGGTGCATTGCTGTGGTTTCATGTTGCATTCGCTCTGGTTGAGTGCCCATTGGAAAGCTCTCCAATGTCCACTGAGTGGATTTAAACTGCATCTTACAGTATCCACCCTGTCCAATCACTTAATCTGTAAATTGGCTGATTGCTATTTTGTGTGTCGCAGCAAAGCCGTGTGATGATTGAATGATTGTTTATCTAAGCTGTGGGTGTGATGATTAAAGGGGGCTAAGCTCGGCCCCAGAGCCAGTTGGGTAATTAACAGGCTGTTCTCCATCTTAATGGCATTAGTCACCTTGGAGATAATGGTAGCCATGGAGTGCATAGAGCTGCAGCCCCCTTGTGTACCCGGATTGACAAACATCCGGCACTAACACTGCTTTCAGGTTTTGACCTTTTGGCTATCTACTCTAATATTCTCGGATGACATTTCAAAGTGTGCTTTCTTTGCTTGCTTCTGTGAAAACACTAGGTACAAGTGGTGGATGATATAATCCGATCCTATTAGTAGCAACTATGGCTGCAACTAAAGTTCCTTTTATTATCGGTTAACCTGTTGATGGTTTTCTCGATTGCTGGTTTTTGGTACTTTCCCTCTGTAATAACAAAAGAAAAAATTCCGTTCTAAAAATGATTCCAAATCTATTCATCATATTTACATTGAACATTTTACATGCAAAATAAAACATCCCTTACCCTTTAAGCTCTTTTTATTTTCTATCTCCTTTTAAACTGCCCTTTAATGTTTTATGTAAAGCGTTTTAAATTGCCTCGTTGCTAAAATGTATCATAGAAATAAAGTTGCCTTGCCTTGTCCTACAACCTTAGCCTGTCAGTCAGTCAACAGGGCATAGTGAACACTGTAGTCTAATCTGCGAAAACTTTCGCCTCGCCTCGAGTTTGGTACCCGACCCTTCAAAAAATAGCAAACAAAATGTGAATGACTTGATGAAAGTCAACATGCTAACTTACCATAGGAAGAGTCAAACCCCCAATACAGCTACAGTTGACATTATGTGGCGATTTCCATAATGGGGTAGCCCAGCACTGTTATGTGTGGTCAAAACAATTATACTAACAAAAACTTTGAGTGTGTCAAGTGTCATAATGTTATTAGCTTGTTGGCTGGCATGAGCCACTTGTCATAGAAGCAAATCAAAGTAAGAGATTGACCGGCACAAAGCAACGTCCAAATTCGTAGTTGTTAGTGAAGGCACATTGAGTGAAATAACATAATAATCGATACATGTGCAAATGACACCGAGGGAGAATCATCATTGAAAACTTCAGTTAATCTGTATAATTTTGCCATATAGTGAAACCAGCCAGCAATTCATACTGAGTGTATTGTTTTCACAAAGATGAAGTTTATTACATTCATATAGTTTTATTTTTTTCCTAAGTAATTCTCAATGTACTTGAGACAAGAAGATAATTTGGTCAGTTCTTTTGATTAAGCCATGTAAGATAAATTAGTAAGTGCTAAGTGTGAAGATGTTTCTGTAACTTCTGTGTCAAACACATAATATACATGTGTACTGTTCAGATTTCAATTCCTCATTAGTTCTTTGGCCCAGAGGTCACATGCAGTAGCGCTGCCAAAGTTGATTTAAAACTGTGAGACATAATGGTCTGGCAATGTGGCAATGTTCAGTACAGTTAGGATCTTTATCTAAGTCATCTTTACCTTTATGTGTATGATATTAGCGTTTGTTTTGTGTGGGCGACAAAAAAAGTGAAAGGCAACGTATCTCATGAGGGATCTAAATCAATGCAATGAGCCTTAAGTTGTGAGGGAAACTCGCTGGGGAAAAAGATAGATGCAGTCTTCCTCTTCCTGGTCTGATGTCATAAATTACCCAGCCATCGATCCATGGGTGTCTGGGATTCTCGGCGGACTTCTTCTTCTCACATTCATCAAGTCTGGAGTCTGCAGCTAAGCCTGGGTAGAAATGACTCAAACACACACACACTAGTCTTCTGAGTCTCAGCAGCATGGCCTGTTGCTTGGATACAACACAGATTCATATTTACTTGAAGAATGGATAGAACCTGGAGGACTCCATTATGCACGGAGGTGTTTTTGCATCTCGGTCTGTTAGAGTTGATTTTATATTGTAGGAACGCTTTTCAGACCTAGAGTAAGCGGGGCTAAAAGGGTTTAAACAAGAGTTGCAGTGAGAGAAAAAAAGAGCTCTACAGCATTCTCTCTGTTTGAGACTGCCCAAGCAACAATCTAGGAACGAAACACTGACAGGCCACCAGGCCATCTACACAGATGATGATATTTATCACATGCTGTTGTGAGAATCAGCTTCTTCAAAGGGGAAGCCTCTCTTGCACAAAACAAAAACACCAAAGATAAAAGTAGAAATGTTGCGTGCAGTTTTCACCACTTCCGAAAAAAAGAAGCTTTATGAATTATTACTGGTCCACAGAGAAAGGAGAAAAGAACACACGTGAAAGGTCAGAGGAAATTGAAAGCTCAGGTCAGGTTGAATTAGGTCTGATAATAGTGAAAGTGCTTTAGTCTTTTCCGCTGCTCTTCCTCGCTCCATACTCATGCACTATCTTGAAATACGTTAGCCAGTAAGGGACATACAGGATATACGTCTCCGCCTTTGCGTTTTCGCTGTCACGTGATAAACTCAAAGGTGCTGCTAATGCTGGATAATGGATATTGTCCCTCCCCAGCCCCGGCAGGTTTATAGAACGCGGAGGACCACACATATTCAAAAATTTCAGGAACAGGAGTCTTCTTCTTTGCCCAGTAAAAGTAAAATGATATTGAAAAGAGCAAAAGGCCGGCTTTTTGAAGCGTGAAGGCTACCGTAGCTGTAATACCCACTTTGAACTGCGTGGCATGAGAGAGTTGATGCTAGATGAACACTAGATGGGAGAAATTCCTTCACATTGGACCTTTTAAATTATTGAGGAGGTACACTTCACCTGATCACATTCACACAGTTACACATTCACACCCGGAAGTTGCCCAGTACAACCACAGTCTGATCAGCTGGCCACTAAGCTGCTTGGTCAAGGTTGGTCATGGGCAAGCTCTGCTTTTCACTTTCCCCAATTGACAGCCTTCTGAAGCTCGCTTCTCTGATCCTTCGCCACCACTCCCCTGCAAATGATCTTGTGAGGTATTCAGAATGCCCTGTCAAAGTCCTCTGCATGCAGGAGAGGAAGTCAAAGTGAACCTATCAATTCTGGAGACGGCTCCGCTGCGTGTTGGCTCCGTGCTCCGCCGTCCTTCAATACCCACCATGTCTGGATTTGTTGCCGAACGGCTGTGGCCGTGACTAACAGCAGAAGTTAAAATCTTGCGAATTCACGTATGATCTCGCGATATAACAGGATGCAGTTTCTATAAACAGAACCACAAAACCTCTGACCTGTTGCCTTCAGGCCTGTCTCCGCCCATTATGACATTTTCAAGGTGTAGTGCAGGGAATTATGATCCGCCGTGAGCACGGTGTATTTTATTTTGAAAATTAACTAGATGTTTTATTTAGTTTCTGCGCTTGACTTCCTGTCCTGCACAATTTGCCCTGTGCTGAATTGCTGCGGAGCTCTCCGACATCTGGCAAAAATAGAAGCTCTGCGTATCTGCTCCGGAGGGCTGTGGATTGCCGGAGCTGGGACGGAGTCGGGACGCAGCCGTTACGCAGTCAGTGAAAATACACACATTAACTTTAATGGAAACCTAGTGACTCTGCCGCCGTTCCGTAGCGGATCCGCAGCCGTTCCGCAGTTGGTGGAAATCGGCAGTGACTCACTAAGTGCTTGTACACCCAGTCCGTATTTCTCATCTGAAAAATGTTTAAAATTAAATAAGACTTTGTGTGTTTGTGCATTTTTTATCCGATGAACGCACATGAAAAAATGGACTCCTTGTGCAAAGGCCTAACATTTCTACAGCCATACTACAGTTATACTGTACATAGACACAGAGGTGTTTTGAGCTAAATACTAATGTCAGCTGCCAAAAAGTCAGGCCATCACTAAATGTCATCAGGATTCATCCTCTGGCGACCATGAACGTCTGTACACAACTCCATACCAATCTGTCCAAATAGTTGTTGAGAGATTTCAGTGTAGACTAAAGGGATGGACCGATCGACTGATTAACAGACCAACATTGCTATCCATATAGCCACGCATTGCTAAAAACTCTTTATATATATATCTGAACAATATCTAATGAAACAATTAAAATCATGGATGATAGAGTGTAAATATCATATACTGCCTTGCATTATCGGTAGGCATTTTAAAGCAACCACCACCTCCAGTACTAGCCCCTTCTCCTCTTTCTCTTCGCTAGATTCTTTGTTCCTAGCCGTGGCCATTTCTGCTTCAGCAGAGAGAGGACAGAGCAGTACCTTGAAGACATATTGCTTCTCTTTCTTTCCACCATTCTGTTTCACTCTCTCCCACACAAAAACGTCCCTCCCCCCTCCTTTTTAGTTAACTTCAGGTTCACTGCTTCTCTATTCTCACGAACGAGCCAATATGTGTCTCCATGTGGCATGTAACAGGAGTTCAAATAATGCTTTTTTTCCTCATGCTGTTAGCTTCTCATCTCAGTGTTGCCCTACATGCTTGTGTTTCTACCAGTAGCCGGTGTAAAGGTGAAGGTAGACTTGATTTAATTATGTAGCCATGCTCGGCAATCGTGTTAACTTTCTCCCTCCAGAGTCTGTGCTCTGAGCTGAATTATCATCTTTTGTAATGGAGATTAACCTCACTAAAAACCGTACTTAGCCTATTTAACTTTCATATTTTAACATGAGCCACGTAGACGTCGCTGGCGAAGCAGTTCTGCCTCGCCTGCTGAGGGTTGTACAAGATTTTTGAAACGGTGGTCAATCCATGCCTGCTTAGAGGCTTTTAGGGGTAATAGGATAAGATGAAGACATTTGCATACTATTGCAATGCATTATTCATGCTGCGTCGTCTTCTCTAATTTGCAGGGCCAGGGCCTTTCTCCTCACTGACTTTAACATCTGGGTGACCTGGAAGTGGAAGAGCCCCAGCGCTCATTAATCCCTTCTGTGCGACACCCGGCACATGCCACCTAAACACCCACTAACCTCCTACAGAGAGGCGTGCATGGGCATACACTTCCAATTTTTTTTTTTTTTTTACTGTTAAAAAAATACAAGCTTTTTAGGATGAATGAGATATTACCAGGCTAGTATAATGGACATGTGCTTCACTGTGGAGCCAAGCAATGTGGATGAGGTTTATTTGGAAAGGTTGAATGCTAATCACTACCAAGCATAAATCTCTCCTTACCAGGAAGCAATCAACACCCCAGCTGTTTGTTCATTAACCAAACTCGAAGTTTACGGGATCCATCATCACCGCTACCTGTGTGTGTGTGTGTGTGTGTGTGTGTGTGTGTGTGTGTGTGTGTGTGTGTGTGTGTGTGTGTGTGTGAGATTGTCGGAAACAGCTCAGGCAGCCTTTTCTTGCTCATGTGAGCTCGCTGTTGCTGCTTCTCACCTGCTGAGAGCTCCCTTCCTGTTGTTTTGAAGGTGAGGAATGATTCAATGCCCGAGACACAGTGTGTATGTATATGTATGTGTGTGTGTGTGTGTGTGTGTGTATGGTGTCTCTTTCATTGACACCAGTTTTCAGACTGGCTGTCTGAGAATCAGATCATCTATGTGACTCACCTCAGTGTGCTGGTTAAATCCTCCTCTCTCTCCTCTCCTCTCCTCTCCTCTCCTCTCCTCTCCTCTCCTCTCCTCTCCTCTCCTCTCCTCTCCTCTCCTCTCAATAACATAGCTTAGATCTTAAATCTCTGATTTAATTTCAAAATCATCCTTTTTATTGATTCCTTTATAGTACTCAGACACACAAAGCACGTTTTATTATAAAAGTAAATTTTCCCCCAAATTGCCCAGAGAAGTCTTTTCAAAATAAGAACAACTTTTCTTTTCCAAGTTAAGCAAGTTTACTTTCTCTGGACTGCTCTTCATTGATTTCCTCGGCTGGAGCTGAAGATGCATTCCTTGTTTGGGTTATGAGTCTAAAATGATGCTGAACGGTAACCTATTTCATACTAAAGAAACCATGGACAGGCAAAGTTTCTGTACCTGTATCTGTTGCTTGACATTCTCATCTCGCTAATTATTTCACCTCTTCACAAAGCGCCTGTAAGGGGGACGTTACGTTTCTCGAAGGACTGAGAGAATGACTCTGAAATTGACAAAAATGATGCTCTTTTCGTCTGATGACTTAATAAATTTTATTAAATTAGAACTAACAGCTTATTTCCCAAGATAATGAATGCGTTATCTCTACCGTGGGAAATAAGATGAGCCCGAGCCAAGTACGTGATGTGTATCTGCAACTGTATCTGCAAGCCGTAGTCGTGATCGTGTTTGGGCAAGCTGAATTGTTCTGTTTTGTTTGCCTGGCTTTCTGCATTTCTTTGTTTGTGTCATGATTCAACTGGTGGTAGCATGGTTAGACATAACAGGAACACTTCAGGGATCACTGATACAGCATTAACTGCATGGCTTCCAAGATAGAAAACACTTTTTCCTCCTCTCCCTTGCTACCGAAGCTGCTTTCTTTCTCTCTGTTAGCACTATCTGCCCTCTCTTGTTTTAAGCTTATTGGATGTGTTAGAAAACATTTACACATAGTATTTCATGCCTTTTATGTATTCTTATACTTCTGAACCAGAAACTGTGGTTTGGGTTGCCCTCACTGAACTCTGAGTTCATCATGTCACTATGCCACCAGAAACAAAGCACACAAGCTCTGGTCAGATCAGTTTTATTCCAGTTGTTTTCTACAGTAATCTCCTTACCTGCACCTTCCTTCTCTTTTACTATTTCTCCCCCATGGGTTGTGTTTCCTTTGTTTTCCCTTCCTGAACACCCCCTCTTTCCTGACACCAAAGAGCTTCAGTTTTAGCAAAACAACCCACCTTTTTTTTCTCTTCCTCCTCATCCATCTCCCCACACTTTTCCTGCACACCATTTCTTTTTTGTTGTTTTTCTTTACGAGGAAGCCCCTCAGATATGAGCATGTAGGAGTGTGTGCAGATAAGGGCCACCCTCCCAGAGGAATAATGCATTCCCTGTGTGATGTGGCGTAGTGATATGGTTGAAGGGCTTGTCAGGGATGTGACGGGTCTTTGTTACCTGACTCTTTTTTTCTTTGCTGCTCTTCTCCCTCCTGCTCCTTCCTCCTCTTCACTCCCCCATGGGGGGGCCATGTCATCCCCACCTCCCCGGCAACAAGTCTGCCTATTTTTAAGAGTTGTTTGCTCTTGACTGAGAAGTCAAAATCAGAGCCGTCGCTCCAGTGGAGCACACAAGCCACCTTGTAAGAAAATCTACTGCCGTACTACAGCGGAGACCACCTACAGTACAGGCAGCCTCTCTCTATATCTTTAACTCCCTCACATCTCCCTCCCCTTTTTTCCCTCATTCACTTTCTATCTCATCCTGACCTTCCCTTTTCATCTTTTCTCACGCTGAAGGGACGTTTGATTATTTGTAAGAAGCTGGATTCACTTCACATATTCACAGGGTTGGATCTGATGAATGCAGTGCCTGCTGGCACCAAAAGCCTTGAGAGGCACAATGTGAGCCATGACTAGTGAGGCTGACAGAATGGTAGCTTCATAGGTGAACACTTCTACACACAGGCATTCATACAGCAGTTCATAGGCATGAGTTTTTTTCTAGTATCTATTCAAGACACTTGGTTTGTATTTGACTTTTGTTCAGCAATCTTTTGTCATATGTGTGAAAAGGATTGTGTCTTAGACGACAGGTGCACAAAAAAAAAAACTATAATGTTATTCTTAAAAAGGGAACAAACACCAGTGCGCTCTCTTCTGTTGTAATGTTTTAGTTGTAAAAAAGCACATGTGATGTTGAGTTTCTTTTTTGTTGCTTGAAACAGCATTTGCAAAGTTCTGGTGTAATGGAATCATTAAAACAGTATTATAGTTAATGATCCAATCTGCAACCTTGAAAATGAAAAGTCTAATCTGTTGCAGTTACAAAAAAAAGCCGGCTGAAATTAGATGTTCTACCTTACTAATTGTCAACTTTTGCAACAGATAACAGTTGTTGTGATTTGGCGCTATATAAATAAAATTGAATTGAATTGAATAAGATCCACTAGATGGTAGAAAGACAGTGCAACAACAGCTTGGTTTTCTCAGAGCTTACAAGGCGGAGTTGAATGCACCATGAGTTTACAAGGTGCACACCTGAACACACCATAAAGTCCTGTCAGAGCCCAAAGGCTTTACCACTCAGTTGTTTGTTAACATAACTCTTTTTCTTTAGACCTGCGCAAGTAGGCGGCGGCGAGGAAACAAAAAATACTGTGACACCACTAATTATTACATATCTACTGTCAGTGGACTAATAATAAAGTTGCCTAATTGTTCAAACAATTGCTTGACATAAAAAAAAAGTGCCTCCATGTTTTTGTTCATGTTTTATGTACACATGTAAACGAGAATTATTTGAATCCTAAAATCCATCATTGTAGTTAATCTAGTACAGTGTACATTTCTGAGATTGTTTTGTGTTGTACTCAAACTACTGAAAAATGGAGGAATATCTGTGCCTAGCCTTGAGTGTGTAGCAGACCACAGTGAGGTAATTCCAGATGGATTGTGCTAAGGGCAGCTTCAGCCTAAGGAGATGACTGTGGCCTGTTTATTCCCAGGTGCACTCACACTCTCCACTCCACAAGAAATGGTGTATTTTATTCATCAAGATCATAGCAATCCACCCTATCCTGGCTCTCTTATCGGCAAACATACATTAGAATGTCAGACATATCTTCTCCCTCTTGATCCATATCTGCAAAGCACACCCCCCCCCACGCTCTGTTTCTCTCTCTCTCTCTCTCTCTCTCTCTCTCTCTCTCTCTCTCGGCTATAAACCACTCCAGCAAATGTTACCTTTTCATATCTGGGCTGGGAAAATAAGCTTTCCCCCAACTGCACGTGAGGATCTGCAGACACGATAACCTTCGCCGCCAAACTGCAAATGTCACTTCGCCTAGCCAACCAATCACATTTCTTGTCACTGGCCAGCGCGGCTCTCTTATTGGGGTTCACAGTCCCATCACATGACACTGGGACTGCGCAGATGTGCACACATGAATGGGAATGAGTCAGCAGGGCTCTCAGGTGTGGCCAGGAGAGACCGACTGAAATGCCACAAAATACCAGCAAACCATATCAGATGAATCTGTGCTTTGTATCTCAACCTTTACTGGAGTGGTAACAATGTTTTTGATTTTTGCAGTTTTTATTTTTTGTTTAGTTTTTGCTAATTAGTACAGGTGGCTGATGCGGATGATGTCTCACTTGGTTACTCGTAGCAACAGGAAACCCTACACTTAATCAAGTTGCAATCTAAGGTTTAAATGACTGACTGAATGAATCATTATTACTTCAATGCCAGGGGAGTGATGATATTCATTTGCATTTAGTGGACCTAAAAATCCACTGGTGCAGTTGTTACTACTTTGAAGGCATGCTTACATTACTTAAATGTAAAGTGTGACTTGCAGGGCTGCTAGTTGTTCCCCCCACCACTATAAGCACCCAAGCCGTTTTGGGTACCACCCAAGCCAAATGAATGTAAAATCAATGTGAGCATCAAACCTAACTAAATTACTTTTCTCAGGTCTAATGATTGTAGTTGGACCCCATTAGACTTATTTAGCAAGTTTTTTTCTTCACGCCTTATGGGACACATATATGGTAATAATAATGGTCCAAATTGATATGCATATACTTTTTTTTTTAAGGGAGGGCCAAAAACACAAACCTAGGACAAAACACTGACTAGTTTCAGGCTCACTCAAATCTCTTTTTGTGTACATTCTGCTTCCGTGGCAATCTGTTCACATTACTCGTGCATGTCTGAGCAGCATCTGGATCTACATACTAGCTAATGTGTTCTTCACACACATGGAGATGGGAAGCAGTTCTGCTTATCAATAATATTTCAATATTCCTGCGCAGTTATTGGTCGGTTCCCCAGCCCTCAAGGTTTATCTGTGGGATGTCTTATTTTAGGGACTGGGCCGGTCAATATTTGAGAGTATTTATTAGTATTTATATTATTATTTATTTTACAAGTCCCCATACGAACCAAAGTACGGAGTGTAGATTTGTAGCTGGAGAGATGCCACTTCACCTCCTGTGCACTGCCAGGCACTATCAGGTGCTCTTGAGCAAGGCACCGTATCCCCCCAACCCGCTCAGGGTGCTGATCCAGCTGGCAGCCCACTCACTGTGTCATCTCACCATTTGTGCATGACTAGGTCCTGAGCATGTGTGTGTATTTCAGGCATGTGTCTAGTGATTACTAACAAAACAGAGTGTAAATTGTAATTTCCACACTGGGGATCAATAAACAGTATAAATTATTAAATTATGCAGTTTATTATGAGTATTCTTAGCTGCTGGGGCGGGGGGGTTCCCTATAAGCTCCACCATTACCTTCAAATCTGTCTCAAGTTGACACTTTATAGGATAGTAGCCATTGTTAAACCATACCATATAATGTTCTGATACTATTTTTTTCCTTCCCAATACAGGTTCCAATACTTTAACTTGCGTTTTGGCCGATACTGAGTACCAATCCCATACCAGTGCGTTAATTGTTTTTTAAAATTATTATTATAGTTATTAGTTATAATTAATTATAGTTAAGAGCTGGACACTGCTAACACTGTATGGATGTGTTATGATTGCTATCATTATTGTGTGGCCTGACTCAAATCCTTTGTAAAACATGAACAAAAAAGATTTAATGTCATAGAACACATAGAACACTATACTTATTAAAGACATTTCTAGGGACACATAGTTGTTTGTCAGATTTGTGACCTGCAACCTTTTGGTGTGAAGTCAGCGTTTCAACAGGCCACCTTTGCCCCGCGGCAGGTCCTTGCCAGCAGGCTTGTCTGAGGACGCCTCACTCTGATGTCAGGAGACAGGCTCCTCTTGTGGCTGTCCTTATCTGAATCAGAGAGGCAGCCCATCAGCCTGCCCACCTTCTCGGGCTGAATAATCACTCATAAACCAGGAGTGGATAAAATGAAGAGCCTGCCAATCATCAACCAGGAAATTAAACATTTCTACAAACGCTGTTGCATTGATAGGGGATATTAAACAGACTGGTGGAACATGTTTCTTAGACCAAATATTTGTGCTTGTTTCATTTTGCTTACAACTGTTCACTGTCACTGAATTTTGCATGTAAAATTCAGTTTTAGCGTGCATTTATGTTAGTTTTTTTGTTATTTGTTTATTTTGTTATTTCCCTCTTTTCTAGTTCCTGTGTTTGAAGAACATCCGGACATTTCTCAAGGTGTGCCACGACAAGTTTGGCCTGCGCAACAGCGAGCTGTTTGACCCGTTTGATCTCTTCGATGTCAGGGACTTCGGCAAGGTGAGTGAAACGCTAAGACACAAGATTGATGGTCTACTTTTCTCCACCTCCAAATCGCTCTGCACTTAAACTGACAGTGTGATATGCTCAAAAATGATGCTGCCCATAGTCTATGTTCTAAATACAGTATGCCCTTGGAGACATGACGTTGCTTGTGTCCCTAATAAAATAGTTTATAGCAGGAGTGATGTCCTTCTGTTGTCAGATGAAAAGCTAAGAATGTGCTGTATGGTGTTTGTACAGTTAGATGGGCTGATGTACTGCGTGCATGTGTGGAGGACTACAGGCACGCGTTTGTTCATCTAAAGTATAACACATCATGGCCCTGTGATATGCCGGGGTTTAAAGATAGTTCAAAGTCAAATCTGTCAGTTACATTAACTTCAAAGCGGAGCGAAGAGCTCAGATGAGGTAGTGGAACACTTCAGGGTCACCAATCTCATCTCGTGTCACTAAGTGAGTAGAGTTTAACTCAACTCTGCTTTTTAGCAGTTAGTCTGCTGCTAGAATGCAGTGTGTGTGTGTGTGTGTGTGTGTGTGTGTGTGTGTGTGTGTGTGTGTGTGTGTGTGTGTGTGTGTGTGTGTGTGTGTGTGTGTGTGTGTGTGTGTGTGTGTGTGTGTGTGTGTGTGTGTGTGTGTGTGTGTGTGTGTGTGTTGGCTCAGCAGTCAAGTTGGCTGACTCACTTGCACATCATATTGGTTTTTTTGGAGCATTTTTTCCCCTTCTTTCTAGGGGAGGTCAGGGATTTCAGTGGATCTGAGTAAGTGCTCCTATGGCACAGACATCGGGACGGGGATTGGTGCTAGGG
Source organism: Percina caprodes (assembly GCA_013375575.1). Classification (NCBI taxonomy): domain Eukaryota; kingdom Metazoa; phylum Chordata; class Actinopteri; order Perciformes; family Percidae; genus Percina; species Percina caprodes. The sequence goes on from JABXJD010000068.1 coordinate 1,012,392, forward strand.
GCTGGGTACCGAACTTTGATACTTTTAGGTACCGGCTGAATTGCCTCCATAGTATAGAGTATCAAAAAATGCCTCGTCATTAAATACCAAATTTCAATATCTCAGGAGTACATCTGGTACAGATCCTTGCAAAAATCACACTCTAAATCATTTGATTTTTTTCAGATTTTAATATTTTTCAATGAAAATGAGAGTAATGGTACAAAAATGATCATTCCCTCCAATATCGTGAATCATATCTCAATCGCAGTCAAAATAATCGCATTTAGGTAATTTCCTCATATCGTGCAGTCCTACTGACTACAGTGTGTGTGTCACATAGGTGCACAGGAGTTGAAAAAAAGAAAATGCTGTCCCTAGAGCTGTAACAATTCCAAATGTTGTTGCACAATTAATTGTCTCAGAAATAATTGTAGTTACCAGTATAATTGCCTCTTTCAGTCAAATATTAAATATTTATTTATACATTTTTCAAAGATACTGTACATCTTTTGGTTTTATCTCAGTTTTGTGACCCAGATAAAGTTATAACACAGGTACACAGTCTATGAAGTAAACCACTCTTTATTATCATAAAAAACATTTACATGTATCCCCCGTGTCATTTCTTGTAGCTGTGAACATGTATAGGGCCAAGTGCAAACGACTGGCAATTTAAATAATAACAAATATATTTAGTCCGACCAATAATCCCTTATATAATTACAATTTGGCACGTCTAAACTAAATCGGCAATTACCAGTCAAATGCCTTAAGACCTTAGCTAATGTTAGCAGTCAATTGTGGTTAAACAAAGAAACTGATTATGTAAAAAAAAAAAAAAGAAATATAATAATAATAATAATAATATTTATTTGTAGAGCACTTTTCAAAAACAAGTTACAAAGTGCTTTAACAAGTGTAAAGAGACAATTAATACAAAAAGATAAAAGCATGAAAAACATTTAAAGACTAAAATACAGATAAATATAAAATTCCTAAAATAAAATAAAAGTGATAAAATAAAGTCAAATAAGATCGGGAAAGGCTCTCCTATAAAAGTATGTTTTAAGAAGGGACTTAAAAGAGTTCACTGACTATGTACATGATTATGTAATAATTGTTACAGGCCAAGCTTTACCGTAATGTTATTTATTTTTGATCAAATGGATTTTGGTCAAATTTGCATCGGATCTGGAATTGAATTCATGGTATCTGCACCATTATCTAATCAAATGAGTTTTTACTGATACCCAGCCCTAATAGGACTGGAACCGCTGCTCTTTTGCATTGGAAGCTGGTTTACTACCTGCTCAGGGTGCCTGGTAGTTTGCACATTATCTATATTATTTGCCTGATAACCGATAAAGTTAATTAATTAAAAAGTGTGCTATCCTGGCTCCCCTACAGCTCTGTGTCTGTCCCACTGCTTCGGTTTCACTCGCCACAAGGCCTGCACGATTAATCGTTATAAAATTGTGATATCCATTCAGTCTGTTCACGGTTTAATTTTTAAATAACTTTGATTGAAAAATCGAATCTTTTTTTTTTAATGACTTTGATTCTCGTTTAATTTTACGACTCGACTGCATCACAAACGTTACTACTTTCTTCTGTGAGTTTTAAACACAGACTGTATAAAATAGGTTTTAAAGCGCTGCAATGCTCTCCCTTCTCTTCATTGAAGTGTGTTTACAGGCTTGTGGTGATGCCCAATGTGCTGTAGGTGCCAAAAGAAAAATCTATATTTGGTACTGCCAATTTGTTTTGTTTTGTCTTGGTCAAAAAAAAACGTGATTCATATTTTTCCCTGAATCGTGCAGGCCTACTCACCACTGAGTCTGACTTAATGTCCCGCCCACAACACTGTCTGACCCTCTGTTATTGGGTGTTATGTTGACAGTAGGGCTGCACGATATGAGGAAATGATCTAATTCTAAATATTGCGTTTGCAACATGATTCACGATATTGGAGGGAATGATCATTTTTGTGTCATTATACTCATTTTCATTGAAAAATATTAAAATCTAAAAAGTTTTATTTTTTATTTTCTGCAAGGGGACCCCACCAAATCAACCTTTTGTGTTGGAGTTTATAACATTCCAAAGTCTTCATTTTGACTTAAAGATTTTTATTTTCACAGTAAATGGATATTGGTTCCAAATATCGGTTTTGTTATAATCGGTATTGGCCTTAAAAGAAACAAGCAGGTCTATTCCTACTGAGCATGTTTCCTACCAGTGTGCTACGACTGACCCAGAAAACTTAGCTACTTTCCAGGCTAGTAGATATTTCCAGGCTGTTAAAACAAGCAGCTGAGATGGTATTATGATATATCTAGATGATAACAGCTGTGTCTGGTTTGGTGCGGTGGGAATCTTAATACTAATTTCATCTGATTGAAGGAACATGTAGAATGTGTACACGTGCGGTGGGGATTGCTCTGGTAGAGGTGAGATCATATGAATAAACTGCATCACATCTCGCTGTGATCGATTACAAAGAGGATGTATTTTGCGCAAAGTAATCCGCTTATTTATCTGATGTATCTAATTCAGCATATCCCCTCTTCTCCCCCGCCTTGGGCGGAGAACAGGGGCCAAGGAAAAGATGAGAGCGAAGAGAAAGGAGACAAGGACTTATTTGGCAGTTTGTAGATAAACCACAAGACGATGTCTGAGAGTCAATGAGCTCGCAGTGAACGGTATTAAAATCCAACAGCAGTCAGAATCAATCACACAGGCCCTCCATATGTCAATTTGGAAATTGCTTTTGTATGGTCGCAGCGGCGGCGGACTTGTCTCATCATTGATTTCCCATTAAGGCCAAACATCACATTATAATATATTGAATTGAGCAGGTCCCTACTAATGTGGCATACATTTAAATAGTGAGAATGCCTCATCATCTGTAGATAAAAAGAGGCTATTTCATTCCTGCAGTTAGTCTCTTTAGTTCTTTTCTTTTTGCAGCTCATCACTGGATGTGCTCTTTCCTCTTTTGTTACCTTGGCACAAAAGTTTCATTGTGTGCACATCCGATTGCAAACAAAAGGAATTCCAACTTCTATCGTGCACACTATAGTGCAATATCGTTCGTCTATTCTTTCCATGTCATTCCTTTATGTCCTTTGCTACACCACCTAAAAATGGAAACGCTTGCAAAATAATTTACATTTGGTTGGAATAGGGAACCTGGTTTGGGATGTTGTGATGAAAGGATGGACTCTTTCAGAACCAATGCTATCTAAATAAACCTCATAGCACATATAAACAGATCAGAGTTTTGTTTCTCTGAGCTGCTAAAAGAAACTATTGATACCACTTTTATTTTGAAATCTACATGGTAATTATTTTCAGTTCTGGTTGACTACTCTGTTGAATGACAGAAGATTTCAATCAAGCTTTTTTTGAGTCTAAAGCTTTACCATTGACCACGTCAATTGCGGAGAGTGGTGCAGTCATAGACTGCAGTCAGAGGTGTCAAGAAATGAAGTACTACCTTACTTAAGTAGAAATTTTGAGCGTCTATGCTTTACTGGAGTAATTATTCTACAGCAGACATTTTACTTCTACTCCTTACATTTTTATCTGTACTTTCCTTACATTTTAAAAATAGCCTTGTTACTCCTATTTCAGTTGGGCTTGTTTTAATTCCGGCTTGTCATCGTTCAAAAAAACACCCAAAAAAACCTCTCCAGATAAATCGCGCCATCCTGATAGAGTGAATTTGATTGTGGTTGGATGAGAAGCATAAACATATACCATGTTGTACCTGCACATGACACAATTCACGTCACACTCCAGCAAGGAAATAGCAGACGAATGTAGTCTAGTAGGAAGATGTCCGCGGCAGAGACTCAAGAGAACTCGAACGAAATGTCCCAACCAAGCACCAGCGAGGAGGTTGGTAGCCAGGAAGACCAGCCAACCCTTCTACATCCCTGGCCATACTTGGAATGGTTGGATGCAAAAACAACTCCTTTTTAAATGCGCTGCAAACACTGCACACCCAAGTACCACAAGCTAATTGTTTCTTGCCGTCAAATTTGAAAAAGCATATTGATATGATTTTTTTGCCCTTTACATTACTTTTACTTTTATACTTCAAGCAGTTTTGAAACCAGTGCTTTTATACTTTTACTACACCTCTGACTGCACTCACATTGAATGCAACTTCCATCCCTCCAATGCTGACATTGCTTTCAGCAATTTAAAATGAAATAACAGCAATTATGCATAATGTATAAGTGTTATTATCCAATTTGTCCCCTTTTATGAGGTGAAGTATGAACACCCGTGTTGTTTCTTCAAATGTTACCTTTTGTAAAGAAGTAGACAAAGAAAGAGGATAAAGGGACAGAGAAGAAGGAGAGATTTCTTACTGAATGGAAAGGTGGATCTCTGTGTGTCCCTGGCGGCACTCCTTTTGAAAACAAATGGGCTGTTGGCAAAGATAGAGCCTAAACTGTAGATTTTAAATCTCCTCTGGAAGAGTGGAATTACAACAGAGGGCTTTGGGGAGAGGAGGTAAAATGGAGGGTTTTGATAGCAGCTGCCTCTATAAACATTAATCAGCCCCTATCCACCTTTCATACCTCTACGGTGGCTGCCAGGGGCCACAGAGTTCATCTCCCCTGGCCTCTGACCGCCATCTCTCCCTCTAATGATGCCTTTTTCTTGGGTCAGATGCAAATAGAGACTGGGGCCAACTGGGCCCAATGCAACAAAAAAAAATGTAATTGCCCATTTAAAACTTTCCCCTACCCCTTTCTAGTGGGGCTAGTGCTGAAACAGATGGCGCACATACCCTGCTCGATGCCCTCTACTGATTTTTATTTTCCATTACCCAACTCATTTCAACCGGGGATACCCTACAGGAGCAAGGGCTCCCTTGTTGCCTTCTCTTTACGCAGGGGGAGAAAGTAGTCGTCTGGTTTCATGCACATATCACCACACTTCACCTCTTTGCCCCCTAACCCATCCCCCATCATTAGAAATTCATTATGACATCATTAAACCAATGAAATACAGCTTATTACAGTAGGCCCCAGAGAAGGCTTTTATTTAAACGCCTCCCTCCATCCGAAACCCAGCCGCCTCGTTTCCTTTTCTCCCATCCTATTTTAATTAGCCACCAAAGGAACATTGCTGTCATTTAAATGAACATGGCAATCAGTTTATTTGGCTGTTGCCATGATTAGCATAATTAGCCCGCACCTGTTAACCATCTATCAACAGTTTGGTAATTTTCTGTCTGTGAATGGAGAGCAGCGGAGGAAGGACGCTTTCTGACAGATTTGTCGTCTTCATTAAAGGGGAACAGCGTCGTTTATTTGAAAGGCAGACAGTGTTGCATCGCTTCGGTTTCTATCTCATCCAAACAGCCATGGAGTCATGACTGACTGACTTGGGAAGTGTCACAGCCATCCAAGTCATGCCCATTGATTCAATAGTACAGCGCCAAGGTGAATGGATTTCATTTGTGCGCTGCATTTGAATGGAAATTAGTCCCTCAATGTGAGCTCATTGTTTCTCTGAAAAAAGCGGTCACTTGGCAGGTAGTTGAAGTGACAGCAGGCCACTTTACAGCTAAATTATCCTTTATAGAAGTGGTAGTTTTTTTTTCTTTAGCTAAGTGAGGAACTTAACATGTTCTTTGGATGAAACCAGGTATTTTATTACAAGATATCTCAGAAATGTGGTCTGCATCGCAGCCTGTGATCAGTTTACTTAAAGTTGAATACCCCGAGCGCACCGGGAAACAGATGGAGAGTTGTAATGTGAAGGAAACACACCAATCCCCTGAGTTAATTTGTACCAACTGCTCCCTTTTCAGCTGCTTTGCTTTCCTCCTCACTTCCCCCATCCATCTCTTCCCCTTCCACACTGACTGTCCGCCTCTCCCCACTCATTCATCTCACACCCACTCCCAGTGTGACTATGTTGTGATAAGACTTAGCTAGGGGCAGGCAAGCCACCATTGTGTCAGGACGGCGTGATTGCCATTGGTCGGCAGTGTTTGATTACCCTCTCTGCCTCTCTGAATCCCGCGCACACTGAACTCTGCTCCTTTCATTTCCTTCCTGCAGTCTGTGGCTAAAAATAGCGAGTTGCTTAGCATCCACGCCCAGTGCTATTAACATCTGGAACGTGCCTCAGCCACCGTTGGCTCGCCGGTCTAAATGCTATTTACTGAAGTTGGATTTAACCTCAGCACTGTGCTCATTTGATCTAACCGTGGACATTTTTAACCCTTTGCTGTCTTGAGTTTTAATATATTTACAGGATTAGGTCTCAGTTCTATGTCATAGTAAGGCAGTAGTACTGAGAAATGCATGTATTTTTTAGCTCTCATGCCCATTTGATGGGTAGCCTCATGTTCTAGGTCTAGGTTTTTTACATGGCATTCTGTACCTAAATACTGTCAAAAATGTATTGATAGTATAAAACAAAACAAAAAAAACTTATTTTCACTTTCTGTTTTTGTCACTGCTTTTCTGTTTTCCTAATTTGTTTTAAGTTTTTGGACTACAATTCCCATCTTGCTTTGTGCGACCAAAAATGTGAGTTTAGAAGTTTAATGTTGCCTTAACCAGAAATTCCATCAAGCATGTCTGCAGTTAAAGCTGCAAGCAATAGCCGCCACTCAAGACAATGCTTGATATTCCACCAGTCTGACGCAGCACGGAAGCGCTCGAGCTTGACTCGGCCAGGGGAAACACTCTGCTTCGGACGCTGTCTGTGTTGTAAGACGCATGGCAGACGATGGAACCAAAAGTGGAACTCGTGCCTGGTGGAATTTCGGGGTTTGAGGCACCACCTGAGGCCTGCTTAGTTGCATAAAGTTGTTAACCTTTTGGTGAATCTACGCCACGGAAATCTCTTTTTGCTTGTAACCTTGGCTATACAGACAACAATCACCTGGGTTAGTTTTTCTCTGTAGAAAAAGTTGGCAAATAAATCATTTTGTGAGGCAAGATTTGAAGTTATAAAACAATTCATGCCCATTCATTTTCAATGCCGGATGATGGAACGTGTGCTCTCGTTTTGACAAGACAAATTATACAAGGCTACATGAACAATGCCCATTCACTGTGGAGGGTCACATACATTGTATGCTGGTATTGATTCACAGCATGTTTTTTGTTTTTTTGCAATGAAAAAGAATAGCTGTAGAAAAGGTAGTGATTCATGGCTGACACACTCATGCTGGAGAGACTGCAGTAAGTGATGGTGGGAGGTTTAAGGGTCAAGCAGCCAGGGTCACTCACTCAGTTAGCTCGTCCTCTTCCATTAGTGACTACGTCCTCCGGAGCAGTCCTTTACTGTCAAAGGCCAACGGATTTTTAAAGCTATGATTCTCTTCACCTTGTCCTTTTGGAGAGGGTAAGTGGCTGAAAGAGGTTTATTGCAAAATATGATACTCAAGCCCTTAAACTCTTATTCCAACGTGTACCACATCAAGTGATTTAGTAGTAAAGTATATTCTATCTTTATTATCTGCAAGTGTGGAAACTACTGCTGTGTACAATTTTACTTCCCCCACACACACACACACACACACACACACACACACCTCCACTTCTCCACTGACCAATATTAGAGACTTCACTACAATATTCTACTTTACATTTGACATATGCAGTATATGTTCTAGTTAATTTTCATACAAAATACTTATGAGTAGTTTGTAAAACATGAAATGTGATTTTATTTATACAGGACAGTGCACAATTAAACATTAACAGTATATTAAACCAATGAGAGATGCATAGCACCAGGTTGTAGCACCATTGCTATCTTACGCCGGTAGTCCCTGATGCATTATAGACTAACCTATCTAAGAGTATCCCCCACAATTAGAATTAAGTTTTCTTACAATGTGGTATTGCGTGTTTCTTTACTTGCATAAAGGATCTAAATACATCCTTCACAGCTGCATGTCCCTGGATCCAACATTCTAGTGCTCCCCTAAGAGAGAATTTATCTCCATAACTTTCTCTGAAAACACCTCCTCCTGCATCGGCAAACAGTTTTGTGGCTACTTCTTCTATCGCCGTGTCCTTTTACTTCACGCCTTGTCCATCAGGACCCCCGCATGTTTTTACATAAAGCTTCCAAGACATAATCAATAATTCAATCCAAATGCCACAGCGCTGATGATAATTCTCCTGACATGAATTATAAATGGGAACTTTCTCCCTCTTCCTGTATTTAGACCCCCTTCCATCTCTCTCTTCCACGCTCCACTCCCACGGCCTCATTATTCTTGCAGCTCGTTACCGGGATCACCGCGGAAACAGGTGGTTGCTGAGCAATAGGTTGATGGCATCGATGAGATGTGATGCATTGTTGACGGCGTCCCGTTTTATTCAGCCCCAACAGTCCACAGGGTCGTCCGGTTTGCGTGACTGATGAGGAAAAAAAGCTTGATATCCAGATGACCCGGAATATGCCATTTGAATGAAATCTTAAAGCCATCTAGATCCCCTCCAGCTGTCCCTGGCCCACCTGCTCTATAGTTTGACTTTGTTTTTGTTTCACATACACATCCTATGCAATGAAAGCAAAAACAAATGGAGACGTTTTCTCGCAAAGTTTGACTTCTCTTGAGCATCTCGTAACTATATAAATAATCATGAGATCTCAAATCAGTATGTCGTAATTTCGATGCCCCCATCTTAAATGGCGACTGCTTTTTTTTCTTCATAAACCTTCCAAATACAGTGGAGGAGTTCACTAACACTAGGCACTCTGTCTCTATTTCTTTTCCATCTTTCACTTTATTTTGGGACACTTTTCCGTCTTGACAGCATTGCACAACAGTGTCATTTATATCCACTAGAAGAGAGAGAAGAAAAGCGATGAAGTGATGAGCTGTATAAAAACCATTTATTGAACTTTAAAAAGCTTGCTGCAGTCTGAATCCTATTGTGGAAATAATTGGCCTCTTTTGTTTTGGCTGACAGTGAATGTTACTATGTGCTGCTAGACAGACAGATAGATGGAGACAATGTCATTTGGCCAGAGCTCAGCCCGCTTCTCTTTGAAGTTTTTCAGCTCAGTGGTATGCCGTGGCGGCAAGTCCGCAAACGGTTGCTGGGGTGCGATCACAACCCTCTCTCTGGATTGTGGTCACTGGAGGGCGTGCCCCTGTTGTTGGGGTGGTGTCTCTAGAACACTGCAGGACTAAAGTGTGGGGGTGGGAGGGAAGGATAAAGAGGAAGAGCCCCCCCACAGAGCAGGAGTGTTTGAATTCCATGCAGCCAGTGTGAGCTCTCATTATTTCTCCTCACCTGATTTCTTGCTCCGAGGCCCCACAGGCACGGCTATGATGGACAGATACATTCTCTGAGGAATCACTGGCATGAAAAAAAGAATAAAATCACCAAAAAGGGAGTCCGTCCTTAATAATTTCTTTTTATTGCACAGGGATTACTCCCATATGGTGTTGAAAGGCAAACCCACTTGGCTCATAAATCATACTAGTTGTGTACACGTTTTTTCAAGATAATTTTCTGGGGCTTTTCCCTTTTATTTGATAGTTACATGTGACATGTGACATTGGCCGCACGCTCTTCTTGGGTGAGCTAGAGATCGCCCCGTTGTGCACAAATTTGAATGTGCATTTCAGTGTACACTTTGGATTATGGAACAATGCCCTGTTTGCCCTCAAATTGAAGATAATTTCCCAAACCTTCAGTGTGTCATGCTGTAAACAGCGGCTCAGACACCTTGCAGAAGGTATTATTACAGCAGACATTTGGAACACAGATCTCAGAATGTTGAGGTAGCTTTGGTGGAATCGGAATAAGCTGCTTTTCAAAAAACCATGATTCAATCATAAGAGGCCAACTGGCAGTGTGTCACGTAAAAAGAATCCTCCGTCGGTGGCTTCAATGTCAAAATACTCCAAAAAAACAAAAACAGATCGCACAGACGGCTCTCTACATTCAATAAGAATTTTTCTCTTTGCATTTTAGATTTTTTTCTGTAGTGCACTGTCAGCATTGGTATTAAGTGGAAAGAGCAACAGATTTGTAGTAATAGATGGCACTAAGGACGCAATGTTCTGCCAGTTAGTTGCACCCTACAAGTGTTAATGGACCATGTGTTCACTGACATGTGTGCATCAGTCAGTCATTAGGCTTTGGCTCGGATCCTAAGAGATCTCAGCTATGTGAACATGAGTGTAATGTTTCAATCTGAATTTTTCAGGAGATAAGACGGAGCATCATGCAAAAATTACATCCCAACTGCATACGACATACAGATCACAACGTTGTGTGTTTTGACAGCTTGTGCAGCTCCAGGGATGTCATACCACTCAACCCTGATCTCTGAGGACAAAAGTGTACATTTGAAGTACTGTAGCAAAACAGAAACAATATGAGACCCGCAATCTCAGAAAGGGTCTCTCCAAAGGGTTTGTGGACTGCCGTTTTGAAGCCTAGAGTTTGCAGTTTGGCTGTTGCCATCTTGATATTTAGGAGCCAGAATTGACCATATTTGGACAAAAGGGCGGAGCTGGGCATAATGATGCGTCTTAAGCATAGCACATGTGTGACGTCACCCGTTGGTTTGTGAAGATCTGCTAACCGTCGTTGAGTCTGCCGTTAAGGGCACAGCCATCCTGGTTATGGATGTGACAATTTTAGACGAGAGGGAGGAGCGGCTTACACTCTACGTTACACACTTTCACAGGCAATCACATCATATCCACTCCCTAAAACACCCCCTGCTTATTGCTGATTATAAAATAAACGAGACCATAATTCAAAAAATGAACATCATTCTGTGTTGCAGGAGACTTAAAACTAGCGATTGAGACCATAAACTCATTATGTAAATGTTTACTGAGGTAATGAATTCAGTGAGAAGTGGGTCACTTTCTTACAGACTTCTACAGAAACCAACCTGCTTTTGCAACTACACATGTTGCCCCCGGCTGGAATTCAGATAGAATGCAGGTTTAAGGTACTTCCGCATTTGCAGCACTTCGCCGAACCGTATGCGTTGTCCGTTAATATTAACAGTCTATGGACTTAAGCCAGTGTTGTGTATGGTTTCAATAGTGCTAAACTAAACACTGAATAGGGAAAGTTGCCACTTTTCAGCCTCTCTGATGCGAGTCATCCAGAGAAGTTTTGCCAATGGGTATGCAGGTTCAATGCACTTAGCTTCACTTTTTAGACCAGGAGGTTGCCACCTGTGTTTGCATTGCAGATGGCTGATCAAAAGCTCCCGAAAACTTATCAGATAGATGTGATATGCTGATAATAAAAAAACCAGAATAACCTTTTTTCATTTCCGTCCAGGTTAAGCCAAGCACAGAAACGCACAATAATTATGCTCTAACTAAAAATGACTGTGTACGATGTGCGTGACCAGGGAAGTGAAAAATAACCCCTCTGCTCAATTGGAATATTGACAGCACTGTCTATGGCAGCCATTAACTTGTCATTGCTTTTTATACGGTCCAGTTCATCAACAGGAGCACATCAAAATCAAAGTGTTAGATGACACACACTGGCACAGTTAGAGATGGACTCACACACACACACACACACACACACACACACACACACACACAAGCCCAGGGCCATAAAGACTCTGTTGGAGCCAGTGCTCTCTGAGTCCTCCTATCAAAGGGTAGTAAAATGGAAATTAGATGGAATGGATGACATGGCTTCTCATTACCCGCAGCATGTATTATAGAAAGTTGTAGCAACACGTTTGACTCAACTTAATGGCGACTAATATTGGCGTGATGCTCTAGGCTACTTACCTTTTTTACAGATCAAATTCATCCACGCCCTCTCCCTGTTGCTGTACCACCTTCCTCTGCCAGATTCCCCCCAAATGCCCCTGCTTTGTTTTCCTCACTCTTTCCTTCCATCGTGTTTTTGCTTTTTTCTTACTTTGGATCCCTTTTGCTTACGATTATTGTGTTTCCACCCGTGGCTGTGGCTTGTGTTCAGCATGGCACACTGTAATTTGATACAGCCGATAAAAAGCTTGCAGCCAGGCTCCTCATTGTGCGGCGTGGGGGCGCTTGCCAGGTGTTATGAACACCCCCTGCAGCGGCCACTAAACTGATGCCCTCCTCAATGCTTTTATTCATTTATTTCCCTGCAGGTGCCTCATAGCAGGTAGTAATGATGCACAACCCGCGGCCAATGGGGTGGCCTGCCTGATGTCTAGGTAAAGGTAAAACTTTCCCCACTTGAGGGAATACTGCCCATACTTTGAGCATGTGTTGCGTTACACAGAAGACATATATATTGATACATTCGTATGTCTGGTGCTGAGACACTGTTGTCCCAAACAAAAACTGAAAATTATATATAATACAAATACATTTTTGCATACGTGCCAACATACAGCGATACAAATATATCTGTGTTAAGCTGATATTGGCCCATCACAACACCCAGCACGTGTTGATTGGACTGATTTAACTGAGTTTTACCGAAATTCATTTTCCAATCCATCAAAACAGTTGCTCAAGGGGTGTCTTGTCTGGTTGAGCGTACACCTGGCTCAGTCCTTGCTGCAGCGGCCACTGGATCGATTCTTACTTGCGTACTTTTGCTTCATGTCATGCCCCCTCTTTACGTTTTTTGCTTGAGTTGACAACAGTTTGCACTACGTGTGGTCAGAATATGCATTTGAGAAAACAAATGTGATAATTAAGAGCTCTATACATCAAAACTGCTCCTGTATCAGACTGCAGACTGACAATTTAAGACTTGTTTGAAACAGGGATGGGTGTATTCAAAAGGCAAAGAGACACCAGTTCTGACATTTTCTCTGATCTCTGACTTCCTAAAACAGCCTCCAAAACACAACACTTGTGCTTGGCTTTGGAAATGTGTGTGTGTTTGTGTGTGTGTGTGTGTGTGTGTGTGTGTGTGTCCGTGTGTCCATGTGTCTGCGCCTTGCCCCCATGCTGTGCTCCGTCTGCCTCCGCTGCAATTACCAGCCGAGAGAGTGCCCGTAGCTACCTGCTCATCATGCCGGAGCCCATCCCCGGACAAAGCAGACACAGCAGCTCCTGCCAGAGACTGCATTATGGAGATTAGGGTGAAAGATTGACAAAGAGGGAGGCGGAGGGAGACGGGCAGGGAGGCTTTGGGCAAGGGAAATTGGTTTGCTTCTGGACGGTCCCCCAAGGCTCAAGGAGAAGGGGGGAGAAAGACGGAGGGATTAGGAGAGGGAATAGGGGAGACAGAAACAGGCTAATCTTGCTTAGTCAGATATCCGTCTTGTCCAGCTCGCAGAGGTCTGGAGCAGAACTGAATCCATTGGAAAACTAATCAACAACCATTCTGATTATCAATTAATTGCGTAAAACATTTATCAAGCATCAAAGCCAAACATTCTGTGGTTTCTGCTTCTCAGGATTTGCTACTTTTCTCCTTTTATATATCAGTATAATTTGAATATATTTCAAATTTGAAGATGCCACATTTGTCTCAGAGAACTTGCTAATGCAATGGGCCTTTCTTTTGCAACACTATGGCACTTTATGGATCAAATTAGTAATTGTAGGAATTGGAATTAAAAAACAGTTGTATTTAGCTCTTTTTTGAGTCAACTTTCTAGCTAGGGGTTACTCCAGATCTCTGCTGGCCTGGCCTGATGGGGGGAGGAAAAGTGATCTGAGTCTGCCAGATTAACACGGAAACAAAGAGAGGTGGAGTGAGAGGACACCTGCAGTGAAACAAGCAACCTGAGGTGACACAGGCTGACACCATGACTAAAACACTGCCAGACAGAGGTCAAGTGTTTCACAGGAGGAAGGATGTGGAAAAAGAGCAAAGTTGGAGGTGGACTGAAAGCGATTGGAGGGAATAGACAAGCTAATTGCAGAAGATTGAAATAAGAAGAAAGATGAAAACACACTTGAGGACGTAATAGAGATGAAGAAAAGACGGAGATGATGTGGAGTGACATCGTTGTCATTCCGATTGCAGAGGGAGTGCGTTCACTCAGCTGGGCACCTTAGTGCCCTTTGTGATAAAGGAGAGTGCTTTCAGTGCAGACAATGGCTGGGAGGATAGCACGCTTATGGCCAGACTGGGCCTGTGGCAGCCTAAATGGCAACAATCAATAATCCCCTCAGTCAGTTTCACTGTGAGAGGGATGGAGTCTGAGCTGCAATGATTGTGTGTGTGTGTGTGTGTGTGTGTGTGTGTGTGTGTGTGTGTGTGTGTGTGTGTGTGTGTGTGTGTGTGTGTGTGTGTGTGTGTGTGTGTGTGTGTGTGTGTGTGTGTGTGTGTGTGTGTTTTCTTCAAATGCTGCTGTATCAGACTTGGTTTTATTCTTTGTCCAAATTCTATTTACAAGGAGTGACTGGTCGATTTGAGACCAGGCTGGTTAAAAATGGCTAATTCACAAGTGTGTCTGTAAATGTGGTCAGAATATGCATTCAAGCAAAAATGGATGGATCAGAAACAAATGTGATAACTCTGAGCACTGTACATCAAAACTGCTCCTGGATCAGACTGCAGACTGACACTTAGGGAGGGGTGTATTCAAGTCAGTCATTGGTCAGAGAAGGACCATTTGTGATGTTTTCTCCAACCTCTGCGTGTGTGTCTGTGTGTGTTGTAGGCCCCTGGTTTCCAACCTGGGGGTCAAGATCCCCCATGGCCCAACAAGAGGAATAGGGAAGACAAACACATTTTCTGCTACACACAATTTGGTTCCTTTTTTTTGCAGACTTTTTTTTATATAATCTTTGCTTTGTTCTATTTGAAACTGGATAGTTATACTTATTAAGGCCTCTAAAATTCAGTGAATGCAAACAGTAGACAAGGCTGCAATTAGCAGTTCATGTTACTGTCCAGTAATTTTTTTAATTAACTGTGTGGTCTACAAACCCCCAGAAAATAATCTAAAGATTTTTTTTATGGGCATTTAATTGTATTTATGTTCTTCAAACACGAACAACAGTTCAATTTATTTAACGTAACAGAGCAGGAGAAAATGCTCATATTTGAAAAGCTGTAGCCGGTGAATATTTGTGAATATTGAGAAAAAATATCTATAAATGCGTAAACTATTATAAAAGCTGACTTTTAAACTAACCGATTTATTGACTAATTGATCCAGCGCTTAAGGTTGATTTTGGTGGAAATGATCACTTTTCGAAAATGTCTGCAAGCAAAGACCCTCGAAAGAAAGCTACCAGTGCAGGAAAAATAGAAAATAATTATTGTTTGGGTTGTTTACATTATCCTATTTCTTCCATATAACAGATAACATTTGGTAAGTTCAGCCCAGTGGGGTTTGCACTATGCAGCACAAGGTGCCAAGCTGTGCCCAGCCTTTAAGGCTAAAGTCAAATCGCCATCCGCCCACACCTGCAGCACGGCTCCAGTATGGACTGGAGTGTTTTTAGAACACACACACACACACACACACACACACACACAGTGGAGACTTTGTTAGCCTGCTGGCACAGTCAGACTGCCCTGCACAACATGTTTCCACCCTGACTAGAACAGTGTGGCCACTGTGCGTGTGGTTGCAGCGTCGTGCGGACACATGCATGCAGCCGGTAGACACACTGGGCCGCTTTCATTACAGATAGATGGCTGCAGACTACCACTTAGCATAGTTCACTGTCAATGGAAGAGTTCTGTTCTACAATGTGATTGCCAACATCGATGTGAAGTCACAGTTTCACTCAAAAAATGACAAAATGTTAGACAAATACAGCAAATATTGGTACCTTCATGGAGCTGGAATACATCTTTACTGATGGCTTTTTGTAGTTATTGACAGAATAATATTTGAATCAATGAAAAAAGGCATTGTTGTTGTGATGTTTATGTTCCCCGATGCTTGGCTCTCAGAAAAAGGATTAAGTTTGAATTTACAGTTAAATAATACTAATATTATGCATATTGTTTTGAAGTTTTTTGAATGCAACCCTGAAGTGGGAAAAGAAACCCTGAAAGTTTAGCGTGACGTGGACACTGAATCTCGCAGCAGTAGTTGGCACATTAGAAAGCAGCTAAAGGATTTATGGAGCTTCCCTGAAGCTACCTCTCTGCCACACACACACACACATACAAACTTTTCTCCAGAAAGAGAACAAGTGGCTGTGCTGCACTGTTCTGCTGGCAGTTTAATATATCAGCTCCTCCTTCTGGCTTTTCCAAAATCGCTTGGTTCTTGTTGTTTTCAGAAGGGCTTCTGAGCTCATTGTGTGCTGCACTGAGGATGTTTACATACATATAAAATGCCTGTATCATTCTTTCTTCTTCTTCTTCTTCTTCTTCTTCTTCTTCTTCTTCTTCTTCTTCTTCTTCTTCTTCTTCTTCTTCTTCTTCTTCTTCTTCTTCTTCTTCTTCTTCTTCTTCTTCTTCGTTTTATGGACCATATAGAGTAGTATTCTCTTTCTCCCATTGTGAACACTCCGGCACTGATCTTGCTCCCCGGGTGTCCGCACTGCACAGGTGGCAGCCAGAGTCTAGGCGGGGGTGTGATGATGCTATGGCTCATAAACCCACGCAACTTCTAGGCAAGACCCACCCTTCTATAGCATTCACACACTGCTATTGGCCAGGCGTCCACGCTTACGCAGGGTGGTCGTAACCCTATTTGTTAAGGTCCTATCCCCTGACCAATTGGCTGTCCTAACCTTAACCAGTCGAGGTCAGTGCCTAACCCCAACCAATCAAGCTGCTTTGTAGGGCGGGACTTGCCTACCGAGACATACTGTACACATAGACATAGACACATAGGAACGCACACAAAAAGACATGGGTATGAAGTCCCAACACACAACACAATACATTTACTTTCTGACTTTGTACTGCTCTTGACACAACTTCATTTGACTCAAGTGACTCAGTTAAAGAGAACATGATGTCTTTAGTCTGAAAAGTGTGTGTCAAGAGTGGATGTCAAAGTGGTTACGAAAGGACTCTCTCTGGACTTTCTTTGTCCAGTGGGAGTCAGCCAGTGCTGGTGTGTAGAAGATGAAGGAGTTAACACTATTATCTAATGTAACAAAACCTGGAATCTCCATTATTTTCATGATGCAGGATGAATTGACAATTGATGAATTGTACTCCCGACTTTTCCTCTGACACTACCATGAGATTAACGTATTTAGTTAAGAGTAAAATTACTATTAAATTTGATAGAAGTATTCAAGATCCTTACAGGTTCATTTCTAATGACTTGGGTGGTCCCCTGACTTTTGATGTTGTGCCATCATCAAGTCAAAGTTCTTGTGTTTTCAATATATATATTATTTTTTTTTTTAATCTATCACCAAATGTCTGCAAAACTAATAACATTCCCATCAACTTAGCTGTGTTTAGTTCTAATTACCAAATGTCTGCAGGCTAAACTAAGTGGTTGAACACAGTAAACATCTGCTAAATATCAGCATGTCAGCGTTGTCATTATGAGCATGTTGGCATGTTGACATCTGCATTGAGCTCAAATCACTGCTGTGCCTGAGTACAGCCTCATAGAGCTTGTAGCATGGCCATAGACTCTTAGGGCCAGATTGGCGTTGTGCAAATGTACACAGCAGTATTTATTGAGTTTGCGGCTGCAACCGTTGTGAACGCAGTGGCTGATTTGCTCAGGCAGCAGCCAGCTCTATCACTGCACTCCCATACTGACCCTCGAAGACACAATCCGGGAGGGAAGGAGAGCTCATAAACGCAGTTCAGAGGTGGGATTTCAACAAGATCACTAAGCTCAGAAAAAAAGAATGTAATAACTCCACTTGAGATCCAAACGTTTTACTAAAATATTTCTCATATATAGAGATGAGTGAGTGAGACAGAGAGTATATAAAAGACAGGAGGTAGAGTTACTGCGTTGGTGTATAAATTGTACCTTCTTTTTTAATCTTATCATTACTTGAAACTTTGGTAATATTGTCTTTGTTACACTCATGAAACACTCCAGTAAAGCATATTGAATTGATTTTGGTACAGCTGAAGTCGACCTTATCACATTCATCACTTAAACTGAAATTCATATTGTTCTAACTTTTTTGGAGAAAAAAAAACTGTAATCCACCGAGCCGTGCAAAAATGGGTTCAAATCTAGTTCCTTTTTTAACCCTCTACGGCCTAGAAAACCGAAATGTTTTCCTTTCAAGAAGAGTTGTGCTACTAACACCGCTCTGAAACTGATTTGAAAGTATAACAACATGACCCTGTGTTTTAGGGTTAAAATTAGCAGTCCGGGTTGAGTTCAACCCTTGGCCCCAAACTCAACCTAAAAACTCCTTCCCACTATTCCCAGAATGTCAGTAAAATAACAACAACAAAGCAAAAAGGAAATACAGGCTATCTGGGTTTGTGTTGTCTTGGTGTAAGACCCCCAAACACGTTGACTTTTATCAAAGCCTCGCTCTGCTCAACTAAACATTTTCATTTGCTCTGAACACCAGCTCGGATACTTTTGTATTGCTCAGCACATTGATGTAAAATGCAGTGATATTTCACCTCATATGCTGAGGCAATGCAGGGGAAAGTAATGAGATTTATGTAGCCTGGGGAAATGAAGAGCATTCAGGTTTTTCAAAGTCCTAACGTCTTGTTTTTGGGTGCGTTGTCCTCCCCCTTCTCTGTTTCCTGTATATTCCCATTCTGCTCTGCTATAATATATGCAGCTCCACTAGAAAATAGTTGAGTGTGGATTTATTTATGATGGCTAAGACTCTTTATTTTTATCCCTTTTTATGTCTTTCTAACAACCGCAGCAGCTGAATGTGTAACTGCTCTTCTCTAGGTCCCGAAATTAGGAGAATATTTGCCAGCATTGTGGAATGGAAATGGATCATTCATAGCTGATGTCTGTACAAATCCAGCTGCTTCAGCATTTGCGGTAGCTTCTGCTTTATTAGACATTGCAGCAATGTCATTATGAAGGTGGATAGACAGGGTGCCGACCTTGGTCAGCTAAACTAAGATAATCCGCCTGTACCGGTGGGGGGGGCAGGAGAGGAAGGAGGGCAGGACCCACTGCAGCTCCACCCATGAGGGTTGCTGTGTGTCAGAGGCAACCCTACGTGTGACCTCCACACACTTTTGATACTGATGTACATGTATAATGGACTGTTATGTGGCACCTCTCTAACTTCTGCTAACGGAGGGAAGTTGAACTTTGTGTTTTGCTTCTCAAATCACATTGAAGCACGTTAACAACAACTTGTCTTTCTAGTAAACAGTGGCATGATTATGATGAGGATGATGATGATACTTTGTCGGAGCAAGTCTGACATTTTTCTTGCATCTCAGCAACTCCAACCAAGTAAATGGTGGACCCAAACATTGTACGTAAAAGACAAAACATGAAAGTCTTGGATTGTTGCTTTAGCTGCTTAAGAGTGTGGTCTAGACCTACTTCTCTGTAAAGTGTCTCAAGATAACTTTTGTGATGATTTGATACTATAAATAAAATTGAACTGAATTGAATTAAGATCAAAGTTTTCCCTATTTCTGGAAGGTATTATTTTTTTATTATTGTTTGGGGCTTTTCCCTTTATTTGATAATTACAGTGGATAGACAGGAAAGGGGGAGAGAAAGAGGGGATGACACGCAGCAAGGGGCCGCAGCTCGGATTCGAACCTCGGCCGCTGCCAAGGACTCAGCCTACATGGGGCGAACGCTCTCACTGGGTGAGCTAGAGGTCGCCCCCAGAGGGTATTTCTTAAAGTGCATTTTTCTGTCAGAAAGCAACTGTTTTCTTTCAACAGACCTGTACTGACATGTGCTCCTTGATCCCAAGAGCCATAAAGCAAGGTTCTCTATCTTTTTACAGCAAAGGAACCTTTTCCAAGAAAGCGAGTAAACCGGGGATCCCCTCATGTATGTTCTTCTATAGACGTTGTGGGAAAGAACAACACAGGATACATGTATTAGAACGGTATTAGACATGTATTAAACATAGATTCAAAGAGTTATAGATGTTTTATGGATGTTTTTTTTTTTTAGATTAGAGTAGAAGAGATTGTACCCTTCTACTTCTACTCTATAGTTAGAATCTGTGAACTATTATCAATTTCAATTATTATAATTAGGGGGGGAGGGGGGTGCTTTTATATGATGATAATTTAAGTAAATTAATTACAAAACTTTTTTGGGGGAAATCTTTTTGAGAATCACTGCCATACAGATGTTGGCCAATGCTGGGTTTCTGAGGCAGATACTCTAACAAAAATGCTATAATGCTATATCAGCCGATACTTAAACATAATATTAACTAAATTTAGGGGATTCTTAAAAAATATTTCTTCAAGAATTCTCACCAAGATAGATACAAACATGTTACATTTAGGAATATCCTGGTGGCCGGCTGGCTGAGGTGCATACCTTATCACTGCAATTTCCCTGGATTGATTCTGTCTGGGGACCTTTGTTGCATGTCTTGACTCTGTCAAGAGTTAAAAAAGCTAACATTTATCTTAAAAACACTTCCAAAAGCTATAGTTGTAAACATATCAGTCTTCCCTGTTGGACAAACTATGTAATTGCAATACTATATCTAAATGATCCTAAACATGTCTTTGGTAGTTCTGTTTCTGCAATTTGTCTCATAATATATAAGCTAGTATTGTAGATTTATTGGTTGAGCTGTAGTGTACTGCAGTTTGATTGTAGTTTCTAGACAAATTTTAGAAAAAACCTTCCAGATATGAAAAATTAATTTGCTATTGATTTGAGAAAAATGTACTTCTTGGGCCTGTGTTATAGGTTTATGTTGTGATGTGAGGAACAAGTCACAATGTGGGGATAATGTTTCACTTTGTTGGGAGTTTTTAAATGAAAGAACTCAATTGTTGCATCATGCAGCAAGTGGAGGGCATGGTTACAACATTTTTCATGTGTGGGCTCCAGGGATTGGCATTAAAAATGAGTAATATCCTGGCTTCACTTTGGGTTTGAAAAATAGCTTCAAGTAATGTAATAAATCCATGCAATGTTATGATAAATTTTTCTTTTAATGGCTGATATATACTCATACAGCAACTTTCGATTGGCAATAACATTTGACAAAAATGTCTCAAACACCCAAACCTAAGCACATAATAAACTGATAAATATGTTAACCTTTTCTAATAAGGGAAGTATGGGAATGAATTAGTTACATTTGCATCCTGATATGCGTTAGAGTCATGATGTTAATAATGTCAGTTGCTATCAGCTGTCGCAGGGCGATTGCTAGGAGCACTTCTCCCTCGCTGAGCATGTTTGGTGCTGCATAGGACATTAACACGGGCCTCGCTGACAGTGACGCGAGACAAAGAGACAGCACATGTCCTGGACCGCCACACATTTACATTACAGCTTCTTCTTTTCCTCTTTTAACCTCTCCATCTCCCTTTACCCCGGGCTCCTGACCTTAATAGTGGCCTGTTTCCCATATGACTTGATGATGTGTAATACAAAAAGCCCAGCATTCTGTTGGTGGGACCAACATACACAAAAACTCACTAGAGAGCTTTTGCAATCGTTCATCATGCTGACATCAATGAGTTCTATTTTTTTTCAAGCTCTGCGTACATGTCATCTATTGAAAAAGGTGCTGCACATAAGCCCCCTCTTTGTCAAGAAAGTTTTTACTTTCCAGAGCCCTCTACAGTACCATCTCTTCATTTTAAGACCAACTCTTTCTCACAGCTTTTTCGGACTCTTTTGGCATCATCTGGGCTTCGAAAAGGTGCCTATCCCCCTGCTGCTTATAGGTAATCATCTCTTTTATAATCTCTTCTTCCGTTTATTAGCCCATTTTGATTCATTTGTCATCCATTTTCTAAAAACCTAGGATCTAGGATGTTTTTTTAAAACCTATGTATACGTTGCATCGGATCATCTCAGCAGGTCCACAAGCTTCATCATAACATCTCTTGGTTAGTCTACCAGCACTGCATTAATGTCGGATTTCCAAAAATGTCATTTGCCCTCACTTTAACGCCATCTAGCCAGAAAGGAGCAGTGAGATGCAAAAGCAGAGTGAAGTGCAGACAAGGCCAAACAAGAACAGAAGAAACCAAAAGAAGAACTCACATCCTCACAAACACATGTATGTGTGTGAAAGAGAATCAAAGCCACACACCCAACGAGAAGGTCTCCAGTGGGTTGTTCTTGACACAAATGTATTCAAAATCAACACATGCCCCAGGTTGTTTTCTACACATGCTGGTTGTGGAGGTGGCATATAGGTTTTTGTCTTCTTTTTTCTGATATCTGTCCTATTGTGAATGATATTTGTTCATAAGATTGAAAAAACAGACTGTGGGACTTTTGTTCTGCTGCAAATTGCTGAGTCTATTGCAGCAATGTTATCCCTGGGTTCTTATTGATAGCATTTCTATAAGGGTAATATTCTTCATCTCCAGTGCTGATGTAGCAGCACCGGTGGTAGCCTGACATCTATTGTGCTCTGAAATACCATAAACAGGAAAAGAAAACGCCACAGTGGGACATTGGTTTACAAACTACAAAGGAGCTGTAAAGTGTGTGAAGCGGGCCGAAAAACCAAAGATATCTCAAGGCTGCAGTAATCATCTGACGCATTATTAAAACCTGCCCTAGCCTAATTCCAACTAATCTAGCCTGAATTGGCCAGGTACACTTGGGAATTGATTTGTTGAGCCTTGAAGCTGTCCCATAAATTGCAATGCTAATGGCGTGGCTGAGCGGCCTTCTCTCGCTGATAAAGGCAGATTTAATGGAGATATTTCACATGGAATCATTTATCAGGGGCTGACAGGCAGGCAGTACCCACCCCCACATCCCCTTAAAAATAAAAAAAAATATAGACACACAAGCACCTTGATAGGCATTGGCCGCATCCTTGATCCATGACAATACAACATTATCTGCCCGCAGCAGATTAACTTAAACTCAATTTGTTGTGAAATTAAACAAAAATAAAAATGAGGGGAAAAAAGAAAATATATACAGTGTATACATCAGGATGATTCAGAGCTCATTTCTGGCACTACTGGTCCGTGACTGTGGACAGACAGGGAAGAAAACAGGCTGGGAGAATTTTTTTTTTAAATGCTAGAGAGGATGCATCTGAAGCAAGGCATAGATCACTGATAAAAATCTGACAGTACAATACAAATATGACTGTGGCTGAGCACAGAGAGGCATTGTTATGCAGGGGGCACACGTGTGCACTCATGTTTGTAGGCAATGGAATTTGTAATGCTGTTGTCTATTGTACATTTCTTAGAAAGATCCAGATTGACTTGTACAAGATAGATGCCATAGCTTCTTACCAGCCATGGAATGCTAAGATTACACAGAAACATGAACATAAAACAGCAGGTTCTGTTAGTTTTAGTGTAATCTTAGACAACAAAAACTAAAAGCTATATATATATAGTTTCTGTTTCCCCCATGAGGAATTCGAAGTAATAACAATTCTGTTGTTGCATCCACATGACACAAGCCTTCCGTGATCGCATCCTCCACACAGTTGCTAGTAGCCAAGGAGGACACAGAGGATTAAAAAAAAACATGATGGGCCCTTCAGGAGTGCTAATCATTTTTACTTGAGTTTTCTGTGCACTAAAACTCAGCGAACATAGCGATAGTGACAAATACAGAGAGTGTTTTGTGGAGCTTTAGTCTTAATTAGCTTTGTATCAACTCATTTGGCACTGGCTTGAATGTAACGGACGTTTGTTAATATCAAAAAGTTACGCAAGTTTCAAGACATTGTAATTTTCTTTTCATTAGTGAAATTCTAGCCTAATTTTTGTCATTCATTTTAATTTAGTATTTGTCTTTGTCATTTTGAGTCTGAGACTGTTGACGTCCTTGTTGCGTCACGAGTTTCCATGGTTACAGGTGGTGTTCTTGCCTATAGTGGAAAAAAAAGCACTGTTTACTAGTTGACATTGTCTCCATGTGGCTCTGCTCTGCAGTAATCCAACAGAGCGACTCTCCACCCTAAATCCGGTCATTGTTTCTAAGCTCTGGATGTTTGAACAGTCTCTGTTGGTTCTGCTCACCTTGCATGACCGCAGCCGCCTGTGCTCTCCACGTGGTCGACAACTGAGACTTGTCAGAGTTTGGAGTTTAAATTTCTCAAAGCACCATATTGATTTCTTTGACTATGACACATCTACTGCCAGCGATGACAATGGCCACAAATGTCTTCATTAAAGCATATATAGTTTTTGATACACACACTTAAGCAAAGATTTACAATCTCTCACATAAAAAAAATAAATGTGCCAAAGCTAGATGGACTTCACCTCTGAATCTGACTGAGCTAATATGTACTTCCAAGAAGTTTTTTTTTTTTTAAATAGCTAAGTTACCTATAACTATACCTTAACTGAATTTAACTGCTTTAATACTTTCAACATATGTAATGCAACATTTCTCCAAATATGATTAATAATCTCTTAAAGCAGTAGTATAATATAAAATAAAAATGTGATCTGTATAAAATAACGGATTTAAGACCAATAAATGAGGAACATTAAAAAAAAATGTAACCGCTTTAGATTTCACGTAGCCACCCTTTAATTGATCAGGCGGGCCGCTCCCAGCTTAGGGGCACATCGGGCAAAGGTTAGATTACAATCAGTGTTGAAGGTAGACTTTGAAAATGGACATTAGTGTCCCGCCTGAGGATGTCTTTGTTGTCCTCATCATGACATCACCTGACCAGAGCCGCCACGTTCTTTGTTCACCTCATCTGTCTGTTAATACTGGTCCCAGGGGACGTGACTACTCTCTCTCTCTCTCTCTCTCTCTCTCTCTCTCTCTCTCTCTCTCTCTCTCTCTCTCTCTCTCTTCTGCCTCCATCTCCCTCCTATGTTCACCTCCCCCACTCCATCTATTCGTGGAATTGGTGATTTAATGAAGAGCTCGGGCACCATCATGACCTCTCCCATCATCAGCATCCTGTGTGTGTGTTTCTGTGGGGCGGGGGAGGGGACGTCCGTGTGTGGGTGTGTTTAGGTCTAGTCAGATTTGATCCAGCATGCTGCAAAACTTTGCTTACTTTTGCTAGGGCTGCACAATATGTTGTTTTTTATTATCACGGCAGTATTAACTGGTGCAATAAACATTGATATACTGTATAAAGGCGCTCAGAGATCAGTAGAAAATAGAACTTTAAATTGTAACTCATTCTTTATTTTAATGTTCAATACAATGTTCAATTTGTTCAATAAAAGAATGTTGAAAAGGATTTCCATTCTTTTGTTTTAAATTCGACAGGCAATTTGTTGCATTGTAGCAGAACACTGAAAGCAGTAAAAATGCAGATTACAGCACTTTAATATCTGTTTATTTATCGGAAGTAATATCGCAATATTCAGCAACGCTATCGCATATTTCCCTCATGTTGTGCCGCCCTGTTGCTGTAGTCACGCTTGGCTTTTGTCTGTGAAACACAAGCCTCATTAGAATAAAATCCATGAACTCATCCTCAGCATGTTTCCCTCTACTTTCTCCTAACGTTAGATTTAAGATATGAATAGCTGTCGTATTTCAAGGAGAGCTAATTTACCGAGTACCCAAATAGTCCTTTCCTCAGTTAAGATGTTCAACAACATGATTTTATGCTTAACAAAGTTAACTGGGCTCGGGTCATCTGACTTCTAACCGCTACCTTCCTGTGTGTGTGTGTGTGTGTGTGTGTGTGTGTGTGTGTGTATGTGTGTCCTTGTCCTTTAAAGCTAGCTGGGTGGTAGCTTCATGTGTAATCCAACAGCAGTGGGGCTTTAGCTGTTCTTCTGTCAAGGTAATGCCCTGTAATTGGCCTTCTAATTCTGCAGGATAATGAAACTAGAAGGGGATGGCAGAAGCCACGCTGCTGTATTTACCTGCAGCCCCAGACAATTAGCACACATAATGCCAACCACAGGCTGGCAGGTGGACCATTTTTAATGAGCCCCAAAAAGCATTTGCTCTCACTCTCTGCTTTTACGGTGCTCATGTTGTTCATAGGGGTGGGGAAAAAACTCAATACAGCATAGTATCCTACCTTTAAAAGTTTGAAAAAGGAGATGGAAGAAATCAGCGAGTGAAGTGTGGAGAAAGGAGCTGGACCTGACTGACATGCTCAGTGACTATTTTTACCTACCCAGAGTCCAAATATGGTTCATGGTATTTCAAGCATTATAACACAATGTTCATTGTTGTTCCTGTTTGTGAAATCTGCAGGGCGGCTGCCCTGGAAAGGCGCCCCGAGCAGCTTGGGGTTTAGTGCCTTGCTCAAGAGCCCCTTGGAAGTGCCCAGGAGGTGAACTGGCACTCCAGCTACCAATCCACCACCATACGTTGGTCCGTATGGGGACTTGAACCGCACACCCTCCGGTTCCCAACCCAACTCCCTACGGACTGACAATCCCATTTTCCAGCAATAAAATTGAAGTGATATCAACAAACAGCAAAATGTATATTTTTAGATAAAAAAGATGTTGACACATGAGCACATCATTTGAAATTGGGAAAGATTAGTTATAAAGGTTAGAAATTGCAATATATCGCAGAATATTGCAATATGTTTAAAACCGCAGTAATATTGTATTGTGGCATAAGTATGATGATGATATATCGGGAGGCGTCTGGTGATTCCCATGCCTAGTTGTTCATGTTGTTATGATGATAATTATTTAATTACACACTATTAAGAGTTCTGAGCAAAAGAGTTCTTTCAATTGATTATTTTATATATTTTTAGTACATTTTATGGCCATGCATTAAAACACTACTAAATTTCACTGCATGCATGCATATTATAGCATGACAAAGTATGTCATGTTACTATAAAACAAGATTAGCTTTACAAAATATGATCTTAAAACTTTGTGGTCAGCAAAAATATACTTTGCATCCTAAGGATACATAAGACTGTCTGTACCAAATTTCATTTGAAATACTTAAGATAACTACAACTAGGCTACTACTCAAAACCACAACATCTGACCTCATGGTGGTGCTTGAGGGGAAAGTCAGGGGAACACCAAAGTCGTTCAGATACATCATATGGGACCCATGTATGTTGCTGCCGATTTCCCCCACTGTCAATCCAATAGTTTAGATGTCTCAGTGACAGTGATTTCAATGAGACTGACATTTATGCCAGCAGTGTGGCGAAAAAACCCAAAATCTTTGATACTAATGCATACATTTGTGCTCATTCCCATAATCCTTGACTTCGAAACACCAAGATGCCAGAAATAGACACCCTTCACACAGTCAGTCTCCCTTAAACAGACCACAGAGTATACACCTTCAGGGATTCTCAGTGCCACCCGCCCTCAGTGAGTCTCTGGGGTTGAAAGACAGGGTGGTGATTAAAGGAAGGGCTTCTCGGGTTGACAGTGAACTGTCAGATATGTCAGCTAACACCAGCCCCCTGTAAATTGCCAGCTACGGATCCTAATTTAGCTGTCTTTTACGTGTTCTACAATGCATCATCTGGGATCCCTCTCAGCTTCTCTGCTCTGAGGAAGGTTAGAGCAGGGAGGCAGGTTTCAGAAAAAGGTCTGGCTGTAGCCTAAAGCTGAGAGAAGGATTATCTGAGAGGTGAAAACAATGGTGGGATGTCGTGGGTCTGTCGCGTCAGGCTTGTTTTCACAGCAGAAACAAAAAGGGACAGAGTGGAGTGACAGGCGTCTCAATGGTGCTCTAACCTCTGGACAACAGGCTTCCTGTACGGGTTCACAGTTCTACACAGACACGCACCCATGTGCATACAGTGATGTACAGATGCATGCACTTGCATATTCAACACAAAGACGTACACGCTTGCATGCACATGTCCAGTCACACAAAAAAAATGCATGTAAACGGTCATACTTATTCTCATGCCCTGTGCTGTCTCCCTCTGTCATTGTGTGTGTGTGTGTGTGTGTGTGTGTGTGTGTGTGTGTGTGTGTCTCATCACATATGTGCAGCTGTGCATCTGTCTAGTGATTCCACACAGATTATCACGATGCTGTTGCAATCACACAAAAAAAACAATGACGAGTGAAGTTGTCACATAATGTCACATGTTTTTAAGAAGGCTGAATTTGTTTTTAAAGGAGGGTGTTTTAGATGCCTCTTTTATTGCTCTTTTATAGTTCTTATATTTTAAGCTTTGATCATCTTCACTACAGTGTTTTTTGTTATGTATTACCATTTGGGGTTGCTTATTTCACTGCCACCGTGGCCCTTGTTGCTACTAACACTCATTTCAATTCAAATGGGCTGTATTGGCATGAGTGTTCGTTACATTATTGCCAAAGCTAAATGACATGTTAAATAATTACATTTCACTCAATAAAAAAAGAACACACATGCACCCACAGTATTGTCACAATAATAACTTCATTATAACATAACTATAGCAATTATAACTAGACTAATCTATTAATTGTTTAATCAAAATTAATCACTAATAAAAAATAATGATAAGTTGCATCCTTGAAATTAGATTTTTTTTCTGTGTTCTGAATTATGTCATTGTGTTGTGCTGGCAGTAATATGTGGTTCCACCCTCACAATTTGAATGACAATTAGCCGCTATCTCTTTGGAGACGGACAGATATGGGGGGAAAAAAGCTTCTCAGTATTTTATTTATTTTTAATTATATTTATTTATATTATTTATTATATACTAGGAAGTCTTTTGTGAATGGCAACTTTTTTCTTTTTTTTTCTTCTTTTTTTTCCCCAGCCTCCTATAACCCCAATAGTCTCTTCTAACCCCAAGACTCTCTGGGATGTTTTGATTCCCTTCAGTATGTCCCAGCTCCAAACCCCCTTTGTCTTCTATAGAACATTCTGCTCTTGGGGGCCTCCGAGCCATGTTTATTAAGTCCATCACTTAAATACTGGTTAGATTGGACAACTGCTGGGATCTTGGAGATTTTGAGGACATGGAGCCAGGTATCCTATCTGTATGTGTGCTTGTGCATGAATGAATTTGTGTTGCCGCATGTGAGATTGTGATTTGTGACGCTCCTCCCGGGTAAGGATGAATAGAAATATCGCCCTGTGAAGTAATAACCTCAGGCTTAAACACAACACGGTGGCAGCATTTGTCTTCATTTCTTATTTATTTATATATTTTATTTGTCCCAGAGAATAGGAGCCATTGTCCGTGCAGCACCATCAAGTGGAAATCAATGACAGGCTGTAATTTGCAGCCCAAAGAAAAGATCCTGGATCAATCTTCTTTGTTGCCGGTCAGGACATTATTTGAAGACTTAAACACTGGTTAGATGTTTTAGTGTATTTCTCCGGTTTGTTTGTTTTATTTTTTTTATTTTTTACATGAAAATCACAGCTCTTGTTGTTTAACACATCTTTTAAAACGTGTTAAAATTCAGTCATAATGCATTAAAAAGAAACTACATGATACAATGAACAGAAGAGCAAACATAATTCAGGCTTTTTGGAACTCCAGAGTATATACAAAAAGTTAAATGAAGATTATGTTTTATATGATGTGCTTTCATGTAAAGTACATGCGGTCTTGTATATACAGCCTTTTCCAAATGTTGAGTAAGTATTTCTTTAGGTAAAGTTCTCTATTTAGCTCTGATGCATTGAGACACGTAGTATTTGTTATACAAAAAAGAACTTTAATGCATGTTTATGCACCCTAAACTAAGGCGTTGGAAAAAAGTTCATTATAAATTTATCTTTACTCACCCACTCTAGCTTCACGAACCATTAAATGCACTGCTGTTGTTCACAGTCATTTATTTTTAAACAAATGCAAATCAATTGTGGGATTCTACTGTAGGAACTTCTGGGAACTCGGGTGTTAAACTTCTCCCACGTACAGTGCGTCATCATATTGTACCTTCTTTGTGTGTCACACTTTATCTCTTCCAGATATGCACGCTTCCTTGAACATACTGTTCATTCCCTAGTTCGGTCTGGGAACACTGTGGTAGACCGCCAGGTATACAGCAGGATATGACCCCTCTCGGGAAATGGGCTTGTCAGGGATAAAGTACAGAGTTCAGCCGTCTGCCATCTCCAGGGAAAAAAGCCAGGCACAGTACAAGCTGTAGGATCTGACGCGCCCTTGTCACCCCCATCACTGTGATGGTCAACTCTCATCCTGTCTTTTCCCAGAGGCTTTAATGTGCCGTGGTCATGCCACGTGTAGTGACGATTGTTTGTTGACAGCTCGTTGCCCTCACACAGGAGCCAAAATAGTTCCTTCCTCCTCAAATTTCTTCTTTCTAACGAAGCAATGCCAAGATTGCAAGCAGTGACTCACAATGAGCCGTGGGCCTCATCAGTTTTTAACCTAATTACTGCAAGTCTAAATGAGCCTCCTTTGGCACACATGGGGAATACATAAACTTGATGGTTATCTGCTGTGGGGCCAGCGTAGAAATAGAATGAGAGTAGAACGGACATTCACATTCAAATGAACTTAGCAGGATGGTCAGAGGGGTGGCCATTTTTGTGTTTGTCATTGCCGTTGCAAAGAACTGAGACTGTGACTATTTCAATGCTCAATGTTCAGGCCTGAGCGCCATTTTCTTTTGAACTAGTCAAATGACCACGGCAAACAGTTCAATGTCTGCCTACTCTCATTCTGTTTCTTTGGGCACCAGCCTCTAATCTGCACTGAAGAAGGCTAAAAAAAAACAGGAGAGCTTTTCTCTCGAATGAAAAACTCTGCTTTGAGTATCAAACACTCCCTTGACTTTAAAGATGGATCCGATAAGTGTGTATCTTGCTCCTTCAGGGAGGACGCCAGCTTATTTGATGCTATAGAAAACAGGGTCTCTCTCTCTGTCTCCAAAATTACCAGGTCTATATCCGTAATATTTTGTCTTGACTTTTGTACAGTGGGAGGAAGTGGATATGTGTTGTCCATCTTTATATACAGTCTAGTTACAATGGATTGTACACGTGACCCAAACACACATCGGCAAAAAAAATCCAAAGACAATTCTTGAACCCCTCCTGTGGTATAATCCACTCCTCCACTGTTGGAGAGTGTTCCATACCTATGTACACGCACGCACACACACATTTCTCCACATTGGTCATAAATAACAAATTTTAAGAGATACCCATGCATGTAAGACACATAGGTTGTGTTTTTAGATATGTGTGGAGAAAAAAGTGAGAGTGTTTGTAAAATACTGTGCGTACAGATGGACGGGGAAGGAGTGGAGTACACTACAGAGCAGGATATTAAACACAATACAAGCCAGATACAAACATTTTAGAGCCAACTTTCTAGGCTCAAAACTGATTTTCTGTGGCGTAATCCTTTAAACAGGTGGTTTTGTTGGAAACGACAAGCATTCCTGGTGAATGGCGTGATGTAGGAATGTGCTTTAAAAATGCTTTGATACAGCGTAGTAGCTCCCCTGCACCGTGTTAGTGAGGTAAACAAACGCCCGCTGCATTTATGCCTACAAAGTCTGTGAAATTTGTCGACGAAGGGATTCATCCTCCGCCGCCCGCTTGGTCTCGTGTTGACTCAGGATTAACGCATAAATGGCCGTCTAAATGAGCTGTAATTGCGGAATAATCTCTGTGACCTATTAGAGTAATAATAGAAATAAGACAAACATGCACCAGAAATGCTCAAACACACACAGTTGCACACACACACAGCACGCTTTAATTGATTTGCTGGGGTTATTTGTTTTGTGTGCATGCGATGACGCTAATGGGCCGTTTGCATGTGTCAGTGAATGTTTCGACAACTGTGTAATGACACTGTGTGTTTGTGTATTTGACAAAAACAAGCCTACTGCGAGCCATAACAGTTTCACATAGTGACACTAAAGGCCGTAGTCAATGGCATGTTTTTTTGTGGATTATGTTGATCGCATTTGGGGTTTAAGCTTACTGTAACATGAAGCCATTGCTTTAAAGATTAGCAGAGCATAAGCCACAAAACATATAGCTGAAGAAGACAAATGCAGAAGATATATCTTAAAGATATTAAAGTATTGATTGTGTTAAGTGTTAAGCACTTTGAGATTTGTTTTAAATGTAGAGTGCATTATACATAAAATGTATCATTATTATTATGTGTGAACGGCGCCATGTCACAGTTCTTTTATGGCATCTGAAAAGACAAATGAATCAACATTTTACAGCACAGTGGAGACTTTTTTTTTTTTTTTTTTACTTTCTGAAAGCAACCCATAAATTGTTACTACCTACTGTGAGTCACACAGAACATTCAATATTTTGGAAAATGTTTCTGTACCAATGGAAATGGATGATACATATATTAAAGGAAGACACAATATGTTTGATGGGACAGTTGTGTGTAACAACGAGAGGAGTAGGCCAACCGGCACTTGCAAACTGCAGTTTGATTTGGTGTTTAGATGAGGGGACAAGCTGTTTCCATGATTTTTGGGGTGAGCTAGTGGAGGCCTGGATTGTCACCATTAACCGTAAAGCTAACCAGCCATTACAAAGCAGATTATGTCAAGAGGCACTCAGTGAGAACTGCTCAGTTCTGGCACGGCTTCACACTCTGTTTATGTTGTCCTGGTAATCAGGAAGATTTTGTCAGCCACCGTGCAAACTCCAAATTTCTTTCCTATTCCCCTTGTGTCCTGTACCCTCTAAGATTTCCCCCTACACACACCACCACAAGCAGGCGCACATGGATTTAGTGACTTTGGAGCTATTTGTCTAATTAATCACACACAGCCAGTAAGAACATGCACAATTTGTTTTGTGACATCAACCTTATCTTGATGGAGAGCAGATCCTCTTTTGGTGCTGTACACCGAGTCAACGCAGAGAGCAGGGAACTTTAATTGAGGCCAATTTGTCCTGGGGACTCGGTTTCTCAGTTTTTCATGACATGAGGTATGATACCAAAAGCACCAATAATCCCTCCTCTGGCTGGACACATGGCCTAGCCTGAGGGAAAATGCTAGTCTTACATGCCTCAGGCACACACACACACACACACACCTGCCTGCCTGCCTAGCTCACCCAAAAGGAAATAGCCCAAGGGCACATTTTTCAGCATTTTAGTCATAGACAACGGTAGTTTAAAGTTAAAAAAAAAAAGTCTCAATGTATCATTTAAACTGGCTGTCTAGGGAATGCATTTATGGAAAATAATGAGTATACCTTTAGGATGCTGTCAGTTTAGGCTAATTAATTAAGACACCAGTCATATGCAAGTCAAATGATCATGTTCCTCAGATGTTATTCACCATGGCGACTGAAAATGAGTACAAGCCACCAATCTGCTGCTGAGAAAACTCTCTTCTACAATAATGACTCCATTAATTACCGAGCGATGTGATTGCACGACGGTGCTCTCTCTACACCGCGTTAATTGAATGTACCAATAATGGCTTTACAGTGAAGTTGAAAACTGCGACTCCCGCTCTCTGAGCTGTCAGCCCCTGGCCCGTCATGTTCACCTAAATCAAGTCAAATCGAGTGTCAGATGCTGTTTTGGTTAGACGGCGAGAGAGAGAGAAGAGAGCGGAAAACCAAGATGGAAGGTAGTAAAGTCAAACTAATGATGGATCATAAAACAGGCCATCTATGTTTGATGAATGTTCGCTGAGAGACTGGAAAGTGAGATGAAACAAAGGAGAGAGTCTGAAGAGTGCAGTTACACAGAGAGAATGGGGGGATTCATCAGCTCAGACAACAACATAGACACACAAGAGCAGTGTTGAGACAAATAAGAAAGCTGTGCCTTTGCTTGCTTGTGGATTCCCCCCCAACATTTAATGTTTGCCACTATTCATTAAACATATTAACATCTGCTTTTTATTCAATGTGGACTAGTTATTTGCCACTATCTTTGGACAATTTAAAGACTTAAAGCAACACAAAAGCACTTTTCCTCTTCAGTCCCCTTACAGGTTGGAAGTGGAATTGTCCATTCCCACTGTCGTATGTCTCATATCTGCGGTTATAGCCGGTAGAGCACCGCAAAGCGAATGCAGAAGTGCCATTCACCCTGTTACGAGTTGATGAACCACTGAAACTATTTTGGAAACATTATTTTAAGGTACAAAAGAAACCTTGGTGTTACTTTAAAGATTAGACACTCGAACAATTGATAATAAATATAATACTGTAGGTAGTTGCAACTCTACTGCACCACGTGACAAAGAAAAGAGAAAAGAAAAACAG
This sequence comes from Percina caprodes, assembly GCA_013375575.1. Lineage (NCBI taxonomy): Eukaryota > Metazoa > Chordata > Actinopteri > Perciformes > Percidae > Percina > Percina caprodes. The sequence continues at coordinate 1,046,502 of JABXJD010000068.1, forward strand.
ACATAAGATCCTTTTTCAGTACACCAAAACGCCCATAAGTACAATAAGGAACAGGGAGACCAGGGACAGTCAGGTGTAGGTCTCAGGTAAGGAACAGGGAGACAAGGGACAGTCAGGTGTAGGTCTCATGTAAGGAACAGGGAGACCAGGGACAGTCAGGTGTAGAGTCTCAGGTAAGGAACAGGGAGACAAGGGACAGTCAGGTGTAGGTCTCAGGTAAGGAACAGGGAGACCAGGGACAGTCAGGTGTAGAGTCTCAGGTAAGGAACAGGGAGACAAGGGACAGTCAGGTGTAGGTCTCAGGTAAGGAACAGGGAGACAAGGGACAGTCAGGTGTAGGTCTCAGGTAAGGAACAGGGAGACCAGGGACAGTCAGGTGTAGGTCTCAGGTAAGTGTGTTGAGCTTAGTTAATATTTTTGGACTGCAGAAGAAGGTTAAAGTTATTGAAACCACCAGTCAAATCTCAAAATAAAAAGAACCATGTAAAAAAACAAAACAAACAAAAAAAACGGTTGATTGGCTATGGAACATCTCCAGTCTGCCAATGTAAGAGTTGGCTACATGCTAAATTAGATTGTTGGTTCAGTTCTGTGCTGATGCTGCTTTCTGTTTGAAATCCACCATCTGCAACATTAAAGTCTGTAATCTTCCTCTGTAGCTATTATGCAGCTTGTTCAGCAGCACATCTGGCCTGGTGTGAAGGTGTGCTAGATATCGTCTTCCCAGTCATTAGTGCTTCAGTACGGGTGCTAATGGAGTGGCTAGCCTGCTGCATCCCTGCAGGCCTGGTTAAAAGCTTCTATAGTTTTTTTTAAGTCGCTTAACTTTTTATTTATTTTACAATCTAGTTCATCTCTCATTTGTCTCTGGCTTTTCCCTTATATTGTTGCAGCAGGCTTATCATCATCTCTCTCATCCTTTCAGCAAGACTTCTCCATCCCTGTGTTTTTTTTTTCTCTCCCATCCATCAGCTTATGGCCGCATTGATCACTGAGGGTGTGTAAGATGCAGTGCAAGCTGTCTGCTGTCTTAAGTCACTCACACAGAGATGGATGGTAATCAATGCAATGTGCGGGGGAGGAAACGCATCAAAACTTACCATGTCATCCTCATTCAGGATGTGTGTCATCTTTGTTCAATACGCACCTGATTATGCACATTCAATGATATTAAAACCGCTATACCAGAAAGTAGCAACAGTGCAGTGAGTCACCTGTCACCTGTGTGTCATCTACATTCAGGAAGTGGAGGAAGTGTCTATATTTTAATCCAAAAAATACATTATTGTGTCTCAAGCAGGGACTGTTTTGAAACTCTCTCCCTCGTCAAGGACACTCAAGCATACATGATTTTATTTGACAGACTATTTTAATTCAAGAAACAGTAGCATTTAGCATTAACTTTTCTTTTTTTTTAACAAAGTCTGTCACAATGCCTTCTTACTGTCTTCCAGTTCTGAATTCCATGCATGCTTAAGATTAATCTAATAATGAATGATTGTAGGTCATATTCGGCTAGCTAAACATTATTAGGGCTTACTAAAAAACATTGCTACATTTCTAGCAACAGCTAGAAAAAATACAGAAAAAAGTGTTCCAACACCCATACTGCCATACTATTTAGTATGCCATAAAAAGATGTAGTATGTCCCTATACATAGTATGTCCCTATACATAGTATGTCATATATATATATATATATGGGAAACATACCTACTGCATCTGGTTGTTGTTTTGCTGTATGCAAGCCAGTATGTTTTTCTTACCTATTATCCTTTACGCAGTATATAAGAGCAAGAAGGTTCAAGGCGCATGGTTATGCTGAAGTAGTATGTCCCAATTTAATGTATATGGCGTTCAAGAGTATGTACTTTGTGAGGGCAGCTGCAGTAGGAATTAAAACTAAAAAGAAAAAGTATGCGATATAGAAGTCAGCCGTTATGTTGGACACTGTTACTCTCTCCATTAAAAAAGAATTTAGCTCTGCTTTCCGTCTAGACCTCAAATATAATAAGACACCCACCCAATTTTTTGTGGGAAAGAACAGTGTTATATTTGGGCCAATACGGTATTAGATAAGACTTTTCAATATGCCTATTACTCGCAGCTGCTTTACCAGTCTGCAATTTGATTTTTATAGGGTATTAAAGTGGCAACCAGTGGAACCAAGAGGCTAGGTTGTCAATCTAAGTATTTATAGTATGCCTTAAGGGCTGAATTTGCAATTTCTAGTTCAGTGCGTGAAACATACAAAACCCCTATATGGTCTTTTAAATTTAAAAAGGATACTTTTTAATCTTTCAATCGCCATTGCTCTCTTTTCTGTGTCTCGTTCTTTCTCCCTTTCTCCCTTCCATGTCTGGCTCATTTTTGCATTTTTCTACCCTGCCTCTAACTCTTTTCTTCTTCTTCGGGGGTTTGATCCATTATAGATCAGTGATAAAGTGGTGGTTCCCAGTCCCAATCCAAGTCCAAGCCTCACCTGCTCAAGTATCAAGTCTGTAGAAGATCAATCTCCATAAGTCAGTCAAACAGCCCTCTGGGGTAGTTTTTCAGCCGAGCAGCTCCACCAAAGGCCCTTGAAGCTCGGAGACACTTTTAGTCCGCCGTCTCGGTCACATTTAGCAGCTCTCATTTGTCTGAATTCGTCTTCTCTCTCAGGGGAAGACAATATTTTCACCCAGTATGAATTTATTGAAGAAGCACTTTTTTTTTTGATTTGATCTTTAATCAAAGCGAAGGTGACAGCATGAATGTCATCACACAGCGGGAATAAAAGAGGCCCTGTCTGCTGCAGTATGGCTTGGGTCATTAATGGATGCTAATATAATCTAAAAGTGGAGGACAAAAAGCCGCAGAGAAATGAGTTGGAGCCGTGTTTGATGCAGACACGTTTCAGCTTCATTACCCGCCTCTATAACAACCTGTGCCCGTGTGGATCAGTGCTCATGTCTCTGGGCCATCATTAATATCACACAGTACAAGTTTTACAAAGGTATTAAGAGATTACTGTGGCAGAATAGATCACAAGTGCCTTTTTTCCCCCACTTTCATTTATCCTTTCTAGCTTCTCATCCAATTGTTGTGATTAGGATAAGGTCCTGGGTGACACAAATCCATAAGCTATGAGTGGATGATAGTCTTGGATTATCGTTCTTTCTTTTTTCTAGCTTGAATGTTTTATCTCAAATGTTTCTACGTTGCACTGCGTGAATTTCGAATTGATTTTGGATTTCCTCGTTCTGGTGAACAACACAGACTGTATAAAATAAAGACGTAGTCTGCGTCACGTCACCCAAAGGTTTCTGAAGAGCCAAAATTGATGCTGAGCTGCAGTTTTTGGCACTACTGCTATTAGTGCTACTACTATTGATTACTTATCTTTATTAGTGCGTCTTGCCGTGTTGTGGTGATATTCAGTTGTTATAAGTGATGCTAATCAGTAGGAATGGTTGCCAAAAATTCCAAATCATGGTTGCAAAAGAAAACTTTTATGTAGGAAAACTGTGACTAAATCTCTGGCAAAATCTCTTAAACATTTGCAAATAAAGCATCTCCATGTTCTTGACCCAGATCTGACGAGAGATGTGCGGTGGTCATTATTCCACACTGTGGTGGTCATTGCTGTGGGGGAAAATGTTTTAATGGGGGTTGTCAGGGAAGCACAGGTGCAAAACTGGCCACCTGTGATGCATACAGAAACCGATGTGCACTGTTAGATTCACATTACATATAATGTGAGAGATAGTAAGACCTAATGGGCCGCTCCAGAGTCAGATGTTAATGCAGCGTAGAGGACACAGGACATGACATCAAGCAAATACAACAGGAAGGCTAATGCAGCATCGCATCAGAGACACATCTGAAGGACAGGATGAGTCACTGTGAGACAGCTGGGGCTCAGCAGACTTGAAGAGAAACTGTCGCAATGCTCACACTATTACAGAATGTGTATGTAGATATTTGTATACATGCTAGGGCTGCACAATATATGTTTTTTTTTTTTATCATCATCGCCAAATCAACTGGCACAGTGTACACATCGCAAAAGGCTGAGTTAGAACGCAAAAGACACTCGGACATTTTTTGTGTTTGTTGAATGAAAAATTTCAGCAGAAAACTGCACTTCATGATCCAACTGACAATCTTTTTTTAGTGGTGCCTTTTATATTCAATTCAAGGTTCAATTTGTTCAATATACGAAAGTTGGAAATGATTTCCTTTCGTTTGTGTCAAATTTAACAACAAATGTGTTGTATGTAAAGGAATCCAGAAATGCAGAACTGAGTACACTTTAATATCTCTTTATTTATCGCAAGTAATAGATATTCTGCAATGTATTTATTTATGTATATTATAAAGATAATCACATATTTTCCTCATATTGTGCATCCATCAGACACACTTGACACTTTCATACTGCAAATCAACAAAGCAAGCATTGTATTTATTGAGAGGGGGGGGCTTAATGAAATACAAAAAGAGAGGTTTCATGTAGAAGATGAAATAAACAGTAGAAAGAAGCAACAGGAAAGAGGAAAGAAGTGAAGTGAAAGGGCACCAGAACACTTTTTCACACACTGGACCGCAATTTTCTGGCAGGAAAATGCACCGTTGTACCCTGAGGGTTGGACTGTACATCTGTGGCAACGTGCCAGTGTGCAGCAGAACGATTCCATCATCACCCCGCTGCCTACTTGATGTAACTTGGTGCAGGGCGGCGATGTGCAACATGCTAACGAAAAACAAATCAATCAACACCCGCTGTGATTATTTCTTCCTTTCTTTTCTTCCTCTTTTGTCAGAGCTAAACTATAGCGGCTCTTTGTTGAAGTTTAAGACATCTTCTTTCCTGCGTGTCTGAGCCAAGGTTTGGATGCCAAGACAGCAACGACTGGCCTCATAATGTCTGTGTGTTCTTAATGACCTCCTTTCAGAGGAACTAATTAAGCCCTGTAGTATGTGGGCAAATCTGCAGACATTCATTAACATCAAGATCGGGGCTGACAGGAAGCAAAAGAACAGGGAAAGAAATCCACTCATGTTTCCACACGTACAGTAGATTCCCAATTGGTGGTCCCGTGCAGCCATCTCCTTTTGTTTCTTCTTTGATCTTTAAAAAGAACTCTGTTAAGTCATGCCAAGTATAAAGTTATTTATACTTCTCAAACTTTTATTCTAGTATAGGCTGACACATATTTTATATATTGGATTGTACATGGCATCTAAATCTAGAGCGAGTTTTCCAAGTAAACGCCAACTGACATCCCTGCCTCTGGGCAGTAGAGAACAGAGCTGTGACCTGTCAAGGTGGCACACAAAGTCCCATATGGACTCTTGTCAGTTTCAAAGTCCCGTTGACCCCTGTGCTGCTTCCCCCTGGGATTACCCAGGATTCACCGCACATGCTAAAGCTTTCTGGAAACTGTCAGAGTCCACAAATGTTGACTGCCATCTCCAACCTTTGCTCTAAAATACAGTGTCCTCGCGTGTCTTCCCTATTTTAACGATCTAAGCGCACGGCGTGAAGCACCTGGCGCAGGTGCGTGTGGGCGTGTCCAAATCCACATTTGCTAGTTTGACGGTGGTGTGTGCCGGGCGCATGATTCCAAAGGGTTGATCTTCATTAATCATAGGTTTTGGGCGTAACATGCAATAAACCAATCAGAGTGTCATCTCCCATTCCCTTTAAAAGCCAGGCGCGTTTGTACCTTGGCGCATTGCTATTATGATGGCGGATTTGCACAGGAATATTTTAATATGTAATCTTTTGCGTGTGTGTGCTGCTGCACTTCCTTGTGTGTGTGTGTGTGTGTGTGTGTGTGTGTGTGTGTGTGTGTGTGTGTGTGTGTGTGTGTGTGTGTAACAAGCATAGTGTGCATGTGCTGTGCATAAGCCTAGGCCTATTTTACTAATGCACTGTTGAAATAACAATGAAATGCTGCGTTACTGACTTTAGACCAGGTTATTGTTGGTCAATGGCACGATCACTTCCCGCAAGATAGCACTACGCCAAGAATGCACCTGAACACACCTCCCTGTAAGACCAACACGCCCATGGGCGCAGGTGCATTTGCTTTTTAAACAATGTGGGTGCTGGACGGTCTTCCAATAGTAAAGACACTTGTGTCGGGCTCTGTGCTGCACTGGGTGCAGGATAGGGCCCAGTATGTTGTAGATGATTGTCAACTACTTATGAGCATGGGTGAACATTTCTTCCTTATTTTGCTTTCATATGTCCCATGATGCTTCAGTTTAACAAACAAAATCAGCTCCTCCTCCTGACAACAGCTTTGCTGTTTACACAAGTTGTTGAAAATATTTTGGATACAATAAGCTCCATGTGGGGTTATTTTGAGGTAATTTATGGGAATTCAGATGAGGCTGCTAATGCATTTCATTTTGACAGCCCGAGAACAATTAGTTCCAAAAAAATCCATTGAAATAATTTGAAAAACAAATATATTTTTTTTGTGTTTTCAAAGAGCAGATCTGGGTCAGATTTTTTAAGAATATGTCCTGTGCTGTCTGTGCAGTGCAGGGGTTTGTCCATAACACATGCATACGCCGTAGTACAGAGCTCTTGGATGAGCCTCAATGTCAACAGAAAGGGCTAAACATGCTGACGCAAGTGTCTAAAATAGATACATGGTGTCAGTCAACACTCTCAGTCGTTACTCCTCAGATGCTCGCGGCTGATTAACATGGCTTCATTAATCAGATCACCCGTGTTCTGTAACTGACTCTTGCTCGCTACACTTGTTGGTAGGGCAACGTATTGCGTCAGTTGCAGGATAATTGTTGCTACAAGCAACAATACACTTAGCCCAGTAGTCTGCTTACATAGATCCCCTTCCAATGTTGAATAAACATGCATGAGCACTATACTGGACTATACACTGTACTTTTTTTAACCCTTGTGTTGTCCTCCCGGATCAAAAACGGACAAAAACTTGACATTTGTATCCCTTTTTCAGACTTTTTTTTTTTTTTAGTTTTCACTAACACCATCTTACTCCTACTAATTTTACAGTACTTTTTGGAATTCTTGGTCAATAACCCTATTTTATGTAGAATTATACCTAATATTTGAGTTAAAAAAGTAGAAGTTATTAATTATTTTGACTAATAGTTAAGATCAGAGGAACATACAGATGAGTTTAGTCAGGAATGAAAGTGATCAATTGTATTTGCAAAGAGCATTGTATGGAATCCAATCCATTTTTTTGTGGTAAGTTGGTTAACAAGAAACCCATATTTCAGATATAGACATTTTTAAAGGGGTAAATTTGACCCGAGAGCAACAGATTGTTAACTTTTATTTATCCAGGTAAGTCGGTTGAGAACAAATTCTCATTTGCAACAACAACCCCATTCACAAAGTATATCCTTGTTATCCTGTCGGTCTGGGGATTGAACACGCGACCTGTGTGACCTGGTCACAGCCTCGCTCCTTTAACCTCCAGGCCACCACTCCCACATACTATATTTTCTTTGCACATTCTGCACTCAACCATTCAGCCTCCTTTTTTCATTTCTAATGCAACAGTTATGTTGTGTGTGTATATGTTTGTTTTTGTTTTCTCCGTTCACCATGGCAAATTCCAACGCACCTTTTTCTGATTCTGAAAAAGCAAACTATTTTAAAGTTTGAGAATAGAGTAAGGGAATTCTCTAAAGGGCCAGCCAGAAGAAAACAGGAGCTTACTCTTCAACAGCATGGATTGGCTTCATCTAAAGCCTAATGGCTGAGATGTACAGAATACAAGTTTTTGACAGTTTTTTTGTGGTTTAACGGAAAACATAACAAAATAATATTTCATTTTTGCACATTTTAAAGTGACAGAGAGGAGGAGGGAGTGGCTGCAGCAAAAAAAACGAAAGTCTTCAGAGATCAGAAATAGATAGTTTGTTAGAATGACTAATTTCCCTCATGAAATCCATTCTGTAAGACCTCCTGGAATAGAAACATTATTGCATTGCGGGTTATCATTACACACTCACTATAGATAGCCCTGGAATCCCTTATAGACCTTGGTAGCCTACTTGCAAGAAATTGGAGATTTGAGCTGATTCTGCCTGTCCCCCAATGGTTTGACCTCTGACCTTCTTTATACCTGCGTCCAACCTGTATCCGGCTTTCTCATTCCAACACTGCTCTATAGTTTTTGACAGTCCGAATTTGTCCTTGAAGCGTGGGTTTTTGTTGGCCCCAGGCTGAGGTAAACCTGCATTATATATTAGCTCAGGGATGCTTGAGATGAAGAAAAAAAGCGCCATGGTTTGTGGATTTATCCTTCAGCAGTTTTCACAGTTAATCCAGACCACGTTCCCCACTGTACTCTGCCCCTGCCTTGTCCTTGAGTGTAGAGGGATGTTTGTGTGTTTAAGTAGGTGTGTGTTTGTCTGCACTGGATTCGAGCAGGACAGGAATCCAAGCGCTCCCACGGCGCCGAGGCCTGGGTAGTTCTATCTGTAGTCCCAGTTATTACGCTGTCTTTCTGGCACTTTACAATCAATTCTATCTGCCTTCTCACTCACTCTCTTCATCGCCCCAAAAGACTGGCTGTCAGAATGAGTAGGAAACGGGCGGGGGTTGAAACAAAGAGAGAGAGATACTGTACATGTAAACAAAGAGAGTAAGAAAGAGTCCAAAAAATGACATGACACCATTCAATGCAATTAGATGTACAGGGAAATATTCAGTGATGAAACTTTAATTTATGGGATGAAAAAGAAAGATGGATGCAAAGATTGCATGATAAATGTTGCACTGATTTGATGAGTATAAAGACTAGTGCTGAAATGAAGAATCAATTAGTAGATGAACAACAACAACAGTTTTCAGAATTTGGTGCTGATTATGGTTTTTTACTTTTGGGCTGTCAGACAGACCAAACAATTTAATAGACCTTGGGCTCTGTGGAATTGTCAGTGGCATTTTCACTATCCTCTGAAATTTTACAAATTAATCTGGGAAAAAAAGTTAGTCAGTTAGTTAAAAATGTTAGTCGTAGCTCTAAACTAATGAACATAAGCGTTTGGTGTGTGTATCCATCCATCATGAGAAGAGTAAGAGACAGAAACAGGCGAACATTGGACCACTTGCAGAGACGGAGCAGAGTCCAAACTCTGCTGGTACCCCACACACACACACACACACACACACACACACACACACACACACACACACACACACACACCCTCCTATCCTCTGCAGCATCTCTCAGACAGAAACACACACTGCTTGCCCCTTTGCCCCGACACACTCGTTCCCCCCCATCCGTCCTCCCACACCTTAATGAGGAAGCTCATTATAGACAAACAAGCCACTGCTCCTCTGAATAAACAACTAGGACAGCTCTGCTGTTCAGCTGAGCGCAGAGCCGCGGGCTGAATATTTTATTGATTCTGCAAGTCCAGCTGTTGATCTGTCTTGTGTACTTGTGTCATTAATATAGTGTGTGCAGAACAAAGCCCTGTGTCCTATGAGTTCATCAGGTTGCAGTAATTGTTAAGTGTTTGCTTGACTGGGCTGCTTCTGCCATGGGTTTACATTTAAAGTTTGTGATCTGTGTGTGTGTGTGACTAAGAGTAACTTGTCACTTCAATATCCATAGAGATTAGTCCAAATTTTAAATATGTAATATTATATGTACATTACATATTGTATAGGCATTTGTTGTAATTATGTTATTGTTGTATTTAACATAGTTCTGCATGATTGCAGAATAAGGATTTAAGAGCAGAAAAAAAAACACTTCCTCTTTAGACAGGACTTTAAATGAAATTACCCAGTAACACATTGTTAGAGTTTTTGTGATACAATGATGGGAAACATTTCCACGTACTGTCCTCACATTTCACTGCCGTTCATTCCGCGGAATATCGACAGTGATAACTGCTGCTACTTGATCTGCCAACAAATAGCTGTGGGAAACTGAGCCGTCGTTAACAAAATTAGTTGTACCTGTGTTTCCCATTTCCAAGTGAAAATGTCTGCTGTGAAAAAACAATTTAAAGGCCCTGCACACCCACACAGGTGTTTGCAATGACTCTGCCTGATTAGTCAGGTGAGTTGGGCGGAGCTATGCTTATAATTACATGATGTCACAAAGCTAATGGACCAATGAGGCAGACAACAGGTGTGTAGGGTGTTTAGGGGGTCTTAAGAATACTCTAAGCAACTTTGGGTCCTTGAAAAGCAATATTCATAAATTAAATTTATTATTAGTACTCTTACTTATTGAAATTCTGTTTTTGGTTCCGTTTCTTCATTAAGAACAGGAGTACCCGGAATTTCAGAAATACATTTATTCTGGTACCTTTTATTCACCCTGAATTCCCGGGTTTAAATACAGTGAGTCTTATTTTGTGCTTTTTCCATGTAAGAATACTTTTTCTTTTATAATGGTTGTCAGCTTCAAAACTAACTCAGCGCATTTGACAAGCAACAACAATCCTATTTTCCTCTGGGGCCCATGAACACATGGAATGAGCAATGACATGAAAGTAATTACCTAAATGTGTATGTGCATATTTCTGCTGTTACTCTTGTGAGCTGAATACGTGAGCTTCTCAGGCCGAGGTGTGCTGAAGCCGAGGTGTCTAGCTAGCTAATGAAGTTTCCCCCTCTAATATAATTAATTACAGCACTTATCCGACCAGACAAAACCCAGCTCAATGGATTATATTAGGATGCACCATCGTGGCCCTGGTTGGCCGACTGGGAAATGGATCATGATTATCTCGCGGTTAGAACAACAGAGACACACACACAGGCCCATTGCCTCATATCAGATCAATTAGCTGCAAGGCTCTATCCCATGCAATACTCCATAGCATGATGGCAGCACCATTCAGACTGCATAAAAAAAAGAGGCTACAAATGTAATGTGCTTTTATTTAGATTTTGGAGGAAAGGAATTGCCATTTCTTTGTAGTAGCTAAATGTCTAGACAGAAAATCAATCCGGTGTTTGAATCCTACAGAATAGGACTTGTAAATCCTATTTTGTTGTCCTCTTTGATTTAATAAAGGGGCAATAGAAAGACATGAGTAGACATGAAACAATGTGGATTTGCTCTAGAAGGCGCAAATTGAAGTGAAGACTATCAGTGCGAGGTAAAAATATTTCAACTTGAGCTTCTTACTATCTCAAGAATATGGAGAGACACTGCAGGAAAAATAACAAAGAAGTGTTCTTGGTAGAGATCAATCTAAGTCTGGGCTGACGTCTGTTAATGTGTTACATTTCCTCTATGCATAGTCTGAATAAACACGGACTACTAATGAATATGGAACACGCAGTCAAGTTTTGTCCAAATGAATCTAGCTGGAAAAAAATACTTCACCTCCAGTCTTTACCTTAAAGGAACATGCCGGCTTATTGAGACTTTAGCTTATTCACCGTATCTCCCAGAGTTAGATAAGTCTATACATACCCTTCTCATGTCCGTGCGTGTCATAACTGTCAGATGCACTCACTGCTAGCCTTGCTCTGCACAGATCCTGGAGGTAACGGGCTCCATCTAGCCTACTGCTCCCAGCAAGTGACAAAATAATGCCAACATTTTCCTATTTACATGTTATGATTTGTATAGTTACGTGTACAAATAACTCGGTCATATGAGACACAGCCATCTTCTAACCGTATACATATGTAGTGGGAACTATTGACACTCCCCAATGTAAGTCGAGTGCAGATTTGAGTCGTGCATGCGTCACTTTGCGATGAGTGAAGATATGAGTTACGCATGCGTCACTTTGCAACAAGTAGCATACAAGATACTAACGAGAGACTTCTGTAATGTCAACACAGTAAAAATGAACCTATATAACGAAGTTCGTTCACTGCTGGCTACAAGTTAGCAATCGAACACAACAAAGGCTGTCACTTGAATGGCTTTTTGAGCTAACGTTAGCAATCAAACAATCATAGATAGCTAAAACATTTTTGAAATGATTCCCATCTTCCATTATTGTTTGTAATTAGAAATTATTTTCACAAATCTCAGTATGACACGCTATGCCGTAAACCGTTTAAATCGGAGCATGCGCGACTCACATCTGCACTCGCCAGAGCTGGTCTGACTCGACTCTCATTGAGTATAACGCGCAATGCCGTTAACTGTTTACATCTAAGCATGCACGACTCAAATCTGCACTCGACTTACATTGGGGAGTGACAATATTATTATGATTAACGCAACACCTAAAAAGCTCCGTTGTTACTCAGGTGCTGTGAGCAAAAAACTCTGACCAAGTGGCAGAAGGAGCAATGCTTGGGGTATACGGTGAATGAGCTAAAGGCTCAATAAGTTGGTGTGTTCCTTTAATAGTCTCGCATTCCCAGACTACATCTCCTTAGTGCTGCAGAGTAAGGTCTGGCCCCTCGATACATACGCCATAGGAGAAAAAAATGCTCTGGGTTGTTTCAGGATTTTTTAAAAACCAATCACGATCGTCTTAGGCAGGGCTAAGGTCTGTTTGCAAAGACAGTGGGTCTGCAAAATGGTCTCAGGAAGGAACTTGGTTACAACCATTCCCCGAAAGAACCGAGCAGGCCTTGTTGCACAATCCAATTTTTCTTCTTTCAAAAATTGCGATTGTCAACGTGTAGCTTGCTAACTCGAAGGTTGTTGATGTTTCCCCAAACAAACAGAGTTTTGTGAGGCGAGGGACATCCGATGGAACATCTCGCACAATTATCCAGAAAAATAAACTGTCGTTTCAGACTCTCACCTTAATAAATTTCTACCTCCTAACTTACCATTTGAATTTGTGTTTTTGGTGTCACAAACAACCAATGCAGACAGACAGAACAGACATCAGCTATATGTTGGCTAGCTATCATTGTATGCACTAACCATTTGTGACAGGTCAGACTCAGAATCCAGTTTTTCCATTATTTTCCTCCAGTTCCTCTTTTTTTTTTTGTCCTTGTGTTTGTATGCTTAGGGATACGCTCATATTTCTTGCTAAAAATAGTCTAGTCATGTTGCCTAGAGTGAATTTGCGTCTTTTCATGCCTTGTTGCATCTTTTTATTACCTCTGTATGCAGTTGCTGCACCTTTTTTTCTTAAAGCTTTAGTGCGTAGGTTCTATCTCCCCCATGAGGAACTCTAAGTAATGCCAACAACACTGTCGGTGCGTCCACGTGATACAAGCCTTCCGTGATCGCGCACATGCCCCCCTCCCCCTTCTTCACATAGTTGCTAGTATGCAAAAAGGACACGGAGGATTAAAAAACATGGACGCTTTAGAAGTTTGTAATTATCTTCACTCAAATTTCTGCGTGGGAAGGTCACCGGACGACACAATCTTCTCAACATAGCCATACTGAGAAATACAGAGACAGGAGCTGTGTGGAGCTGATAGTCTTAATTAGCCTTGTATTAACTAATGTGGCAATGGCTTGAATGTAACAGTACAGTTACAGTAGTAGATGCCAGTTACAGTAGTTGGTTGAAACCACTTTGCATAGTATAGTCTGTAGCACCCAGCAGCTCTGACATTGCAGCTTGTGAAGTGCAATATTTGGAGGGTTAATACTTCTAACAGTATATGGCTTAGCAACTAACAGCAGCTTCTACATGGTTGCAACCAGAGCCTGTCTGGGAAAAATGCAATACCTTCCTTTTCTCCCTCGGGGGCGGGGAGAGGCACCAGCATCTTTATCTCCCACTGGCTGACACTCTCCATATTCCTTCACTAAATTACTTCCACTGCCTCTGGGATGGAGAAGTAAAAGAAAACGATAAGTCTGGAGGCATGAATATGAAATTTATATACTGTATAAATGGCAGTTTTGTATGGGATCCTTTCAAGCCGAGCCTTCTGACAGACTGGAGAAATTACTCGTTAGGGTCCTGTGAGAGGCGATAGGAGGAGAGGGGTCTGCACAGGAGAGGAATGAAAGAGTGCAGCACACTGTACTGTTTTCATCATCTGTTACTTTGTCATACAGCTCACTTCTGTGTTTCGGTTCAATACGTGCGGTATACTGACAAGGGGGTTTAAAGATCAGTAAACAAATATTCCCAACAGGCCATCATTCGACCGTAGCTACTGTAGGACTAGTAAAGGGAAATATGTCCATTTATGAAACATCTAGACAGGATAGGAACTTTATGAGAAATATAGTGTGGAAATCGCTCCTGTAAGCATCTTTGAACAGAGTTCCGTCATCTCTCTCTTAGTACAGTACATCTCCCAGTAAAATACCACACACAAATAAAACAGCTCCACAAACGACAGCGCTGAAAATCAACCGCTCTCTCAAACAGTGGCGACAAAAACTGAACAAATACTCTTCATCAAAGTTAGACTTGTGGCAGAAATGTTGTATTAGACTGCAATAGCTTTAGCAAAGTCTACCTAATATTCTGGCAAGTGAGTGTTTTACCATTTTTCGAATTGGATTTTTGAGGTTACAGTATCTATTGAATGTGTTTTTCAAGATGAAATGTTTAAGGCAAATTAAATCTAAATCTTTGTAACAGACCAGCTAGCAGGGATTACCTAGCTACTGCGCATGGGCGACTCCAAACAAAGATGTGATAGAAGTGAGATGCCTCACTCGGTTGCTAAAATGGAGAGCTCAACCCAAAAAAGAGGAAGTTGAAAGAGGAACAGCAATGTACAGCAAAAATATGGTGTTTTTTGAAAATTAAAACCATGTAAACCTGTTCTGTTATAACCTCTAAATAGAATTATGAACCTGAAAATGAGCATAATATGGGCACTTTAAATCATTCAACCATATGCAATGAAAAACAGTATTTCCCTTCTGTGCACGCCTAGAAGCACACCTAAAAGCCGTCAGTGTGTGACTAAGCACATCATGTTCCCATTTGTTTGCATATCAGATACTCTGCTCTTTTTTAGGTGGGTTCATACAAAATTTATTGAGCTAATCAGCTTGACGTCACGACAGTAACAATCACTGGCTAACTGTGGAAACATTCCTTCCAGACGCATCACATTTAAGTGTGATAATTGATGTGACTGTGTTTGCACACAAACAACCCAGTTGAGTAAGTGAAATATGAGCAGGAGCGAAGCACTTTGTCAAAGTGTTTTTTATCTATCTTTTGTTTTGGTTTTTAATATTAAAAACAGGCAGCTTTATGCACTGTGTACTGTATGTCTTCAGGGCTTCTCCTCCATGATTCATTAAACATTTTAGGTTTGTTTGTGTCCTGCGGGGCTGACATGACTTTGCTGTAAACACTTTTGATTTAATCTGTATTAGTCCTCATCAACGCACACCCTAATCCAGTAAAATAATCTTTTAGTTGTTTGTCTTTTCTTAGATATTGTTCACTATGACAGACAGTTACATTTATTTTTTGAATGTTCAACACTTTTGACGTTCGCTGTCTTTGGACCGAAAAGTGTCACAGGTTATAATTGCAACTACCGTGTACATCCAGAAGATTGCAGGCTCAGGGACTGATCCTTCAGTCACACAGTGAGCCTCTCAGACCCATCAGCACTCATTTATAGATTTGCGAGTGCCAGACTGTTATGTAGGAATGAAAATCATTGAGGTGGTTGGCAAGCGACCAGAATGATCGAAAGTGTATCTCTTGGTGCTTGTGTTTAAGAGAAGCTGCAAAGTCTCTACTGCTTGTGTTTGCATAGGATGTTAACAAACCCAGGAGAGTCTTGTTACTTCAAAGATGACAGAGGGTATATTGCTGTAAACCCATTTTCAAACCCCCATGTTCACTCAAACTGAGAAACTCAGCTTGACCTCGAGAGGCGGCGGTAATGAGGAACAGCTACCTCGTTACGATCCCCTCAACCGTCTGCCTGGGCTGCTTACTGCTGGTCCCCACCTTCCCCGCAGATGCCCACACATACACAGGTGTAGAGGTGCATGCTGTGGGCTAGCACCCCACCCACTCACATACATCCCAACCAATGTGGCCTGACAGGCTCCACCTCAGCCTTGACGGCACCGAAGTAGAAACATCGTCAATTTGGAGGAAAAATTAGACTGAAAACCCAGCTCATATAAAATCCAGATTTTGACAACTCTGTTACCAAAGTTCCTGACTGGCATCAGATCCAGTCCTTTGTGTTCATCAGTCTTCACTTATTGCGTCTTGTGTTGCCTGTGAATGTGTACACATCAGCCTAGTCGGTCTGAATCTTTAATACAGTGGTTCCAGAGGCGGCTGCTGGTCTTTCAAGGAGTGGAAGCTCAGCCAGCTCTTTGTGACTCTTGATGGTGTAGTGGTGTTGTGATTGTTGAGCGAGTCTCTCATGCCTTTACACTTATATATTTTTCATAGTTTTGTACTACTTTAATTACTGAATTAGAATGGCACAAAACACGTTCAGGGTAACATTTACAGTAGGACGCCATCATGTGATAAGAATAGAACAGATCCCTTTATTTATGTAGACAGATTAACGATTAGTTATCTGATGCAATCCTGGCTAATAATATATATAATAATGATATATATTATATATATTTAACTTTCTCCTCGTAAGGAAGACTTTCAAATGGCTTCGCCAAAATCAGGTTGACAATATTAGCATTGTCTGCCATCGTGTGAGCGTCTGTGGGTGGGACATAATCGCAGCATTTATCCAATGACCGTCTTAAAAAAAAACTGTCCAAAGCAGTCCCATTGAAGTCAATGGACGCCAGGCTTCAACTGTGACGCTTCAGGAATGTATGAGAAGGAAATCGAGTCAGCTGATTCTGAATGAACTCGTCTTCATGATGAACGTACTCTAACGCATCTTTTAGTCAATAAAATGTCCACACTATAGTACATATTTGACCATTAATTTTTGAGATTTTAGGGGAAGAGGAGCTTCCCTTACAGTCTTAAAGAAATCCCCTCTGAGTGGTTCCCAAACTTCAGTCCCACTGTCCCCCATATGATGTGCTTATAGATTAGGCCTGCACGATATTGGAAAAAATCTGACATTGCGATATTTCTTTCCCTGCGATACATATATTGCGATATGAAAAAAGACAAAGTACTTTTTAAAAGATGACTAACGGGGCCAGCTCGTTTGATAAATTGATCAGATCTGCACGTCACGCACACTAGCAACAAACTCTGTGTATCCAAGAACAATTAAATCAGTGTCAATGACGTTAGGTTAGATCAGACACAGACTTCTGTTGTAGATTAGTGTTACCTTTCCAGCGTCGCGGCTCCAAACTGTAATGTTAGTTTCTTTAGGCTAACTAGATTAGGTAGGGAAAATGGCCAGGAGACATTGTAATTATGTTGCATTAATCAGGTGATTTATAAACATAAAACACTGACTGCTGTAGCTTCACTGACTACCCATTGAACACCACGCGCATCACTGTGTCAGCAGCAGCTGCCTCACTTCCCATGACAATAAACCCCAACGGACTAACGTCACATACACACGCTGCCCACATGGCTACCTGTCTTAAAGGGGAAGGGTGGGCCGGTAATAATCATGTAAAAGGAGAACGGTGAAAGTTTAATTTTCTATCAAGCAGCAAAAAATGTTAGCGTCAACATCGCAACGTCCTGCAATGTGAATATCACGCATGCACGCACCGTCGTGCATGCGTCGAAATTGTGAAACACATGAGCCAAATAGTCATACATTCTGTAATGTGTTACTGTGTTATACAGTGCAATATTTGATATTTAACCATTTTGTTTCATTACTGTACAATATTTATTTTATTATTATTTAGTACTTAACCATTTCAGTACTGTGTACTTGTGTATAATGAAAATAAAGGCATTCTATTCTATTGTACTTACATGGCATTCTGTTGAAAATAAATAGTTCCCCTTTTGCTGTGGACCCCCTGGAGCCCCCTTAAGAAACCCTAGGGGTCATCAATCCCCACTTTAAAAAAAACACTGCTTTAGTAAACTAGGAGAGGTCAGGCTATTCCTCATACTTTTTTTTTTTTACCATTGCTACCATTACTTTTGTCTATACTATGCTTCTTGAAACAAATTCACACAATGATAAATAATGACTTGTTTCTACAAATCGAGGATACGAGGAAAGAATATGTAGAATGCTGTTCAGATTGTAATCCCTCTGAGGAAAACTTTTGGACCAAGTACATAAACTTGACCAGAAAAAACACTTGGTGGAGGTTTACATCGGAGCCGTGGAGGCTCTGATGTAAACCTCCACTCACCTCACATATGGTTCGGTGCTTATACGCTACTACAACATGACTCTCCAACACTTGAGGGAATAGCCAAATGTCGCCATACTTCCCCTTCACTGGCTACACAACAAACTTATACCAACAAAAGTAATCTCCCTTCATTTTCCTTCAATTAAACTCAATTACCTCCCACGACGACCCACTTCAGGTTTTGTTTAGCGCCTGTATACATTTCTAAGCACCTCCTCGGCATGTGAGAGTCAATCTGAGATTATGTTTGATAATGCTCTGATTAATATTGCATGGCTCATCTCACTTGACTATTAATGTATTCCTGCTCGCTTGTATGGTGTCTCTGCGGTCCATCTCTCAGGCGGTTCTGCTTGTTATGCTGGTCCTGTGTGTGTGTGTGTGTGTGTGTGTGTGTGTGTGTGTGTGTGTGTGTGTGTGTGTGTGTGTGTGTGCGTGCTCTGAGCCCACACACAGCAGATAAGATCTCATTCTCAGGCCCTCTGTGAGTGGCAGTTAGGAGACAGCAGAGGGATAAAAGAAAACGATGGGCCACCCCAGTCTTTGTTATTAGACACTAAAGAAGAGGCAGCGGGATAGAGTAGACACAATGGTACAGTTATACGTAGATAAAGTCCAACCTGACTTTCAGGGATAGGAGGTGGAAGAGTTATGACCAAACATGTCATAAAAACCATATCAAGGCACTCAAGGTTGGTTACAAACAATAAAAGGCCTTTAATCCATTTGGCAAGACATTTAAAAGTACAGCGTGTGTTGGCTTGAGCCTTCCTCAGGGTGTAGACCCTACACCCTTTTATTTTTTGTAACCAACCACGAGTGCCTGGATAAGTATTTTTTATTACGTTTTTGGTCATAACTCTTCCTCCTCTTTGTGAACTTTATTCCCTTTCAGGAGCGCCTGAAACGCTCCAGACACTTCTGGACAGACTTTGTCCAAATCCATCAAAAATTGTTAAATCTTTTCTTTATTTTTTTTTTTTGCAATCGGTGCATTTTTGATGTTGTGGGTGGATCATGCACTTTTATTACTGCGGATGGCAAATAAATACACGTTCTTTGTTGTTTTACTGGCACGATTTAGTGGCACCAAAAACTAGAACGGATTGCCCTGTGTACAGATAGAATTAAGGTTAAAAAGTGTAATTAAAACCATCTGTAACCATTAGTTGTCATTAATGTTATGCAAATAACTGCGTGGCTATAATCTCAATTATAAAACAAAGAACTTGATTTGCTGTGAAAGAGGTTGTATCTTTCCTATCTTTTTCCTATCTTTCTGTCCCTGGCAGTTGTCCTTGTGTGATTATAATAGTAAAATTATATCACACACGGTATAAATTACCTTTGTGTGGTTAACTACAAACACACACACATTTACAATCACACCTACATTGTGAGTCAAGTGCAGATGTGAGTTGTGCATGCGTCACTTTGCGACTAGTAGCCTACAAGATGCTAACGAGAGACTTCTGTAATATCAATACAGTAAAATTGGACCTACTTGACGAAGTTTATTCAATGCTGGCTACAAGTTAGCATCAATCACAACAAAGGCTGTCAGTTGAATGGCGTTTTGAGCTAACAATCTAGTTAGCAATCCAACAATTATAGATAGCTATACGTCTTGTTAAATGATTTCCATCTTCTGTTATTGTTTGTAATGAGAAGTTTATTATTTTATGATTTCACACATTTCAGTATGACGCTTTATGCCGTAAACCGTTTAAATCTGAGCATGCACGACTCACATCTGCACTCGACTCATTGGGTAGCAGAGGTGGGTAGTAACGAGTTTCATTTACTCAATGAAAAAATTATACTTCTAGTATACTACTTCGTAGTTTTAAATCACTATACTTTTTCTTGTACTTGAGTAGATTTGTGAAGAAGAAACTGTACTCTTACTCCGCTACATCAGGCTACAATGAGCTCGTTACTTTTCTTTTTACCTCTTTGGTATTCTACGCGTCATTGTTCTTACCCCAGCCTACGTCATTTTAATGTTTTATTTTGACAGCGAGAGTCTTCCGCTGAAGGCTCTACCACGTGACTGTGTTCCACCAATCAAACGTCGTTGTGCAGTCACGTGACCATACTTGATCTCAGTGGTGGGACAGGTTAGCTTTACAGTCATAGCAAAACAAAGATGTCAGAATCAATTGTCTCCAAGGCAACACAGACGAGGAGGAACCTGGTTACCTTAGGAAACGTACGAAACAACAGCTACGTTATGCGGTGTCTTCTGTGTCGACCAAAACAAATCATACGAGTCATATTATTCTGAAGTAACAGTACTTTTACTTGAGGACAATTTTTGGCTACTCTACCCACCTCCGTTGGGTAATGACATGGTTGTTGTAGAGGCAATTGTTATTCTCTTGACGGGGGAAATAAAGCAGCCATTGTTCAGCTGGAAACAGTTGTGTCTTAATTATGCTGATTCTACTGGACGTGATGGACGCAGCTTTGCTGCATCTTTGCTTAATGCAGAGCCAGCAGTCTGCATGAGAGCACATCAGTCCTGAGGGAATTGTTCCGTCGTGTGTCATGACACCCCCTGTGGATAAGCCAGGGATGTGTGGAGGGAGAACAATGCACCAAAATAGACAGAAACACACGCCAAGTTGGTCATAGGCCAGACACCCCTTACGGCTGTTTGGGTTCCCTGCCACTCACGCAGATGGCTCAGACCACTGACCCAAACATTGGATTAGATTAGCCAAGATTGAAAAAGTTTTTTTAAATATTTTATTTGCTGCATATCTTACATTCATTACTCCTTCTACGCCAAATCTCTTGGCTCCTTTTCCACATACCAGTGACATATTCTTTATAACAAGTTCCCCTTGTTTACAAAGTGGTGGAGGAATGTTTGGTAGTGTGAAGGAAGGGAGGGTTTGTCCCGAGACAGTCTGCAGGGTCTGGATTTGGACCGGTCCAGGCTTTTTTGATGGACATTATCATGTCATCTTTTTGCACTGCCAGCCATCAAGATCAAACATTTAAGGTGTCAGTACTCTCACATTGCCAGACCTTCCTTCACAACGCTGTGGAGGCTAGTCTGGCTAGTCCACACAGCATCCCGGGATTGGAGAAAAACATGCTCAGGTTAATTGGCCTTTCTTTAAACCAATCACAATTGTCATGGGCGGCGCTAAGCTCTGCACGGAGCCGCTGCAACATAGTCTCAGGAAGGAACTTGTTTTGGTCTAATATGTACGTTCAAAGGTTGTTTTAGTCGTTCAACAGAAAACTGAGCTTGAACAGATAGTCTAGCTAGCTGTCTGGATTTAAAATTCCAATGCAACAAAAGCGGAAGGAAACGGACATCAGCGAAAAGACATGCATCCGGCGGAATTTCCTGTGGCACTGGAGCAATCCCGGAAGTAGAACATTGTGGAAATAGACTAGTGTGTCATTGACTAGTCATTTTGCATATAGTCTAGCAACATTTATCAGGTGAACTAATCCTCTAAAGTGTTCTGGCTGGCTAAATGTAAACAAATGTATTTTTCTATGAATATGTGCATAAACAAATGAATTATTTTTATATGGATATGTACGTATATGTGAGTTTGAGTTTCAGGTGAATGTGAAAAATGTGTGCCTTGGAAACTGTCAAAACTCTACATCTTACTTTTATTCTGTCAAAAGAAACACAATCCAGTGTTTTTACAATGAAGTCAATTTTTCTCACACTACAATCTGAAGTTTTATATTCTGAATAATATGTTTTGTTTGAACTCCAGCTGCTCCCCATCTTCTCCCACTGTGGAGGGCACTACTGTACTACCCGGGACATATTGCCTCTAGAATGATTTCCTTTTTCCACCGCATAAACTACAAAGCTGATACTGTTTTGTAGAGGTCATCAGACTTTTTCTGTTTTCTGTCCTTTGTTCTCATCCTCTTTGGTCATAGGTATCATGATTACTATGATTACTATTTTGGCCAGGTCAGATTGAGTTTCTGCCAAGCTGCGATATGTTTGGATCTCCATCTCACAGCTCAGAATCAGAATATTTTCATTTCTAAGCATAGTGACAAAAAATTCCAAGGATAGCATGATGTGACATACAGTGCAAATGAACTATGTATAGTAAACAACAGGTGACATGCTACTGTGCATTCGACATGAATGCTTTAACATTTCATAGCACCTGGGCAATAAATGTTCCGTTTCCATAGATGTAAAGTGAAAACCTGTGAAAACTGGCAAGGCAGCTTTTTTTTCTTTGTTTTGCCTTCCATGAGTGCGTATTCTATAAGCCACCTTTTTTAACATGATTTAAAACATGATTTATACTAAAAGGTTTCATTTCTTGATGCAAATGCAGAAAAAATCCAGTTAGGTGTTAGATCAACGAAGCAAAGCCTCTTTCTTTCCGCCACCAACGTCATCAAGAATTTACTCTCCCTCATGTCGTCCCTCCTTTTTCTCAGCAAACTGTTTGATCAGTTTGATATGTTCAAACAGAATACTGCTCTCTGTGTTTTCCGGGCAAACTTTACACTCCACAGGTGGCCTATCTAAGTGTACTTTTCATTTATTTTTGATGGTTGGCCCTTCAGGCATTGGACTCACGAGCCCTCTTCGTCTTGCACAGTATGGTCTGTCGTTGCACTGCCCTCCTTTGAGGGTTCTCCTGATGGCGAGGGTAAACAGCTTGAAGTTGAGGTCGTGCTCTCGTTAACCATGATTCTCTGACTGCTAAAGCTGCCGTCACTGCTCTGATGTCCCCTGAGTTGAGAGTTCTGTCTGCAGAGCAGGCTCTTCACTGAACTAAGGTCTAATGGATATAAGATCCCCACAGTGAGGCTGGTAGAGAGCTAACCTTCAAATATGCCATAACAGACAGATGTGACAAAGACCTACCTAAAGAATAGAATAGGACTTTATTGACCACCAAGGGGGAAATCTTAACCTTGCCAAGATACAATGAGCACAATTCAAACACCTATATAAACATATCTAACACTATCAAATACTAAAAGTGCATGAAAATAACTTCTAATTCGGCACAATATTTGTGATGAACCCTTGTACCAGAAAGACACTTCAGTAATCATGTGAATACTGATTGTAATTTCTCAGAATGCTGAAATAGGGTGATGTTATACAAACACAAATCCCTTTATGGAGAAGGTCTGTGTGGGTGGTTTGGTGTAAAACAGTGTTTGACTTAAACCCTCTGGTCTCCTGTCGATAGGCGACATTGGTTTCTTTCAACCACGATCCTTTTTTAAAAATCGGATTACCATACAATTTGGTACAAATATTTATGATTCCAACCAGTTTTATCCTAGCGACATTGAGGAACCCGTGACTTTTCTTCTAGTGCCACTGGCATATCAAAGTTTTCACTTATATCCCTTTGTCTGCTGTCTTATAGGCTATATCAGCCCTCCTACACTATCTGAACTATGGTCTACATGTTACATCTTATAACTTATTCCCTGTTATATATTGTTCTTATTCTCATTTAATCAGTCAGTTTATAGGTTATGTTATGTTTATATTTTATAGTATAGTATATTATTTCATTATGATCTACGGCACTGTTCAATCCCTGCACTGTTTACTTTTACACTATCACCGTTGCACACAGTCTACCGTAACACCTTACCTTATCATGGTCATTGCATTTCTGTGAGTGATTTTTATTTTTATATGTATGATAAATGTGTGTATTTGTGTTTGTTGTGTTATGGTTGTGTTGCTAATGGATGCCTACAATTTCTTTCGGGATGAATAAAGTATCTAGCTATCTTATCCAGTGAAATATCTCAACATTTACTGTATTGGATTTGCACAAACATTCCTAAAGACAGCCATGGTTCCCAGACAAGCTGTCACAAAGAATTTTATGAGGTGTAAGAACCTGGATTAATTTTAAATGAAAATCACACTGTAAACATGCTGCAGTTCCACAAAATGTGTAGTACCAGAGGTGAATTGACACTAAACGAGTCTATAAGTCACTGATTGAGACATTTGAAACAAACGTCTGCTGTCCTCATTAGCTGTGTTTGAGAAGCCCTTGTCTTTGACACTGACACAGGCACAGATGTCTGTCCCAGTGGAAAGGCCTACTGGTACAGCTGCCTCCAGTACATGGACGCTACATAAAGTCAATACTTTGGCCACACACACACACACAAAGCTGCCTCTGTCTGCTGCTCTCTCTCAGCCAGGACCAGGACCCTCGAGGAAAGGCGGGAGATTTGGTGGCCATAGAGATACACACATGCTTGCACAAATGTCTTATACAATTGTCATTCACATTGTAGCACAGTAGATCTTAAGCCCACTAACTGACATACACACAAAGAGCCAGGACCTGTCCAGGTAGTTAAATACTTGTATCCGTGTGTATGTGTAAGTGTGTCTGCCAAGCTTACAGTCAGAAGCAGAGCCGTGTGAGGTTGGAACTGAGGCAGTATTACTTTGCTGTGCAGCCCTGTCCACAGTCTGCTGCTGCACGCTTGCCTGCCTGCCTCAAAATGATCCTTTTCCTCAGGAAGAGGCCTGGTCTGAGTACATTGTTGAGAACTCGGACCTGCCAATTTAGGCCTTGGAGCAATAACATTAATTTATTCATAAGTGCGTTTGTAAATACTGTATTTGCATGTGTACATTACTATTTAGCCAGTAGGATCTCACAGTTAAGCTCACTGGCCTTTTCTTTCTCTTTCCCTTAAAGAACTATAATAGATAATAGAGCAACAAAGAGAAAGATGTGGTGTTAAACCACAAAAAGCAACATTGGAAATGATCTTTGAGCCATTTTTAAAACCTCACAAGCTGCCGTTTGTGTGTAGACAACTACCGTAACTGTTCCCCAACCTTACTGTCAATTTTCGGGAAACACATGGTTCACAAAATCCGAATGAACAAGTCAATTGATCAATGGACAAAACACCTTTTTTGGAAGGGTCTCAGAAATACTGTTTGCCTTTTATGCAGATATGATTTCACACAAAATGATGTAAGGCATCAAGCATGCTAAAGCTATCACCATCAACTGCTCACTATAGCTCTAATGGGTTTCAAACATCTATTTATATTATTTTGTTTACATCCAAAAGTTTTATGCCATCACTTCATTTGAATAATTCAGACATCTCCCGAGGCTGTTGGCCATTTTTTAAAAGCAGAGTCACATTTCATAATAGTCCTTAACCCTTTTAATTGTTGGGCTTTTATTTTTACTGTATGAAAGTTATTCAGATGAGCTTTTAATAGGAGCACTTGGGTGTATGGTGTATCATCTGAACAAAACCTCTGTGCTTTGCTCTCTTAATAAAGTGGCTTATGGCTTTGAGAAATTGAACAGTAGGGAAAATGGCCTCATGAATGAATTAGTCGTCTGCAACAGATTACTTCTGCAATAAAATAGCATGTTTCACATTTCGACGTCAGAAACCATGGAAAAGCCCTGGTTGCCTCCTTCAGAGCCGGGGGGGGGGGAATATCCCAAACGGGATTTAATCTGCTGTGTTGCATTTAATCCTTCACTGGTGTTTTGCAGAAAATACCACAGTTGGAGTGTGACATTGCGAACTTGGGAAACATTAGTGTTGCATGAAGGTATCCTCGTTCGACTTGAAAATCTGATGAACGTGCATATAAAAACAGGTGCTTGGAGTTCAGGATTGTGAATTTAATACTTCAATGAGTGGAGGGCCACAAAGGTATAGATAGAGAGGTTTATTTGTGCCTTTTAGTGTTTCAAAAACCTGAAAATTACCAGGATCTTTGGCTCTAAGTGGCAATGGTAACACGGGCATGAAGGGTGGCCATTACATAAGCAACATGACTTTCATCTAGCTACGTATATAACAACCCTCTACCTCTCATGTGTGAGATGTAGTACTACAGATCGAGTCTAATTAGAGTGTCTAAAGTAGGCTGAGGTCTCTTTTTGTTTGTTTCTGCTATTGGAGTATGAATAAAGCCATCCTTCTTTCTCCTTTTACGAGTTGTTTCCAAAGACTCCACCGCTATAAAGCGTCACCAGCTCTCAACTGTCTCCTATTAAAGCACACACTCGAAACCCTGTGAGGGGCCTGCTTGGAGCAGTTGGCGGTGCACTGTATGTTTCTCTAAGGAACACAAATGTCACCAAGCAAGAAAAATAGCATCTCTCCCCTCGTGCTCTTTCTCTGTGGCTTTTCCAATACTTTGTGAGGTCCAGGAAGCAATGAATAAACCATAGGAGAAGTAAGTATTACCTGCACAGCCCAGCGCCTAAACATGTAGGGCGGTGTGCTTCCACATATCTAGCCCTGTCACATTCATCCTCATCCTTGTGCCTTTTCCTCCATTGTCCCATTTCCTGGACTGGGTGGGCTCTGATCAGGATGCACCATCTTCCATTATCCGAAAGGATATAGAACAAACAAAACCCACCAACTGCTTTTATCTTTTCTGCTGGGGAGAGGGAAAGGAGATATGACAGAGGGAGAGAGAGAGGATGAGAACGGAGACAATAGGATGAGAAGAAAGTAATTGAAGCAGCTTGTAGCCCAGCGATCTAGAAACTATATATTATTACTTTTATGTTTTGCTCCATCTGCTGTTCCTCCAATTGCATTTCCGACATCCCCCCCCCTCACATCCCTCACCCCCCACCAAACCCCTACCATCCTGGTCCTACCCACCTTCCTCAAAGGGACATTTAGGCTAATGTACCATTTAATGAAATAGAATGAAAAAAGAAAATGCATTCATTGTCATCATGTCCTTGACTGTAACAGCTGTGTAAGCCATTGAAACGCTTCATCAGTAGTCGAGGCAGGGATTCTGTGTAAAACAATTGAACCAAAACATCCCCCGGTGGTGCAAGCGTTCACCTTTGATTCAATACGTGTAGGTAACCGAATTTAACCTTTTTTTCTTTTCTGTGCAATAGATTGCAGCTCTCTGGTTTTTAGTACGTTTCTGCTTGATTCTATGGGTGCTCCCCTGGGACAATAATAGGAGGAAACAAATGATTGTAATAGCTCTCCCTGCCTTTCAGCCTTGTGTGTGCTCATTCAAACATTAAACAAATTAGCCTATTTATTTCACTAAGGTAAAGCTTGTAACGGATGCTTTTCAGAAGGCAAAATACGCTGTCATAGAGGCTTAATGTGTTGGAATAGTGAGAGCTGGAGCTGGTTGAGCACAGGAGGACTTTTACGGGTTAAAGAAGAGGAAAGACTAGGCTTTAAGGCGTCTACAGGTTGTTATGTGACATAATGTGATGCAGTAACAAACTAAAGGAAAACTGAATGTAAAGCCTCCATTAGAACCAGTTGAGGTATTAAAGAGGTATTATCTGTGAAGAAAACTAGGTCTAATTACAGAAGCCAAAGTGTCGTGCAGTAGACTTACTTAGGCTTAGAAGACTGTAATGTCCCCGAGATTAGGCCTGCATGATTAATCGTTATAAAATCGCGATCTCGATTCTCCCTGTTCACGATTACATTTTTAACTTGGATTCTCATTTAATTTTACGGGCCGGCAGCATCAACAAACGCTACTACTTTCTTCTGTGAGTTTTAAATATAGACTGTATAAAATAGGTTTAAAGCGCTGCAATGCTCTCCCTTCTCTTCATTGAAGCTTCTATGTTAACAAGGTTGTGGTGATGCCCAATGTGCTATAAGTGCCAAAAAAGAAATCTGTTTGGTACTGCCAATTTGTTTTGTTTTGTCATGGTTCATGTGTGCAATAAACATTACACTTCTTGAGGAAAAAAATTGTGGCAGAGAACCGTGAAAATAATTGTGATTCATATTTTTCCCTGAGTCAGGCGCCTGCCTCTCTCTACCTGAGAGGCAATTTGTTGTACAGTACAGGCATATTGACACATAACCACAACACAAACATTGAACCAGACATCTACAGCACTATTTATCTAACACATACATACACACGTGAATAAATAGAATACAATAAAAAGGAGTATATCGCACTTCTCTAAAAGGCCTGTCATGAATAAATTAAACTACTGCACAGTACTTCACAAGTATTACTTGTCCAGTCATACCATCATGTTTAATTGGGTTATTGCCATGGGAATGAATGAGTGTTTTTCCTCTGTTGGTTCTGACTTTAGGGTATTTATATCTACTTACAGAAGGGAGCGGCTTGAACTCCACTAAAAGTGGATGGGTTGTGTCCATGCAAACCTTGTCTGCCTTCTGTGACAATCTGGTCAGATATAGTAGGTACAGGCCCCCAGTTTATTCCTATGAGGGATTTTTGAATGTCCATACAAGTATACTATACAATACAATAGAAGAGAATACTCTTGATAGAAGACTTGTAAAAAAAAGTCTGAATTTTGTTATCAACATAATAATAATTGAGTTTCCTAAGAAAATACAAATGCTGTTGTAAATGTTTTCAATATAAAAATACTTATGATAATTATTCTTAGGAACACAATAGTTTAAGCCAATTTGCACCCATATTTGATGTTTCTACAAAAACCGCATTTCCTCATGCAAAAAGACACTGGCAACCATAGTTAAATGGAGGAAACAAGTTTGTCTTGTGGCATGCACAGGTCACAAAGTGATAGCCCGATATCCATTAATCCTATGTACAAAGTGGTGGGGTGTGACAAACAACTTTGACTAATTATATAACCGTCATCACTGTGAAACAAAGGCATATAAAGTTGATTGGTTCAGCATGCGGTTCTTGTCAACCTAAACACGCTTTCTCACTTAGAGACTCACACATTAGAGATCTGCTGACTATTGCTCATTACGGAGAGTGCATTTACACCAAGCGGTCTGGCTGAATAAGGGACAGCATAAACCCTCGACTCTTGTCACATACAATACGTTAAAGCATCTTCTTTTATGCCTCTTGAATTATTCATTTGACAGTGCTTCTTATTCTGGGCCAGGAGGCTCACGGGAAATGTGGCTCAACATGGTGATGTTGCAGAACTTGTAGAGGAAAATACCTAAAGAATTAGCCCAAACACACCCAACTCAAAAGCATAGCTTTTTTGCTTCTTTTAACTAGGGTTGGGTACGAAACGGTTCCTGTGGTCACAGGCAAAAGAAGCATCACTGCGCGTGACGCTTGGAAGCAGGTAGCGTCAGTAGCTGGCATAAACACGGTTAAAATGCTGAAAGTGAAACGGTTTAACGTGTGGCTGTACTACATTGGAAAGGATTCCACCGGAACGTTCACCAGTCTGCAGCTAAAGACAGAGTAGACTAGATTCACTTTGAGACTCCATGGCCACTGCCACTGTTAAAGAAAAAATGCAGCCAGGACTTAATGGTGCGTTCAATTGCGACTTGTAAGCTCATGGTGCATTTCATGTTGTTGTAAAGTACCCCACTGCCATCTAGTGGTTGTTTGTTTGTCGTTTAACAGCAATTGACTGGTGATATGAGTTAGGCTGTTCTATAATGTCACCGACTGCCATTTTTTGCAAAGAATTGGTTCAGGCACCATTTGGGCACTAGCCTCGTTTTAGCACCGGTATCAAAAAAAAAAAAAATGATACCCAAACCTACTATTCAACCACATTTACAGGCGCATCATGCAGCTATTTCAGCAACAAACCATTATATAATTCTAATTCCCTAGTGGTAATTGTCAAATACTGCTATTTTTACACTGGTTTATAGGCTCACAAAATTCTTTTAGCTTTAGTCAAACAGTCACATATTTGGAGTATTACATCAAGTAAAGCTTAAATTTCCAATCAAGAATCAAGTCTCTACTGAGAACGACTTCCAACCCCGTGTAGACTTATCCATGGTCTTCTGTGGTTTCCTCCATCTCCTCTTGTTCCACTCTTGTTTTAGCAAGTGGTTTCATAGCACTCGGTTAGTGTGTCTGGGCCCCGCTTTGTGCTCGGTTAACGGGCGGTTGCGGTTTCCAGATCTGTCCAATGGTGTCATGTCAGTGGTCTCATAGCCAGATTACATCACCCTGAGTGCTTTAAGAGGAGACCCTACACTGCAGCAATGATTTCCACATTGGATTATGAAAACTTATAGATAACACACCACATATAATATTTACAGAAACCTTTATTTTTCCATGTGCATGACTGTGTACAGTGACACAAAGAAGCACATTAGGAAGTACCTTCTCTGATGGAAGACTGAATGAATAAAAGGTATTCACATGCTTGTTGTGATGTTGTGGTTTTCTCCAGAGATTGACTGAAAAGACTGGTAATAACCTTGGATCAAAGTAGCCTTCAACCTCTCGGAAATGACAGGACTTCTTGTCAGATGCCTCCATGTCCCCTGGATTCAGGGTTATTGAAAGTGTCATTGTCTCTTTCAGTTTGAGCTCTGAAATCTGTGCGTACTTGCGGGGTTGCACGCATGCACGTGTGTTTGTACATGCCTCTCTCTATGCCTTTTTCTGTGTGTATTTGTGGGCTGATGTTCTTGACAACTTTGTTGTTTGTGCATGAGCTGTGTGCATGTAGCTGTCCTGTCCACTCTAGGTTGTTGTGATCTGGGTTACTGTCTTAGACAGGTCAGTGCTGTCCTCAGAGGGATAAGCTGTCACATCAATAACAAAACCAGCTCTTAAAACGGAATTGCTGGTTGTGTGAGAGCGACCTGCTCGATAATGTTCCTGACACCAGTAACGCCACTAAGGTGGTGCAGGATATTGCCTTGATATTGTTCTGTGTGTGTGTTTTTATTATTTGAGATGTTGAGAAAATTTTGAATGACATGCTCTGGCAGCAGTGGGCAGGTGTGTTCAGTAAACGGATCATCAAATGGACATGAAGAGTGTATGTTTTCTGTTATACCAATAGGAATTTGAATGAGGACTGGCTGGTTTTGACCAATAACATGTTTTATTATTTCCATCCCTATATTCACAAGCACATATCAAAACTGACTCAATAAACCAAACAAAAATTTCATGAGATGGCTTTCTAACCAATGCGAGGAAGATTAGAAAAAAAGGCTGGGTTCTTTCCTTGTGGTGGCCCAGCTGCAGATGGTCTTACATTATTAACATGTGTACACGTCTTTGTTGCTCTTAAATGGTACATGGCAATAACAGGAGGTTGTAAAAGTGGCCTTCTAAAGCAGTAGTGATTCCACAGGCTTTCACATGCCCTCTAATTGCACTGGCTGCATGGAAAAGAGCATGGTTTAGCAATAAAATTAGACAGGTGAGATGTGTGTGGCCCCTTCCCAGCACTCTGCAACAACTGACAACTTAATGGATTTCCCTGGTTTTGAAAGCCTTGTTTAAAATCCCTCCAGTGTCATTGTAGGAGAGAAGGCAAAGCCGGCTACTGGGCTGTGAACCCGCCTTTCTGTTTGCATTTCTGTCAAGATACAAACTCCTGAGGTTTTTTTGAGGAGAAAAGAGGAATTTTGTCTTTTCGGATGTGACCACTCTGAAGAGATAAGTGACTGCCATTATGGAAATGGGCCACTGAGGGACAGTTTTCCTGCTTTTTCCATCTGAAAGACGAGAGAGAGGACAAGACCAAGCATGACTGGTTCCTTGAAGAAACCTTCACTCTCACGAGGTCCCATGAGTTTTCCCAGAAACCCAGAGTTCTTCTGTCGTCAGCCTGACATTTCATTGTCAGTTTGAGAAAGGAAGTTTACTTGTTCTACTTTCTTGTACAAAAAGTACCAAATAAATAACTAAGAGCTCCATTTGGGTCCTAAGCAGCAGGTTGACAGCTGCTATTTTACTGGAAGCCTTTTCTGATTTCTTGTTTCATGCAAATATTGAGATGGTTGCATTCAGCGTTTCTCACCAAAACACAGTGGCCTTCATTTATGAAATGTGCGTACAAACAAAAAAGAGGCGTAGGACGGGCGTACACCATTGGTCTGAACTCGTGTGTGCAAGTTTTGAGTCAGTGTGGACTTGCAGTGCAGCATGTAACAGGAGGTCATCAGTTCTTCACCTATCGGCAATGGCAGATCTGTCTCTTTTAGAAGACCTCAACGAGCCGAGCAACAGTGCACACGTAGCCTACACACACGCCACGGTGGAGCGCTCTATCGGATGGATTAAGGGCAGATCATTGGGGGGGGGACCCTACTATACACGCCAGGAAAAGTCTGCAACATTGTTTTAGCCTGTGGGGTTCTGCACAACATTGTGCAGGAAAACAGGGTGCAATAAATGTCGTGACGGAGCAAAGCTGACCCAATGCCCAGAGAGCAGTGTTCAGCACAGCCCCAACTGGGGGCTATACGGGGGCGGGGCGGGGGACACACTCGCCCTCACAGCTTACAGTTGCCTGGCTCTGACTCATGAAAAAACATGAGTAAAATAAAACACTCTGCATAAACTCTGCTACTGTGTGTTTATTTAAATATAGGTACACCTACATGTAGGCCTAAGAGATTGCAATATAAGCCTGTTTATTACTGTTAGGATTAAAACATACATATGTCAAGGATGTATAAATTAAACGTCAGTTGGAGTCTTACAAGTTGGAGATTTACAATGGTAACACTGTTGACCGCATCCGTGATCTCTTTCCATTCAGCATTCTTCCTACAGCCTTCAATTCCAGTTTTTAGGCTGTCAAATACACGTTAGTGCAAATGAACCTTGGATGTCAGGGTTTCAATCTCCAACTCTGAAAAGTGCCACTTCTTAGCCAGATTATGTCTCACCATGTCGTAAATTGCAGGGGCGAGGCCTCAAAACCGAGAATATATTGGGGCGTGATATTTAAATTACGATGGTTTCCAGCTGCTGCATTTATCAATGTACAACCATTCTCTCGCTCTGATTGGTGTGATACGAACATTTCATCCCATGTGAAGCCTGTCGTAGGAGGATTTCTGCGCTGGTTTCTTCGTTAGGTTGATGAATGAGGGCCAGTGTGTGCATTTGCAACGACTTGTGTAGTCTTCTTCTTTTATTGTTGCATTCCTGCCAAATGCTTGTGTGTGTGCATGTGTACAAGATGCAAACAATACAGGGACCGTGTGTTCAAAACATTGCTCCACAGTTCTACGTATGGTCAAAAACTCCACATGGGTTTAAGGGAAGAGGTATAATCCAGTTGACGTACATTTTTTTATGGCTATATATTAGGTTTGAGTCCCAGCTGGAAATTGTTCTTTATTTTGTTACCCTCTTTGCCCTATCTCTCTGGGTGGATGGTTGGGCATACAAAATGTGTCACTTCAACTGCGCCTTGTGACATACACCCAGTCAAAACTGGTTAATTTTGACTATGTCTGCCATATCAATAGTATGTCAGCTTAATCACAGAAGGCACAAAATGACTTATTCTGTCATTTAGGTGTGAGAATTGTTATTTTCTGCATTGTGTCAGAAGTGTCTGAGAGGGTGAAAGCAGTGTAATCGGCAATGTATTGCAGCTTGGCTCCATATTATTAAAATACCCAAATCATTCCTCTACAAGCCAGAAGGCATTGTGCCTCTTCTTGCTGGATTTTGTACCACTCTTTTATCGTTGTCCACCAAGGACTCCTATGTATGCATCTTTTCTGGAACTTAATGAAATAATC
This sequence comes from Percina caprodes, assembly GCA_013375575.1. NCBI lineage: Eukaryota > Metazoa > Chordata > Actinopteri > Perciformes > Percidae > Percina > Percina caprodes. The sequence continues at coordinate 1,080,197 of JABXJD010000068.1, forward strand.
CTGATTGTGGATCCCCTTTTCTGTATCCCCGTCCCCCGTCTCTTCCATATTTTCCCTGGTGTGGCATGCTGAATGGAGACCCATAATGAGCCTCTGTCTGTTCCAGCTGTGACACAGTGGGCTGTCTGAGGCTGTGATGTGTCACTAGTGCAGGGTCTCTCTCTCTCTCTCTCTCTCTCTCTCTCTCTCTCTCTCTCTCTCTCATTCCCTCCAGATGTCTGTGTCTGTGCAGAATAAAGGGTTTCCTCCCTAGAAAATGCTTCCAGTAGACATGAGGAGATGGAAGAGATCCAGACCTCCTTTAGTGAGGTCCGGCGGCCTAGACTTGTGTTACACACATCCACACAACATTGAAAACTATTATTTATTTATTCTTTATCTCTGAAGCCTAACTTTGCTCTTTCTTTGTTTAGACAACAGAGATAACGGGAAAAAGCATGTTTAACAGTTTACATACAGTAACTCCTGTGGCTGCTGTAGGGGATTTCATTATGAGCTTTCACCCTCTTCAAAACAATCACAGGGCAACAATTCAGTTTGTTGTGTCTGTGTCACTTTCTGAAGCAATGCCATGTATCGCCGCACATTGCTTAATTCAGACGCGTGGTCCCTCTGGTACAAAGCGGAGTTAGTTTTTCATTAGGGTAAGTGAGGCAGTTGGCAAGAACACATGTGTCTGGCAGCAGCAGCAGCAGGGACGACAGCCTGACAGCCCCTGCCTCTGGAAGTACAACGTCTGCCTCTACTGTACATCTGAGGGAGCATACTGATAAACCAGACTGTTTATTGATATTTTTTTTTATCTCAAGTCATCCAGCCGTTTGCTACTGAGTGATATTATAAAGGTTCTAGAGGCAAGGTTGTTCCTTGAAGATCAATGTCTTTAAGTCCTCAATAAGTTGAATAAGTGAGCTGTGAAATATTCTCCTAACTTAAAGGCCATTTCCCCAGCGAATTTGAGACGTTTGATGAAGTGTGAAAGCTGTTGATCTTGGGTGTGGTCCCAAGAAGTGGTTTCAGATCCACCACAGAATGTTGGTCAGACAAGCTCTGGCGCAGTCCCATGAAGTCCACACCAAAAGTGAAAGCCTGTACGCTGGTTGGTAAACAACATGATTGGTACATGACACATTAATGTTGTCCGTCATCATGAAGCACACCATTTGTTGAGTTAATGTACATGTTACTCGTGGAAAATAATAGTTTGCTGTGTTTTTCTGCACTGAGATCAACTTGTTTCTTTCGCAAATGCTTGTACTTTGAGTAAAGTGTTGTCATTGATATGTGTCACAGGATCAGTCCGCTGTTTTGAGGGATAGCAATGTGGAAAATTGCACTGGATGTGTGGTGGTTTCTTGGTTTGTCAGTTTACTCTTACTCTTATTCTATTCATGAAACTGGGAGTACAGTTAACTGCGTGAGACCCCACAGCAACATGATTAGATGTATTAGTTGATTGATTAGAAGACAGACATAACAAGACTACACTTAACATAATATCTAATAAAGTATTTACAATGAGAGTGTACATTTCCCCTCACAGAAGTAATGAAACTGCCTCATTCAAAAAAGTAACTTGGATATACATTATATTCAAGTATCTATCAAACCCTAACCCCTAAAGTACATTGTATAAAGCAGCTCATAGGTTTAAGTATGGATATTTCTGTTATAAAAAGAAATGTTAACATTTATTTCCACTGATGTGCTCTGAATTCTCAGAAGAAATGTTGGGATTTTCGCTCCTGTAAGGCCTTTGTCTAGGTGCAGAAAATAATAACTTCTCATTAATTATCCATCGACCAGGAAGACTGTGGTTATTATACACTGGACCACTCTGTATTTGCTCTATGATCTATTGTATAGTTTTTATTGATCATACATAGAATGAACGGAATGATCCTGGCCAGCACAGAAGAGCAAGTTTGAACTAATCCAAAAAAGGCCAATGTTGACTCTGATTTATTACAAATAAAGACGTAAAGCATCAGATTTTCCTTTTTATATCCAACATTTTGTCCGTTTTTTGTTGCTATATTTCTTTCTTTAAATGTTGTTTTCATACAAGCGAGTGGTTGCCTTATGCTGCTCATCCCCAGGAGATTTGTATCTCACTGACATGTCCAGTAGCTTTATTCCATCATTTTGGTAAAACAAAAATGTTGTCGTTAGCAAACAAATCGGGTCTGATGTCTCTCGCTCTTTTTAGCTGGCCCCACCCATCTGAGATTGACACACAGGCTGTGGTGAACCCGTTCAGAAACATTTTCTTCTCTCAGGCTCAGAGGAAACACACACACACACACACACACACACACACAAGTGAAAACACCAAAAAGAAAAACTTCCCACATCCTGTTCAGCAAGCTCCCTCCAAACCATAGTGAGTGATTTCATTGCGACCACAGAAGCCATACGAAGCCTTCAGATTCCCGCACTTATCTAACCCCGCTCTGCTTGACCTGGCAGCCTCCATCTGAAAACATTCCCTTGATACAACATTACCGCTCCTCTGAGCTCTGCTCCACAGCAAACGGGGCTCAACTACAGTGCGGCAGATGTATGTTGCATGCTGTTTCATCAGCAATGGATGTTGATTTCTTGGTACTGTCAGCTCAGGACAGAAATTATTGTCATAAGCTTGCATTCTACCAATTATGTTTTACAATTATTTGAATAGTTGGCAGAGCCAAATTGTCGGAATAAGTATGAAAATAATAAAGTATGCTTGTTTTAAATTGAACAATTTATGGTTCCCTTACACAAATTGCATAAAACAGTAAAAGTAATTAAATAGATAATGTGTAGGAGTTAGTGGTGTCGTTCAGTGAAGCCAACTGAATCTTTTCCCGTGTGCCAAGTGTGTAGGACGTTGACACGAAAATACAACATGTGCAACATAGCGCAAGTGGAAGAGCACCCACTCTGTATGTAGATATTAACATAAGTAATAATTTTAAGGCAAGCAGGATTCATCTTTTCAGGGATTATACACTAATGATATACAATTAATATCATATTAATTTCTGCTTATAGATTCTCCTATCTCCTACACTTTGTATACCTTTTTAGAGCCATTTTAGAAATCTATAAAATGTGACTTAAGCCACCTTAAATGTGGTAAATGGTTGCTAAGCTAGTATAGCTAAATGATATCTATCCATCCATCCATCCATCCTCATCCGCCTATCCGGGATCGGGTCTCTAGCTGATGTCATGTTCGTGCAGCCTAGTCTCATGGCAGTTTGTGAAATAGTGACGTTATTAAATCTATTAATTTGTGTACAGGGATTTTCTTGTGTTGTTCGTGTTGGTGACCACACATTTTAAACTAATTTATTTCAATGGGAAGCATCTTTCGTGATAACAGAACGATTACGGTATTGAGTAGTACTGAAAGCCAAAAATCCGCGTAAGGAGGTTGGTTGGGGTGATGAATGGGTTAAACAACGCAGGACTTTCACCCCAGAGACTGCGGATCGTGTCCCGCGTGACAGTTCCTTCCCCTGTCGTTCTTTTCCTAACCACCCTGTCCCGTTGTTGTGGCTTGTCCCGCGTGTGGCGGCCCCTGTTGACGTATCAATAGACTAAAATAACAAACTGCCGTGAGACCGGGTTGGTTCATGTCATGTGGAAGGTACTGGAATTAAAATCCTAATTGTGACTAGTTTTTTCTGGACTGTGACATATCTTAACATAAATGGAATGTCTTACATCATTTCATTATCTCATTAAACCGAGTGTGATATGATTGAAATGATTTCAATAATTGTAGCCACCATGTTTTTGGGTAAAGATGGAATCTCCAGGTATAAAGCTGCCATCTTTTGTTGTCTGAAGACCTGACCACTCACACTGGAATGCTTCTTTACATCCTACATGATGTGATCATGGCTAGCTGCTGCTCTTTTGCCAGCATCTTCCAGCAGCTAATGCAGCCGCTTTCAAATTGATACGTTTCAAAAACTTCAAATACATAATTGAGATGAAACAAAGATACAAGACAGATTTGAATAGAATTGTTTGTATTTTTACAATTCCTCTGGTTATAACATGAACCCTTATCCGGGTTTTTGCAGGTTTAGATTCCAGTCAAATTAAGTTATTAATGTAGCTGTTTGGAGGATGAAGATCTGAGCTAAGTGTGGCAACAACAAAATGACATGCTGCCACTGGCAGGGACATTAACCAGCCTCATGAGAGAGAATTATTCACCAGTGTGGAGCCATGCAATGGTGGCCACCTAACTTTCAAGCCTCAGCTCAGCCCCTCTGCACCCCCATCCCACCCCACCCCCTCCCTCATCAGCATGCATTATTCTTTTTTTTGGTGTCTGTTCACATTGGCTGACAAGCTCAATTTGGTTGGCGTAGCCTGGAGCTCACACCACATCACACATACAGCGCACACATTTTCCTCACTCTCACGCTCTCTCGCTGTCGCATGGGCTGTTAACAGTGTTTTCAGAGTCAGGGAATGTGAAAATATTCAGCGAGAGGCAGAGGGGGTGGTAGGGTTACGACTAAAGGGAGGGGGGAGCTTGGAAGTGCGACTGCGACGCTGTAGTGACTGGCAGTGTTGGCTGATGCATCTGGCCATCCTGAAAGGTTAACAGGCAGCAACCTCCCCTCTGTCCGATGTGACATGACACTCTCTCCCCTCTCGTCGCCCCGGATTGATGTGTCGTTCTTTCACGGTTCATGAACTCGGGGCCATGGGAGGGATCTTTCACTTTCTGTTTTGTAGGACATCATAGAGAGTGGCAGCACAAAGAGGACCCAATTTATTATTTTGGGATTTTTTTATTTATTTTTTTGCCCCCTTTTGATCTGTCACACTCAAACACATTCATGCATCGATGTACACACACGGGCATGCGCACATGCGGCCATAAACACACATTCATACACATGCAAAACACACGCACACACAGCATGATGTATTTGGTCCCCCTCCCTCTGCAGCAGAATTGCATTGTCTCCCCTCAGAGAGGACATTAATAAGTTATGAGTCCTTTTGAAGTTTAGTTGTGGGCTTTCAGATCTGAACTGACATAATCATCCCCAAGAATAACACCTCCTCCCACCTTTTAACATACACTCCTACACATTCATCTTCCCTCTGTGCATATGGAGCACAATATGAGGACTCTGTAGCCAAAGGTGTCCTCTTAGCGTGTAATCCAAATGGCTTTTATCCAGTTCCTGAAAACACACAGAACCCCCACACTTCTGTAATCCTTTGTAGTTTTTTTTTTTTTTTCAAACTGCATGCACTTTCGCTGAAATACAAGGTGGCGACACTTTTGTTTCTTCTTGCATTCCCTCCACCCACTGCTGGCTTCGCTTTGAGAGAAAAAGAAAACATCCAGTTATTACAGCTCGGTTCAGCTGGATGTAAACAAAACGAGTAGGCTACGTAACTCATTTTTTATTATTAGTCCAATTATTGGATATTGTTTTCATTGAACTGGTTGTTTTGTAGCTACTTTGGTATCCGTCGTTTTTCTTTTCAGGAGGTTTAGGTTATTATATAGTTATCAGACATCCCCATATCTCAGACTCCTAATTACTACACACCAGACAGACAAATGTGATAGTGAATGTGAAATGTGAATTCAAGCAGCCTGGCGGGGAAAAAAACAGTCGTGAACGCAGCGATTGCCCAGTCCTGAGTTGTTATTGAGCATGTGTGAAGTTGAGTCTGTCAGCTCCGTACCTCTGGTAATGTGAAGCACTCCTCTAACCTCTCCGTCACCCCGAACAACAGGGGTGGTTCCAGGGTCAGTAGACATCCGGGGCCTGGCCCTGACATCTTTTGAATGAGTATAGGGTAACACTGCATTTGATCAACATTGCAATTTTTCTTCCGTTCTGTCAGCGCTTCGCACCGGCCGTTCTATTTCAAAACACATTGGTTCCTCCACAGCTGTGATCTGAGTTTAATAAATGCCACGCGTGATGAACAGTAGAGATTCTGAGCTTTTCTGACAATATTCATGGCTTAAAGACACTCAAGTCCGCCTCTGGTGCCGCATAGCTCACACACACAAACAAACACAATTCACTCATTTGATTCTCAGTATTATACTGTAGTTACTGCCCCTCACCCCTCTTTTTTCAGTTTGTCCATGCCTCCATAGTGTTATTAGGGCATTAAGGTTTACGGTTAGTTCAGTTGCCAAACTCCAAATCTACACCGAATGTAAAATACCTTTCATACAAAAGGAATTGAACAAAATTAGTTGTGGGAATCATTATGTTTGTATTAATTTAAAAAATGGCATTGATAGCTTAAACACTATAGTGTAATGGTTATTTTTTTTAATAAGTTTGATGGTTGTTTTTCTCATAATTTCTGCTTAACAACAGCAGTGTTTGAACTCTCAGTATCACAGGAGGATGTCATTTATCTTGAACTAAGGTTCATCAGTGTGCTCTTACAGTAGAAAACAAACTAATTTGTAATGCTTGGGATATAAATTGTATATATTTTTCATCAGGCATTTCTTTCAAATCAGTAAAAAACACTGGCACATGGATAGACATAACCCTAATTGTAATGGGGAGCTTGAGTACTGTTCACAGACATATTTTTTTGAAATAATAACTTATGTTGACTTATGTTTAACTTTCCAGGAGGCCAACAACAAAATAAGAATACATACACACAGCCACTTTGTCAGAAGCCAGTGAAAATTGCCTTGAAGACATACATGCTCTGTCAATGGTATGTCACACCACTGCAGCAGTCTGATAGATGAAGTCAGACTTGGCATGTCTTTCCCATTCCTTCACACCCCCGGCTCATTTCACACTTTCCAACTTCCTTGCGTCTCCGCCCGCCACATGTTTGACTGGAAGAAATTATGTCCTTCACCTTCTCTTGTTCTGACTCTTTGGACTGAATGTAAGGATGTGGCAGAACCACCTGTGTCACTCGGTACTTAGTAAACCTGTACATTAACAGTATGTCTCTGCACTGGCACCACTAAGACAAAGTATAATGGCTTTACTTACTAAATTGCTTTTCACTCTTGTGCATATTACTCCCCACACGCACACACGCACACACACACACACACATGAGTTTAGATGCATTTGGATCTGACATATTTGATGTGTCATCGTGTGTTTGTAACACACATGTACACCAACGCACATCATATGAACATGCCCATCTGTAGGCGCAGATGGAAACACTTGTTCTCACACATAGTGTATGGGCCATACAGCCCACACACGCATTACAATATTACTATCCCTTTGAGCCTTTACTTGTTATTAAACCACGGGGACACTGCAAACCTGTACACATGTACATTGTTTCTCAAAGATGACCCATGAAAGAGGGTTCTGTAGTTTCTTTGGCTGCCATTATTTCTTATTAATTCTTATAAGGGCTAATGTTGTAAAGCCTTTGTAACAAAAACAAAAAGAAAGCATCTTTGATTTACTATCCTAGTTATGCATGCCCTGCCTGTGTGCCATGTTATGCTTAAAGGGATAGTTTGGATATATTGTAAGTGTGGTTGTATGAGGTATTTATCCATAGTCAGTGTATGGTGGGTGTGCCCCCAGTGTGGAGAACCAGACAGGAGTCCCAGCACTGAACCTAAGCTGTGGACGGGGGCAGCAGCTAAAACTATTTTAGCCACCTAAAAAAAAACTAAAGTTGATGTTATATTTAGAATATTTTCCCTACTTTGCCTTGCCATCAGACAGCCCTTTCCTTCCTGGGGTCATGCCGATTGCCATCTAGGTAACACCCTGACTATGAATAAGTACCTCAAACTGTACCACACCAAAACTATCCCTATTAGGTTAATAGTTTTTTTTTTTTTTAATTTCACCAATTTTCATTTGAAACTAAAGATTCACTTTCAAATTATGTCTGTAATGTGAGATGTAACCCTAAGGCATTACATAAGTCATTTACTTCCCCTCTGACAGCTCTGCAGTTTGTGTTTTGTGAGGATGAAACAGCTCCCGGGCACATGGGAGACATTACTCTGGTGCCACTGACTTCCTGTGCCCAGAGGCTCAATCCTGACTGTAGGCGCCTTGTTGATTGTCCTGCTGTGATTGACACATTCTTCATACTTGTGGACAGCCCACATTGATCCTGTTACATTCGGCATGTACAGGGCTTTTACACAAATGCATCATATGTGAAGAATTAATGCACCGCTGACCCACAAATAGGCGTACAATGACGGTGCACGTGACCTATTGTGTCTGTTGTCTATGGATGCTCACATCTTTTTGTATGGAGCCATATGCAGCCATGAGGCAGACACATTGTTGTGCTGATCCTCTGACCTCATGAATAATGTAAAGCCAAGGTAAAGAAGATTATTTGTGTGGATATTACAGGATGTCTATAGCCTTGAGCTGCATTAGGGCAGTTGTTTTCATTACATTTACTGTGGTCTCCTTGCAAACAGCAGGTCTTATTCATGATAAGTCAACAGCACGCATTTCTGAGAAAATCTTTCTACATTTAAGCATGTTAGTGGACTTGTGCTATTTATTGTGTCTAACCCAATTAAGACATGCTTTAGTAGGTTTATCTTTTCACTTGTACTGATAAAACTGGTTTAAAGCTAATTTCATTTTTTTCTGCAATACAGATCACCATTGACTAAAACAATGCACAACAGATATTTTTACTGTACTTTCTTCCTCTGGTGATGACTATGGTCCCTCGTTTGGCTGTGATGTTTTTATTGAACATTGTGGTGGAATTTCTAGAAACACCATGTTGTGGTTTGATGAGACAAAGGAAAAGTTTAGACAACATCAACCGCTGAGCGATGAATGACATAGGTCAGAGGTCAGGGGACGAGAATATAAAGCCATTCTATAATAACCAAACCTTTTTATGTATAATTATAATTATCTTCTCCATTGAGTGTTCATCCAAATCTCCTGAATCTTCTTCACGTATGTGAAATGACTTGTGCTACTCCTGAGGTTTTCCTTAACCATGATCAAACCATGTTCTTTTAACTCCTTGCACGGCCCTTTCTCGGGTGTTGATAATGTGCTCATGACCTGATCTCATTCCATTTGTCAGCTCTTTGTGGGACTGTAATTGACTTTTCTCTTGGTACAGAATTGTAGGCCTATTTTTTCCCCCATCAATGATTATTTCAGTTCCACATTGCAAATCCTCTTTTTAACTTCCCTCTTCTGCAAAGTCATTAAAGTCTGCAGGATTATGACTCCGTTGAGTCATATGATGTAATTCATGATAATAATTAAGTTCCAATGAAAGTGCTTCCAATTTACGAGTGGGATCGGGATTCATGGTTATATGTATGCATCTAGTTTTGAGTGAAGCGACATGTTTACTCTTTTATTTACTCAATAAAATCTATTTTTTTCCTAGGTGCACTGTGCATGGGGTCAAGGTGTTAAATCATATTTTTTTTGTGTGAAAAATGTCTGTTTTAAAACTGAATATCTAGAGATTTTGGGACAGCAGTACAAAAAAGCCATCTGTAGTCTACAGCAACAAACACACAGCATCCACTATACTTTTTTTGCTTTTACTATTATTGGGACATTTAGGTGCAGCAGTGAAAGAAATCCGCCTCGATAGTTTGGATTGCTCCCTGTTGCCATGTGCTCCTGTTCATCTGTCAGCAGCTTTAGGTGTCCAGACAGAGTCTTAATAGTAGCAGAGCGAAAGGGGACACAGCCTCTAATGGAAGCCCTTTGTTCAGTTGTCACTTACACTGCTCCTATGGAAACATCCTGCTGGCCAATCAGACAAGCCCTCTGGGTAGTAGCCACTGCTTCCTGTCACTGCTTGACTAAAGACATCTATCACACTAAACAATCCTAACTTTGCTTTTTTTCCTCACCCATCTGCTCACCGTTTCTCTTACTCAGCATTTGTTTTTTACCACGTTAGAAAACTGTTTTTGGATATGGTGTAATACGTTTAAGAAAGAATGAGCCAATCCCTCCCACTGGGCAAACATATTGGTCTGTGATAAGGGTTTTAGAGAGAAGAGAATATTGGCAGTGTTGAAAAGACGGGGGTAAAAAAAAGAAAGATCATCTGTATCTCTGAACTCGGCTGCAGCCAGTTGGAATATAAAGCACCAGTGGGTTGCTGTAGGATTCATCTTCCAGAAATACTACTGCTCTGGAGACCGGGAGCAGGACTTACAGACAGACGAGGGAAAGTGGTCCACTTGTGTATGAAAAAAGACACCAATAATCTGTTCACTCTGGGGGGGCTTTACAAGCATTTGGACTGGGATTGTACATGACTGCCGCTGCAGGCATATCATGTAAAAATGTTACAGTCATAATGATCTCAGTGAATATTGTTCTGCTGATTAGAGAAATATCAAGGCAAGGTGAGGTAGCTTTATTTGGATAGCACATTTCAGCAACATGGCAATTCAAAGTACAGAAATGTATTTGGCCCAAAACCATTCAATGATACATAAACCAACAGTTTAAATATTTTTAAATCAATTATTTGAGACACATCAGTGCAAATCTACTATGTGGTTTTTTTAAAACTGTATTATTATTAATATTATTATTATTAGCTCACCCCTAGTCTGTGGATATGTATGCATGCGTGGTTGGCCATGTATTGTACTGTAGGTTGCTGCCCATGCAGTATATATGGCATATCGGTGTCTAGGGAGATGTGTACATGATAAAACAACAACATAAAACATTAAAGCTACAAATAGACATACACCTGCAGATCAATAACATGTGTTACAGTAGCTCTGAAGGTAAAGTTTTGTGCTAGAATGCCAAGGTTATGACTAGCAAAAAAAAAGATCGATCAATATTGAAATCAATATCAATAAATAAAATATCTGTTGTATAACTATATTGCAAAGTGGGATGTAATCAATAACAAAGCAATGCCATGTGGCAGAAAAAAAAGTTCTATTACTTTTACTGAGGCCCCTCCCTCACAATAAAAAGAATCAAGGTTTGTATCAACTCATCCATAACGTCGGCAGACCTGCAAGAGACAGACTGAGAAAGGAGCAGTCAGAGATGTCCTGATTTATTGTAAGCTCCAAAATGGTTGGATCCTACATTTCCTCTGATGCAATCATTAGCCTTGTCTCATTAGACCCTCTCTCCCTGGTAAACACCCACATCTTTCAAACTCATTGGCATGACTTCTTACTGATATCATTAGGGTTATTTTCTCACCCAGGATCCTCACAGAATTTCTGGAGTTCTGCTTTAAAATGAGCTCAGATGTTTGCATGATGCAAAGGTTTACACCCCTCTTCCCCAACTTCCTTATCTCATCCAGCAGAGGGGTGTGGGCAGACCTCCATCCCACAGGCCAGCTGGATTACGCATGTTGGTCTAATCCCATTCATTCTATGAGTGCTCTCTGTCAGACTGACATGCACTGGACCCAAGACGCACACACGCACACACACACGCACACACGTAGACAGACACAGTCTCAGGTGCCTGTGTGTGATAAGGACGATGTGGAAGTATTAGCTTCATCAGCCCCAGTCCCACCACATCATGAGAAATCCAGTTTCATCCCATGATCCCCAGTTTGCCCTTATCATCACAACCTGCTCCAAAGCCTTAATCCCTTGTGTAACCACACGGCCCCAACTGCAGCTTTGTGTCCTGGATCATCTCTGATGTACACACGAGGGTGGATTATTTGGACATGTTAAAATACCAAAACAATAGAAAGAAAATGGCTTTGTGCATTACAGCCATCATCGAGTGGGACACGGCAGGGCTGCTCTGTGTGGTTAAGCCTCTGATTTCTGTATGATCACTTACTTTGTGTTTTATGATCACTCGTGATATAATTAATTTGCTCCTACATATATTTGACCTATTAGTTGAAATACTGATTTTATCACACCTTGGTCACCGTATTAGAGTACACTATGCCCCTTTACAATATTGAGATCAAAATGGCAGGAGCTGTACTGTCAATCTCCCAGCCCATTTGACTCATTTAAAGACAGCACAAGTGTGATAAGTAGGAAACTTCAGTTAAAAAACATGTTCACAAATCTCTTAAAGAGGAAATAATGATAGAATCACTCCATCTGGGCATTAGCAAAACCCATTGTGCCAAGGCTTCAGTATAATTTCAGTTCTGCTGAATGACCTCTGTTCAACTCTGTTCACATATGTACATAAAGCTCTTCTCATGAGACATTTATTCCTGAGCTGTCTAACAGTTTGCCAATCAGAGGGTCCACCTGTGGCACACTGTTCATTCCAGGCCAGAACCCTGACCCATGGGCAGATGGATATATTTCATGAAAAGGACAGAAATGAGTCTTATTACTTATTAGCTAAGCTTCTAACTCAGAGCCTGTTACTCATCTATCATCTATCTACTTATTTCAACATGTGTCTGTGGTACAGGTCATGAGAAAAAGAAGAGTCCTAGTAGACATTTTCTGTATCTTACATGAGAAACTGCGTGTGGTTGAGTGTGTTATATTTATCACCCTGTACAGAGATTGTGCTGGGAGTGCTGAAGAAAAGAGATGCTTTGTTTAGCCTGCATTTCTCCCCCAACTATCACTTTTGCTTTTGGCTCAAGGTGGAGTGCCAAAAACAATTTTCAATTGGCTTCATTATTACCCCATTGCTTTTTCTAAATGTTGGACTTGTGCATACTTGTTGTCCACTGGGGATAGAGCTAAATTCTGACTGCACAGCTGACAGACGAGGAGCATAGGGCCTGTGTAATAACTAATGGATTGGCTGGTGGCAGCAGCTGTTTGCTGTTGAGATGTGAGCCAGTTGGTGTTGTACTGTATGGCAACCGGACCAGAACTGCTCAGCAAACAGCTAGCAAACAAAACAAATTAGCCTATAGGTCTTACCAGCCTTAAAAAATGCTACAACACAAGGAGATTCTCACACAGACATGATGCAAGGCATGCACTCAGATTAGAACAAGTACGCTTATTACAGGACATGCATGTATACAACAAATGCCCCATGTGCATATACATATGTAGAAACCAGAAAATAAGAGGTGAGCAGTTCAATTCTTCTTCTTCCGTCCGCCTCAAGCAAATAAAATGAAGCTGTTTTGACTTCATCTGTATGGTTTGTTCTTGGTGAAAGAATACCTTTTCTCCCTACCTGCTCGTGAGCAGCAGTACATAGCTGACTCAGCTGTGAATGACAGTGACCACAGTTAACTAGCTAGCTAGCGTTGAACTTTAGGATCAATCAAATGCAAACATTTAAATTAATTCAAATTATAGATCTGTTGGAACTGTAACATATTGGTGCAGGCCTGTGCAACAAAGACCTAAAAAGATATATATGTTGTGCTTACTGTCTGCACAGTGATCCAAATCATAACAGTTGTAAAGTTTGCCATTGTAAAAATAATTGATCTGCTGTTTTGTCGAAGAAGCAGAAGTGGCTAGATTTCATATCTCAATAGTACAGCAGGTGGGGTTTTTGCTTGTTCTGCATCTTAGTATAGCTTTTTTGGCATGCTAACATTAGCTAGTTAGCAGCAAACACAAAGTACAGGCGAGGCTCAAGGAGATTTAGGTTTTAGTATTTGCAACCATGAATATACCTACACATTTGGGGACAGTCCATTCAGGAGATGATGGAGTTGAGAAGTAAAAACTATGACCTCCTGCTATAACTTCAGGGAATGTCAGAGGACCATCAACAACAGTAGGCTTCATCCTCTGGAGCCCATGAATGTCTGTACAGAATTCAACGGCAATACGAACATTCAATAATAGTGACCAACAGACTGACATTGCATTCCCTCTAGCATGGCTAAAGATTTAGCCAGAAATATATAAAAACACAATGTGCCCAAAAGCAGCTACAGTAAACACTCTGGAAGTTTTTCTTTTGTTTTTAATATGCCAACATCTGTACTTCTGATGACCCCATATTTGCAGATAATAATATATACTATTATTAATTATCAGCATCTTTACTGTGATTATCGGACTCTAACCCACAGATCCATGTTTCTTCTCAGATCAATAGAGCTTTAAGCCACAATATAAAATTTTTGGATTCCAGTTGCTCTAACTTTTTCTGTGATATAAACCATATTGACACACTTCATTGCACAAAATTGCCTCTTAGCATCTTTCTTACAGCTGTTTGAATGGCAAGGCTCAATTTAAACACAAATGACATTAAAACATTATTTCTAATGGCACATTGTGTCATAGGTTGCCCTGTCCGCGTCTTTGCACATAGTGCTGATTAAAATGTCAGTGATGGTCCAGTAGGTTGGATGGTTCATAACAGCTGATGAAAGACTTTAAAATATGGCACGACACTCTGGAAATTTTTATCACAGCGGGAGGTTCAAGCCTTCTAGCATGCAAATGTCAAACACATGTTCGGGAAGAGTCACAAAAAAAGAAGAAAAAAAAAAAGAAAGAAAACTGGGCCAACTAAAACATGCATGCAGTCACAGATTGGAACACCCACGCATGTGCACACTTACACATTTTCTCATTTCCTTCTCTATTTTTGTTTTAGTGGAGCCTTTTCAGCACTTAGAGAAGGGGATGTGATTTTTCTCAGCAGTGTGTTGAGATCATGAGTAATAGTGCTAGGAATTGACCCGCTGTTTGGTTAAAGAAGCAGCAGTGGACAGATTGGGTGTCTGATCTCGGCTCATTTCTAACTGCAGGGTAACCTGCAGGCAAAGACCAAAGATGTTCCCCAACTGATAGCCCACCCTGTGTAATGATTTTATGATAATATAAAAAATTGCCCTGCAGATGAAGTATGATTTGTCTTATATGTTGCGTGTGTTGGCTCAGCTTTCACTTTCAAGCACAGTTACAATTCCAGCTAATTGCGAGATCATTTCATGCACTGTGTTCCACCTCTGTGGTTTTGTGAATGGCACGCCGCTCATTTTGGCTCAAGAAATTATCTACAGGAGAAAAGTTGTTCTACATCACTTGTTCACACTGTTGTTTTGTCAGCTGCCACCATGGCCCTAAAGAGCTGTTTTGTTCAAACACGTGTGAATGCAGGCATCGTCCGTGATTGGCTGAGTGCAAAGTTGTCCTGTTGCCATCACACTCACCATGACACCCTTCTAGGCATGTCAGGCGTTGTGCCTGCAGGATGTGATTAATAGACAGACTAAAAATGGGAGAGGGGATGTGAGTTTATTTACTCACCTTTCTGACTTAGCCCTTTGGGCTCCAAGTGGCCTCCTTCAGCCACGCATTTATCAAATCACAGCAACAACCAAGCCTTTTATTAGCATTTAATTGTACTCTCATCTAAAGAATCTTCAGTGAATCATCTGTTGTTAGGGAGCTTACACACATACACGTTGACTCTGGGTCTTCAACCCCAACATAGGCATTCAACATTGCATGTAATGCGAGTAATGAATACAATTAATTGAGAAAATCGTTTTTTTTTTTAATTATGAAATTTGGATATGGAATGTAACAGAATTGTGAAAAATGCACTTGACAAGAGACCAAGGTGATGTCTTCAACTGGTTTTGTGAGACCAATAGTCTTAGACCAAAGATATACCACTTATAAAATAACTAATGTTTAACTTTTTTGCTCAATAAAGTCCTAAAAGTAAAAAAAATCTCCATATATATCGACTATTCATTTCCAGGTCAAAATCAGATAAGAGCAACTACGTATCATCTTCCAACAGTTATCATATGGAGAACTTTGTTTCATGCCTGGTCAGCAGAGCTGCTCCGTTCCACTCCTGCTGCTGAGTCACCAGATGCCTTGAAAGTTCCTCTCACCACCCCCTCACTCCTACCTTCTTGCTCAGCCTCGAGGCCAAACATTGCTGGAACACTCCTAACATCGCTTTCTCATTCTCATTATGGATGGACGGGCTTTGCAACAAATAACAATCCTAAGTGGTCTATTGCAGTAGATTGAAGCCGCACCTTTTTGCGCTGTTGTTGTTAGATTAGGCCTAATTTATAAGGATTATTAAATGCTGCTTGGCTCAGACAGCTTAAATGTAGATTGCATTGGCTGTAATACAGAACTACACTATTCATGTAGCATTTCTGTCAACCTCTTAACCATTTCGCTTGTTTTATGGTGACAAGAATTGCTGCACACTAAGAGAGCAAATCCTTGGTATCTCCTGCTGTTTTGGTGGTTTTATCTCTGACCTTGGGCACAATGGATGTAAAATCAAATAATTTTGTTTTGAGGGTGTTAAAAGTCATGTCAGCTCATCAGTCACTGACTGTCTAAGTTCTTCTTGGTACGTTTTTTTGATGATGCTCTGCCTAGCCTGTGCTGCATACAGCTTTACTTATTGCTTCCTTTCTCCAATTTTTTTTCTCATCTTCATTTTCTTATCTAGACTTTTAGACACCTGGATAATTTCTTAAGCCCCATCTCTTCCAGGTCTCTTTACCAATATTGCATGCTCTAAAGACTGGTGGACTATTGATCTGTGTTTGTGTCTCTGCACATATGCCTGTGCACAACACATGTGACTATGTTACACCTGGGTGCATGCTGATAAACACATGTACATGCACGTTGGAACACACAGGCCAAGTCACGCATAAGTGAGCAAACCCATGTATGGTGATTTAGCTAGAAATTGGATAGGTCGTGGACATGGCTGCAGCACATTGGCAGGTGTTGACCGGGCCGACCCGATCTATAGAGTACAATTTGCACATATTAGCCACTGTTGCCCTTTTCCCTTCAAGGAGCACAGGTTCAGATCAAATTAATGTGCAAGGTCTTAAAGCTAAATACGCTCTAAAATGGATCCGTAGGCACATATTCAAATCATAATTCGTATCGATGGATGTAGGCAATGCTTGGAAATCTGCCCAACTTCTTTAAAACTTTTTGCACCATCTGCTTTATGTTAAGCTAACCCACAGATTCAATCAGTGACCTAAGTAGTGACTGTAAATTTTGTGTGTGGACCCAATGCCCGCTGTAGGCTTACAGACATTTCGCCTAGCACTGATGGCAAATGGGGTCTTTGGGTCAGCAGCAGCACTCTCTCGGGCCCTCGGGCCAACCCAGAAGCTTTTCTTTGCCTGGACATATGCAGTGAAATCCCTTGTAATCAAGCAGCTGGAAGGTCTACTTTAAAGGGGATTTGGTGCAATGTGGTAGGTGCCAATCTGACTGCAATAAGGATTTGACTGCATGCAACTGATGGAATTCGGCAAGTTTAACATGGGCTTATCCCCAGAGACTAGTCACAGTCATTCATGCGGTTTCTTGCACAGCACTCACGGTGTGTCATACACAAGAACCCATTAGTGATGTACTGTGTGCACTCAAACACATCCCATGATATTTGGGTTTGGGTCATGTTTTACACTTCCAGTTTTATTCAGGAGGTTATACCACTGTATGTGTAATGGTGTTTTTATATACAGTATACAGTGTGTGTGTGTGTGTGTGTATATGTATATATATATATATATATATATATATATATATATATATATATATATATATATATATATATATATATATATATATATATATATATATATATATATATATATATGGCCTTTATTTGATAGGATAGCTGAAAAGGGGGAAAGAGATGGGGGAAGACATACAGTAAATGGTCGGCCTCAAACCACTGGCCACTGCTGTAAGGACTGAGCCTTAGCTTATGGGGCACATGGTCAAGCAGGTAGCTTCATGTTTTTTTGGTTATATTTTATCTACTCAGTTATTTCTCTAAGTACATTTCATCCCATTTCTTAATTTACCCTAATTTTAACTTTTAACTAATTAACCATCTATTTTGCATCCCTCTTAGGTTTATAGCTGTGGATAGTTGTTGTCATCGGTGCCTTTTACCATTTTAATAAATATTTTTTCTTTCAGTTGTAGTTTATGTGTAATATTTTAAACATTTCTGTGTGTGAATTGTGTGCATAATACATAAAAAGAAACCATGAAAGGGAAAGAAAAGGAGAGGCTGAGCCAAAAGAAAAAAGACAGAATAAGAGAAGGTTGGTAAAAGACAGAAACTCCCAGAGGCAGTGGGACAGTGGGACACGCACACGGACGAGCTAAGCCGCCCCTCGTCTGTCTGTCTATTATTGATGTTGGGTGCAGGGTTCCCACTCTGCCATCTGTTCTCAGCTCTCCCACTCCATGCCCCTTTTGCTTCATGCCTAGCACTTTGGCAGGCTGGCATAAGCAGAGCAATGTTGTCCTATCAGAGTGTGAATACTTCAAAAATATCTCATGCTATCAGGGAGTTAGATGTTAGAGGAAGAGCCCAGAGAGAGAGAGAGAGATGAGGAAGAATCTTAATAGTAATGTGATGCATTTTTCATTAATTCAGCCTCTTTGTTGGATGACTTCCAACAAGGGCATTGATTTGCGGTGTGAGATATAATCATGTCATGACTGCATCAGATATAAACAGAATGGGCAGTGGGCTGTGGCTTGTGATGGACTGTCAATAGTCCTCTCCTCTGCATGTTTTCCAATCTTAATCGAGTCACAGCCCCATCCTCCTACTGTTAATAGCATATGGCTGTAAGTTTCTTTTGATTTGACTCGTAATTGATGACCATGTATATTCAGTCAAGCCTGGTTACCAGGGGTAACAAGGTCCTGTAGGTCTTCTGATTGGCTGTGCGTGGTCACATGAGGCCTAACTTGGCCCCAGCTGGGGCCACATGTGGCAAGTCTGGAGATGTGTAAGGGTGGTGTGTGTTTGCAAACACTTGGCTTTGTCTCGCATTAAGCCATCCCTGCTCCCCCTACCGTGCCACACACACACACACACACACACACACACATTCATGCACATGCATCCACACTAGCAGTAAATGGGTTGTGAATTGCATGAGAGTTGAATGCCAGTCTCATACTAAAATTGCAAGCATCAGTGAAGCTGTCTGACTTATCACATGTCTTCAGTTATATACTCCTGACTGACAGAAAGGGTCAGATAAGGGTAAGGGGATGCCAGGGGCTGTGGGGTGGTGATTAAGGTAAAATACTGCTTCAGGGCTTCAGAAATCTAAGCTATTGCAACATCGTGTGACTTGTCTTTTCCATATCCCTAGAGGGGTGGAAGAAGCTTTATTCTCTGGCCAGCCCCAGAGTTAAGACCCCATGGGGAGTGCAAGATGAGAGGGAAATTAATAATGTGTAGAGACTCAAAGGCTTTGACTGAACCAAAATGATCAGAAGAGGGTGAAGGGAGTGCATTAGAGGCAGAAAGGAAAAGAGAAACACCGGCAGGGAGAGGAACACACAATCGGGCAACTTTGAGAATGAGAAGTGGCATTATGAGATGGGTAAAAGAAGTCAGCGCCAAAAAAAAAAAAGGTCAAAGATATTCTACTTAAAATTCAAATCTTTTGAGTATCAATCACACTGTCTGCTTGAAAAGCGGCAACTTTTAGCTTTTTTTTGGTGAAGTATTCCAGTAAGGGGTTAGCTGAAACCAAATAAACAATGTATTACCACCTAATTTCTCTGTAGTGAAACTGCCACTCTACATAAACAGATAAATAAGACATAAATGTCATTTAGGGGTGGGAAAATAATCGATTCTTGGATGCATAGCGATTCTCTCAAGAACGATTCGATGCTCGATGCAAATAACACATACATTACACAATTTGTGAACAGTATTTTTAAAAATTACTGTCTCCAGACAAGTAACCAAAAGAGGATGGGATAATGGACAACAACTTGGCAACTTTTTTGAATTTATACACATGATCTAATAAGACGTACAGTACATTAAATAATTAGGCAACACACATAAAGGCTGTTGATCCACTTTATCACATTACATCTGACCACCTCATGTTTCTTGTTCCAAAAAGCCAATTCTCCACCTTTAAACATAACTGACATGGAAGATCACTGTGAGAGGAGGTGACTTTCACAAGCATGTTTAAGGCATGGAATGATTATGATTTATATGTACAGTATATCTTTTTAAATCACGCATGGAAATGTACATACAAAAGTTGTTGCATCAATAATCGGTTCAGAATCTAATTGATGGCCTCTGAATCAGAGTCGAATCGTGAGGTGCCCAGAGATTCCCACCCCTAATGTCATTGTCTAAATGTGAGAACTTTTTTTTTTTACTTCCTCAGCTGCCCTGAAAACAGATTTTCAAAGCCAAAGGGAGTCACAAATAGCACTCTGAATAGTGAGACATCTTTTTCACAGAATGGCGAGTGTGTCTAACATGAACCAAAAATGACAAACTCCTTAAAATAAGAATCTCTCACTATTTAAATATTAATAGACTTTTCTCAGTGGTGTGTGAACGTCACGCCAGCCTGCTCAGTGTTGGCACACTTATGTCTTCTCTCCCCATGCCATACAGGCTTTGGCCCTGCTGTGACCTCTCTGCCTTGAAGCCAGCACCCCCGCTATCCTTTGAACCTAGACAAACCAGGCTCAAACCAGCTGGGTGTAGCCAGATCTGATCTCAGTACCCGGCATTAAATAATAATAGCTATTAAGTACTGCTTTTATCTGACAATTCATTCACAATTTGCTTTTTGTATGTTTTATGTTTAAGTTATACAGTCTATTATACTTTTATTAAGACAATATAGTAGTCTGACTATCACCAGACCAAGTCAAGCTCAACAGATTTGATATTGAGCGTTGGTCTGGGGAGTGTGCTCTGTAGTTAGAGGCGTGACCAACGGGCATAGTTCAAATGACTCAATTGGATGTTCCTTTTACCAATCAGATCAACGATCTGGGTGACATACTTTGCAGAGCAAGCCAAAGCCAGTTGGTAGTAGGCAAACACATCCTCCTTTTGTAGGAATTGTTCCAGTGAAAGTTTCTGTTCAATTTAAAGAGAAAACTTCCCTTTGAAATCTTTTAAAACTGGAATCAACGGCTTGCTGATGCTGTGCTTTGGTAGCCGACATGTGGAATGTAATCAGAAAGCCGCTTGGTTGGTTCTCTATCGTCATCGTGTTAAACCCGCCAATAGCGCACCAGGTGGATAAGCCAGTTTGTGATTGGCTCCCGCAAAATTGTAAACTGAAGCAGTAGAATTAAATGTGCAGGTTTCCAGACCGAGCTGCAGGGCAAAATCAAATCGACGGCAGAGTGGGCGAGGTTTACCCAGTCTAACAGTGTAGGCTAATAAGATAAAAAAGCTAGCAGAGCTAATAATGATGCTAGGACAGTGTGCCATATGTGGTCCCTCCCTGCAGCATGGCCAGGTGGGCAGCATGCCACCTAGCAGCACAATGGGTTTATCCACAGTGATTTATTAAACTCCCTAACCATTGGCTAAACAGACACTGAGCAAAATTACCTTTGCTTCCTCTCTTTCCTTTTGTCTTCTGTCTGCAAATTGCAGTTCATGTTAAGGAGGTGTGTAATGGTAGACCGGCCCCATATTGGAACCATTAAGCATGAACATGCCTATTACATTTAACAACACAGAGGGGAAAAAAAGGTGTTATCCTGTCAAGCATTAGCCCTGTCGAGGTTTCCCTCCACTGAGTGGCTAGATGTAAATGTTTGTGATGTGTATGTACTCCATAACAGTGCCCCGTGTAGTCCCTCCACTCTTTACAACTGATTATGTTAAACATGAGAACAACTTAAAAACAGGGAGTTAAAGGTTTTGGTCAAAAGTGCTTCAATGCAATTACCTTGCAGTCCGAAAGTGGTGGTCTTCTCTTCACAACAGCCCTTAGCTTATCAAGAATGTTAAACACTGTAAGTGCTGAAATGCTGCATTGTGTTTAGACAAGAGGGTTTTTGATGAGAGGCTGTGGATGACACACCTGCCGAGGAAAAGGGGTTGAGATAACAATTTTCTCCTCCCTGTCGAGGAGACATCTGGCATTGCCATGGTGTTGCAAGCCGAAATACACCCAGGAGTGGGTAATGAGGCGTAGGAGACGGGCTTTGTGTTTGTGTGCGTGCGTGCGTGCGTGCGTGCGTGCGTGCGTGCGTGTGTGTGTGTGTGTGTGAGTGAGAGTGTGATGGTGGTCCCCTCATCTTTCTGAACAAGCCTCTGTAGAGCCTGCAAGCACGCCATCTGTAGTGCTCAGCCATAAGCTCGCTTGCGTGTGACCACGTTAAATCATCTTAAATACGAGCACACTTTTAACTTTCTTCTATTAAAAAAAGGAGGAAGGAAAAGTATGGAAAAAAAGACAGAAGGTAAAATAAGAAAAGTAATTGTGTGTGTGTGTGTGTGTGTGTGTGTGTGCGTGTGTCATATAACCAAATTGGTACCCACCAATGGTCGTGTGTGTGTGTGTGTGTGTGTGTGTGTGTGTGTGTGTGTGTGTGTGTGAGAGAGAGAGTGAGTGAGTGAAATATAACCAAAGTTGTACCCACCCATCCGTGAGTGTGCACCACATGTCTTTGAACGTCACCATTAACATGGTGTCCTGCATTATGTTGTCACACAGTCCTTCGTGGTGCTGCATACGCCTAAGCGGGGTTGCTAAGGAACGTGCAAGAATGTTCAATAATCACCCTCGAAGAACCGTGAATGTTCAGCTAAAATAGTCGTCATATACTCAATACGGATAGAGACTGATACCTGTATGTCTGTAAGCCAGTATCAGCCGATGAAATTGTTACATAATTAGTTTTTTAGTTACTTTTTAAGTTGATTGTTGCCTTGGATGGTTAACTTTTTTGTTACTTTTAGTTACTATTGTTGATTGATTGTTGCCCCTGGTGATTTATCTTTTAGTTACTGTTATAGATGATTGCTGCCTCTGACTGCTTATCTTTTTATTACATTTGTCGCTGACTGCTTTTATTGTCATGTTTGTTTTGTCTGATCTCCATTAGCTTCCCCAGAGTGTGTAGTAATCCTGGAGTCTGCATTAAATAATACAGTATCACAGTATAGCAGTATAGCATCAATTTAAACATAGAAGGCGGAAGAAACAAATGATAAACTTAGCATATTAAGGGAATGGATGTTGCAAATAAAATGGCAATAAAATAACGAAAGTTATCTGTTTATCTGTCAATCTCTTTGTTTATTTCAGGTAATCTCGTCTCTGTCGAGGATCTCCCACCACAGCATCGCACAAATCAAAGGCATCAGGTATGTGTCTCATTTTTAACGCTCTCATTTATCATTTGAACAGCCAAAGCACTCAAGAGTATCGGTGTCAAAGAAACCATTTGGATGAATGTATTCCACATTTACTTGTAGTCCTATATTAATATGGAGGTGGCTATTAACATCTGCTGCTCATTTACAAGTCAATTTCCATTTTTAGGCAATTAGCGGCAGCTTTAAGCTGTTAAGCTTTAAGCAAGTTATCTTGCAAGGCACAACGCAACTCACATTTCCATCTGTCACTCAAACAGTACTGCAGTACACTATTCCACCTCAATCTGAGTCAGAATACTACATTGCATTGAGAGGTAATTTCTCACAGATATTGATGAAACTGAGTGAATTCTTCACACTGCTAAATCAGGCCTGGAATGGGCTTCTGAGTTCTCTTCATTTGCTCAATCTGCTTGGAGCTTGGTGGCTCACCGGCGCCACATAAAAAGCCATTTTGTCTGTCTGAGTAATGAGTAGATGGAGCGTGCCTGTTTGGAGCCATGCAAGGAAGAGAAGGGAGGAGAGAGGGGAGAGAAAGCAGGTCCCTTGCCATTATTAAAGACAACACAACCCGCTGACTGCTGGCTAATTCACACTGATCATTTTGCTGTGAGGTATCAAAACTGAGGCTCATTTGACCTCGGTGGAACACTCTGGACTTTCTGATGCTGAGCTATCGCTGTCTCAGAAATCTGAAAATCTGAGCAAAAACACTGAATTCCTTTTGTAGCCCTGAGGGTTACCCTGACCTCTTATCCTGCTATGGAGGTGAATGTGAATACACAACATTGTAGGGATCAATGACTTTATTAAATCAGGTCACATTTGGCTCTTGGCCTGAACAGGAACGCATTCATTAAGGTAATTGGATGGTACACTGAACTACTTTGCCTCATGGGGACGTATTAACATAGCGGTTATAAAATGATCTTACTAAACATTAATATCTTGATTATTAGTCTGTATTAGTATGTAATCAGTCATACTTTAATGACTCAAAAAAAGCTTTTTCTTTACATTTTTATCATTTTTAATGTCAAACTTAACATGTATTGAAAGTGTGTAATAGACATTAATACAAACTTCACATTTGTTGTTCTGTAGATATTTTGAATTTGGTTTCTCCATCTTTCGCCGTGACAAAGGTGTATTTCCCTGTTGCGTCTAGTACGCATAGTGTTTCATGTTGAATCTTATTTTAAAAAAAGTACAGTAACATATAAAAATAAATTCTTAAACCATGCTCACCTTCTGATGAATGCACGTCCATTATTCACTCTGGTTTCCCCTCTAATTAGCTAAGAAAATGTCTGGGTCTCTTAGGCCTAGTCCACATGTACATTTTTGAAAGTGTTTGCCTTTTGGCCTTTTGTCCATAGGCAAACTGTATTTTAGGTCAGTGTTTACAGTTTTGTTTACAAGTATTAGGCTTGTAATGTTACAGTGTGCTCTGTTATCTCCTTTTTGAGGTGTCACAATTAGGCAATATTTTTGTGAAATGGCCAAAACACTACCTGTGTCAGCCACTTGCTAAAAGTACTTTATACACATACATGTACAGTTACTCTTCCACTTCACTGAGGAACAGATAATGCACTACAGTGCGGTCAATGCACCATTGCAGCCAGTTAGCCTTTCGGTAATTACTTTTTGTCAGGCTTCTGACTGGCCAACTTCTTTTTTTTCTTTCCGTGATTGGCTAATCTGGTTTTAGGGTTATATTTCCACCTCTTGGTTTGGCAGATTCTTCACAGAGCTTCAATGTGTTTTCGCGTTTTCATTTGGATCTAGATTTTTTTGCATTTGTGGACAGGATTTTATTAATTTGTTTGAAAGTGTGGACCAGGCCTTAGCTTCCACCCCATTTAACAGGGACCTATCTACTTCCAGTTTTTTTATATGAGAGGGTTGAAGACATCTGTTAAGGGTCTATTGTACGAATGTATGTATTAAAGCAGGGAGCAGAATACTTGCATGTTGATTCTCAGTGGTATTGGCAGTAGTGCATATTAGTATTAGTATCAAACACAGTGCTTAATGGAGCCTTAAGCAATAGGCTGCTTTCGCTGCAGGATTCATAGAGTGCACAGGGGCATATGACAAAGCCCATCAGAGGCCATGTGCTGTATGATCTAGCATAAACAGTTTGCCGCTATCAAGCAGAGAACTTACACAACATAGATGTTCACTGACCCGAGTTGGCCTTTCTAAATGGTCTTCTCCCCCACATATTCGTAACACTGCTTAGTACAAGGTCAGCTGCATCCAAAGGTCCCAAGTAGAGCCTGACCGATATTAAATATTCATTCATCAGAATAATTTATTTAAATTATTATAATATAATAAATTAATATTTTTAAAAATTAAATAAAAACAGACGGTCAACCATCTTTTGAGTGTTGACGTTGAGTAGTTTGTCCAACAGAGGGCGCTCTACAACGTCCCTTTTCTACAACTTTTTTGCTATTGTGTTTTTGTTTAAAGTACTTTTAAGTTTCATATCTTAAGTTTGTATTTTTATACATTTTATCTACCAGAACTTTAAAATATGTTGATGTTCCTCTGCTCTGTTAACCAAATATTTGTATCTGTACCTGCCTTATCGGGGGCTCTAGTCTCAAGGAGCTGCAAGCTGCTTAATGGACCTCGCTTCAAAGCCTACAGGCCTTACAAAAGCTATAATTAATTCAAACACATACCATACCATTAGGCCCGGATTGGCTAATCGGGAGGACAGGGAAACTTTAGGTCTCTTTTTTTGCTCGCCAGGGCCAGCAGTGTTCAGTCATGTTACTGGGTTAAAATCAAAGTTCAAATAATTGATGCTTTCCCTAGGCTGCCTGCACTCGCAGCCCATTCTTTGGCTGCACTGAGCCGGTTTTGAGACGTGTGTGAAGAGTCGTGTTGCTTGGAGTGAGTTTTGCTGGTGATGTGAACTGTTTAGCTCAGCCGGCTGTTGGTAATGCAGACTGCAGTTAGAGTTTTGCACGTGGTTTCAGTTGTGACCAGTGTCGTTTAGCAATAAAAAAACTGTAAGAAGCTAATAGAAAATAATATTTTGTTGGAAGCAACTTTAGAAGAGAATTTAAAGATATACTATGTAACTTTTCCCTATTCGGTTCCCCTACAGGTTTTCTCATTGGAACTACACCTCGCGCTCCCCGCCGCTTCGGTCCCCCTACAGGTTGTCCAACAAGACAACCTGTAGGGGGACCAAAGCGGGAAAGGTTACATAGTGTAGCTTTAAAGAATCTTCCGTTCCTCAGTGGAGGTCTCGATGCCTAGACATTAATCCCACAGTCTCAGATTATTTATGGACCCCACATCAGGCCAGCAATTGAATTTTAAAATGTTCAAAAGTTCCTCTCTGTGTTCGGTAACATTGCTACAGGGATGTCCATTGACCTTCTGTTGAAGCCCATCGATCGTGTCTTTGATGTGTGTTCACTGTAATCAGGCATTGACAGCTCATGTCTGAGCACTGTGTCAGCTTTATTGTGCATGCTCCTCTGCACTGGACACATAATCAAATATTCATCTGAGCAGTTCACTCTCCTTCATCCTGTCATTTCTATTCTTTCTTATGTTGACAGACCCATATGAAATTTCCCTCATTTTCTCATTGTCAATATTTTTATCCCACTCTAACATCTTTTACATTTCACATCAACTCAGTTGAGTGACTTCACAATCCACAGTGCTCTTACTATCCATCTTACGTAATACACATGAGTCTGATTTGATAACAGGAATGAAGATAAGTTTCCTTTCAATTGTTTCTCTGCCTCATGGAGTCATTATGCCCTCGGTTTCACCTCTCAGGCTGCTGACGCGATGCTTTGCAGGCACAATTCCGAGAGAAATGTCTTTGCTCTCCTCTGTATAATTTAGTTAGCGAATCCTAAATTGTGTTTATGAATTTACGGTGGGACAATTTGTTATTTAGCATTCTCATAAAAATATGCAATGAACATCAATCAAAGACAAGGACTTATTGTAACTATTTGAAGCCATATTTCAGTCTATAACCCTTTGCAGCTTCAACTTTTATTTTATTTTTATTTGGTCCAGTTAAGGAACCACTGATTTCATTGGGTCCCCCTCCCCCCTCTTCTGAAAGCAAACCTACACAAACCTATCAGTGATATCGTCTACAACCCTAAATCTTTGAACAATATATCACAGAACTTGTCAATCAAAACCTTAAATCCTCTTTGTGTTGATGCCTTCTGTCCCCTTCTCTTTGTCTCCTGGGAGATGACATTGTGTGTCAGCTTATCTAATGTACAGTATAATCCTGTGTCATGCTCTGTGCTGTATACCTTCACTGTCTTAATTCCTCACTGATCCGTGCTTTTGGAGTTTGTGTGTCTGTGTGTGTGCATCTCTCTGTGTTTGTGCATGCGTGCATGCGTGTATATATCAGGGTTGCAGAGTGTGAAAGACCTCAGCTCAGTATCAAGACTGAGGACAGATGAGGAGAAGGTATTTTTAAAGGGTTTATATGAGGGCCCCTTCTGAAAAGCTCTAAGTAGCTTATGTGGGGTTCCCCATTTTACGCGGCCTGCATATGATCATTGTACCTTATGAAATTGTGTTTAAATATACAATGATGATGTGTGAACGAAACAAAGGACACTGGATCATTTGGTCTACCTGAGTATCTACATCAGTAGTCTTGGTTCACCATAAATACTGTCTGTATAGAAACAAACTTGCTGAAAACTTAAAAGCATTTGATGCAATTAATTGAAATAAATTGCGTTATCAACGAGATTGGGTTTATAGAGCAGATTGTAAAAGGAAAATGTGACTACACAAACTGTAGTTTTATTAATTCCTAAAACAATACCCTATGTCAAAAGAAAAACAATAATAATTAATAGTATAAATTAAACGAAGAAAACATGTGAAAAGAAGAAAAAGAGAAAAGAAACGGTAGAGATAAAAAAGGAAAAAAACACGTGTTAGTAATTACTTAAATGACTCACAACTGAATTGAAGAAGAGGAGGTAACAGTTCTAAATTACATCCACGCTTCCTCCACTTGCTTCCTTTCCTCGCGTCTTAGTCTGTCCCACCAAGGAAGCATGGCAGAGAGGGGAAATTATTTATGAATATTAAGGAGAACGGAAACAGGGAATGTGTTTTTAAAGGGATGAGACGTCCTTTCCTCTGAAACGTCACATGGATTTTGTCTATGGGCGGAGTAATAATCGTCTTTCAGCTAAACAGCTTCTGGGGAGGCTGCTCTCCTGTATCTTCGCTCATCCTCCCTCAGAGATCCCTCCACACCATTCTCGATTATCACTCCTCGGGGGAGGAATAAGAGCTTTTAGACGGCATTCAAGAAAGGGGGCCAGAAAAACTTCCGGTTCAACCGAGGAGCTATCAAATAAGAGAAGTGACAACCAGCCCAGGAGTAGGACAAGCAGCTACAGTGTATAAGACTGCATTGGAATTAGGATCCAGCGGGACCCAACACAAATCCCGTGGCTGTGGACGCTTTTAACGTTGCTGCGGGTGAAAGCGGGTGGTCCAAAAATACCCAACCTGATCAACAGGGACTGACGTAAAATCTGTTACAGTGTGTTAAAAGACACAAGGTAACAACACAAAATAAAACAACATGAGCAAAACAAGCCACAGCCAACCACACGTTCTAAAATTATAAGTGAAATAAATAGATTAATGCAATTCACTGTGCCCTCATAGCACTAGAATAATTAATTATTGCACTAGTATTAGGTAATTATGCAGTACATGACAAACAACAGAAAACAGTCCCGCGCATGGCTCTGTAACACTGTGAAGAATCAATCTTTGCATGTTTCCTCCTCCCTCCTTTTCCACATCCTGTCGGCAGGGCACTGCCCCCTCACACCACCGAGTTACATCACACAAGCGGTTGTCACAATGCACGTTTTACTCATGTTTTAATGCATCACGTGTGCTAATGTCATTAGTGGAAATAACACATGCAAAGACAGAGGCTTACTCATATGCTATTTTGCACACACACATGTACACATTCTCCCTAAGCCGCAGCGAGGGGGGGTGTATTTGATGGACTGGCATGGTACAATAAGTGGCAAAGTGCACAGGCTTGCTCAAGATCCAGCGATTTATTGACCCTTGCAGAAACAAAGCCGTGTCCTGGGACCGGAAACTGCTTCCAAGTCTGACCAGTTACAGCTAACAACTACACTGTTGTTCTGCTGTTCGACAATAGCTGATCAATGGGACCGGCTCACTGCGGCTTTGTCCAGCACACATTCCCTTTACGCCAGCACTGGCTTTAACAAAGCAAGGAAGAAGAAATTAGGCATGGTACAGTGAAATAAAAAAAATACAATAACATAAACACACAAATGCACACAGCCAATCCCTCATGCCCCTCTCAAAGCCCCCTTCACCCCTGCACAGTAGGGTGAAAAATAGTAATTTGGTAGATATTATATTTAAAAACAATTCCCTTCACAGAAACATTCTGTTTAAATCCAAGTAAATATCTATTGATATTTGTTTTTATAAATGGATTTGTTATTCTCTGCATACATGCATGCTGAATTCTATGTGTTCCTGTGGATACATTTCACATTTTTACACATTCACTTACTAAAAGACTCTCTAGGTTAGGCTTGCAATTTTTGGAATTAATCAATTGGGAGTTTACTAATTGAACAGTTTATTTGCTTTCATCTAATTATAATACCAAATCATGAGGAGAGACTTAATATAAAAATAAAACAAACAAAAGGATACACAACTAAACCAACAAAACACGAAAAGTACAATGTAGCCCATTTCAAATGGATGGATAAAGATAAAAAAGAAAAAGATGTAGAAAAAGGGAAAAAAATATGTTTGAATGGATACATTTCACTTCAACATATATTAATCTACCTGCTGAACACACACACACACACACACACACACAGACACGCACACAAAACCCACACAGATGGTATTTGATGTGGTCAGACAGCCATATCATCCTAATTTTACCTAAATATATAATTTTACCTTTTACTTGCACTCCAGATAATCCAGATAAAATACATAAAACAAACGTGAATAAGCCAAATCAGGAGGGCAGCTGGCATTATACAAATACACTTTGTATTTTGATTACAAAGGAAATACTTTGCATGTACCACAACATCCACTCTGGTTTACCACACAGTGTTCAGGCCTGAACAACATGAAGCAACACGCCTGCAGGAAAAGACAGTAAAGCATTTTTGAATAGCGATGCAATGGCTCATCATTGCAGCCCTGATGAAATTATAAACAGAGTTCAATTACACCTGGTTGTATCATTTTAGGGGAATGAAAACGGCAGCAAATGCTTGCAAAACAACACTGAGGTGATGCATATGGGCGCATATCTGCACAAACTACTATGTAATTAAATTTAGCCCTGCGGGACTCCATTAATAACTTATAATATAATGCACATTTCATTGGCGGGGGCCATCAGATGTGGGTGTGTTATTACACTCTGGAGGAAGCACCATCTGCGCTCATAACAGTGAGTGAGAAAGTAGCATGAATCAAATAAGGCAATTTTTGTATTATGATTCCTAAATAATAATATAAATATTACTTGTAATTAGCTCTTGGAAATACAGAGGTTACCGGCCGGCCTTTGAGTATCTAGTTGCGCATTCATTAACTTGATGGCTGACACGCTCTTTCAATGTGACCACTGTTTTAATTACGCAAAGGCTAATTGCTGGTGTCACACAGATACACACACACACACACACACACACACACACACACACACAGCCAAACCCACACATATGCACAGCTAAATCGATAAGACGAACTGCTGTTTTTATTGCTTTTTTACACTTGCACTATAACTGTCTCTTAGTGAGCTATTTGGCCTTCACACAACGACAGGTCACTGCTGTCGGCTCTTTACAAAGACGTGGTATCACAATAAAGTGCCTCAGTCATCTGATCCTATCTCGGCTTAGACTCAGTCAAAGGATTTCAAATAGGAGTTCGTACAGAGAGTTGAGTGCCTTTTATGTGAGCTTTGAATGTCTGGTCTTTGACACTCAACTGTCCAATATCATCTCCCAGCTCACTTCACAGTCAGCAACAACACACATACAGACATTCTTTATTGTTCTCTGTGGTGTCTCTCTCCCCTACAAAATCTTTTTCGCACATTAGCACATGGTAACATCCGTTCATTTATATTTGGGCTGTGCATTATGTCAGCCATCAGCAAGTCCTTTCCACATATTACACATGACTACCGTCCACCTGCCTGCGCCTAATGATCTGCACGTGGTACAAAAATGAAGCAATAAGCATTGCCACTGCACATAATTCAGGCAGCAATTATGTTTCCTATCACAACAGAATCGGGAAAACAAATTCTTCCTCAGGAAGACCAACAGATAAGGATCCCTCGCATAAAAACAATACAATTATTTTAAAAACAAACACTTTTAAACACACAATTAAAAAAAGATAAATGAACAAGAAGATAGAGGTCCCATGACAAGGTGCTCTTTGGATGCTTTTATATAAATCTTAGTGGTGCCCTAATACTGTATCTATTCAATTCAATATATTTTATTTATCACATTGCTCTTTTCATAAAAAAGCAGGTCTAGACCGTACTCTGTGATGTTATTAACAGAAACCCAACAGTTCCCACCAAGAGCAAGCACTAGGCCACAGAGGCAAGGAAAAACTTCCTTTTAAGAGGCAGAAACCTCGAGCAGAACCATGGCTCAGGGTGGGGGGTCATCTGCCTCGACCAGTTGGGGGTGAGGAGAAAGACAGACAGACAGACAGAATTACAGTCACTAGAGCCAGTCCCACAATGTGCTTTCCTTAGTATATGCCTTTTCTGAGTCTGTAGCTTTTGAGGGTGGGGTGGGGGGGTGGGGGGGGGGCTTGACCAGCTGCCACTTTGCTCGTTTGAAAGCCATGATGTCTCTCTCTCATCTTGGGCCAAATTCTTTGGGCAGACAAAGCAGAGAAAGGGGAGGTAACCTTGCCCCTTATGAGGTCATAAGGGGCAAGATTCCAGTACGGCCCATCTGAGCAGGATGACCAGGGAGAATACATAAAATGAAACTATTTCCAAGTTCACAGTCCTGCCACCACTGATTATGAGTCAAAGAGGTACTGTAGGCAGCGCTTGCACCTCCCTCTTCCTGTGACCCTGCAACACTCTCTCGCTCTGTTCTCCATCTCTTTCTTGAATAATGAGTCCTTTGCGTGTGTGTCCAGTGGCTCTTTTAGATAATTTTTTGGGGGCATTTTTTAGCTTTTATTTTTGACAAGACAGATAAAGAAAAGAAAGGGGAGAGAGAAGGGGAATGACATGCAGCCAAAGGGCTGCAGGTCAGAGTCGAACCCGGGCCCGCTGCGCCGAGGAGCAAACCTCCACACATGGGCACCCGCTCTACCAACTGAGCCATCCGGGCACCCGTGTCCAGTGGCTCTTTGACAGTAAGAAAACGGATCATGTGTTCAGTAGTTCCATCATTCTGACAGGACACAAGGCCAACCTTACAGGGCTGTTTACCACAGCTGAAGCCACTGCGGACAGCTGGCGTACACAGGATTTATTAAGATAACAGTATGCTTCTATCATGGTGAAAACAAACAGGCCTAAGACAGACAGCAAACCCCTTAGACAAAAACAATGTCAAGACATTTGGGTACTTTGAAAGCTGGTAATGACCACAAATTGAACAGTTTTATTCCCAAAGTGGTTTTTTTTTTCTTATAAAACATTGTACCATTTTTATAGTTTGGAGGCTAATAGAAATAGCCGGTAAGATTAAAATGTATCCAGAGTATCTCTTATAAACACAGGAGGGATTAGTTTATTAATACATGCTTTTTTCGTTTCAGTAACTTTAGTGTGGTTGATGATTAGCACCGATCGTGACCTCTCTGATTTTAATGAGCTTCAATTGTGCACGGCATTAAGTTAATAGGCAATAATTTGTAGCAATCAGCTCTTGTTCAAGAAAGGAGCAAAAGACATCATAAACACAGTCGGCCAACTGAGATCTAATCATGCACTTCACAATAATGTTTGCAGAAAGCAGATATTAAAAAAAAAAATGAAATAAATCCACCCTGTTTAATGAGCTAATTGATTAGTCATTCATTTTTATGCTCTGCCACTTCCCAGGAGGGTTGTGTTCGTTGACGCTCCGTTGGCGGGAATGAGAAATTTAAGAAAAGGATCGGGAGGAATCATTCACCTTATCGTACTACTGGCCGACAAGAAGGCTTTTATTTATGCTAACTAGCCTGCAGTGCATCTCATAAACAAGATTTATTCATATATCTACTGTATATATTTTTATACAATAAGTGTACATATACAGTAAGTGGAGAAGCTCATTTTTGCTGAATACAAGAAAAGGAGACAGCTCTAGACTTTAATATTTTCAATATTTTATGCTGTGCAATGTCCCTGAGGGTCCTTGAAAGCTGCCCAAACCCCCTGAGGGGATTTATAAGACACCTGGCCATCCATCTGAGAAAAAAAAAGCTGTTTTCTTTCCTGAATTCCTGGGAAAGTTGGCTGTGTGAAGGTTCCAGGAATTTATCTGTCAGCAGCAGCGTGTTGATGTGTTTTGACAATGTTGTTTGTGAGTGATGGGGTCCTCTGTTGAATACATCTTGCTGTTGTGGTGCTGAAGTGATGGAGCTAAGAGTGACAACCTGGCAGATAGGACACGCCGTTTGTGACTGCTTATTTTTTCTACCTGGGAAACTGTAGTGTGTGTACTAATATTTTGTACTCTCTCTCTCTCACTGTGTGTGTGTGTGTGTGTGTGTGTGTACACCAGGCCCTTTCCATCAGAGGACACAGCTCTGAATGAGGATGATGTGTACCGGAGCCTTGAAGAGCTGGCAGAGTAAGAATGCAGTCCAAACACACACACACTCAATTCAATTTTATTTATAGTATCAAATCATAACAAGAGTTATCTCAAGACACTTTACAGATAGAGTAGGTCTAGACCACACTCTGTAATTTAAAATGTTCCAACAATTCTACTAAATTCCCCCAAGAGCGAGCATACTGCGACAGTGGCGAGGACAAACTCCCTTTTAGGAAGAAAGCTCGGCCAGACCCAGGCTGGTTGGGGATGTCATGAACAGTGGCAATAACAGTCACAATAAAGATAATTTATTGTGAACACAAAACACACACACACACAGATCATCATCAAGACATATTGTTAGTTTTTAGCTATTGTCACGAATATTCAGAGGTTTAAAACCTTGGATTGCTTTAAACATATTTTTATCTGGATTCAATGTTCCTGCAGATTAAAAAGTAGTTGTTTCCTGCTGCAAAAAGTCATTGTGTTTATGTGTTTGAGCTCAGGAAATGCTTCTAAACTGAATAAAAATGCAAAAGATCTTCTCATTATACTGCAAAGGACTTTTTTATTGTCAACATAACATACATAACAGTTCTCTACCCTTCATGTATATAACAGACATCTTGCGATGATTCAAAGTTAAGTGTGATTGCCACTTCTTCCAACTTCCTCTAACTGCCTAATTACATAAGCGTGGAGCCTTTTGTCACTCTTCCCGTTGCCATGGTGACACCAGCTTTGCTCTGGCTTCGGGTGTGGCTGCCCTCTTCCCTCCCTCCCACCCTCGCTGCCTGCCTGCCTCTATGGATGGCTGCCTGGTTTGGTGTGAGGGTTGTTGCTGGGTGTGAAAGAGAGTGAAAAGGTCTCAGAGTTGCCAGTTGCCAGCGGTTCCAGCGGTGACAGCAGCCGCTCGACGATTAATGGAGAATAATTAGTTAACCGCACTGAGATGGGTGTCATTCATCACAGAAAGATAGGAGGTAGGAGAGTGGCAGTTAGAAAGGACAGCATGCAGGGTATAGATATGCACGCTGAATACATGATTGTGGTGTTCGTTGGGGGATGAGGAATGTGCTCTTGCTAGAGGAGAGGAGTGCCAGCCAAGCAGGCTAATGCTGGACTAGTGTGTAGCCCTGCAAGCTTGGAACATGGGCCCTTGCCTTGAAAACTGAACTGATACCTGCACTAAAAGTGATCCTGAAGACAGCAAAGGAAATAATAAACATGCAATGATTCGGTTTAACAAAAAAAAAACAACGAAGATACAGTAGGCTATTGTCTTTCATCATAGTCTTGTAGCTTAACGTCTACTGCAGAGAACAGAGACGTTTTTCTTCTATATCATAGAAGGAAGAAGGCATGCCATTTCCTGTTTTTACTGTAGGGCTGTATATCACAGGTTTTATCGCAATACAAGATTGATACAAGACATGACTATTAAGAACTGACCAAAAGTAACTAAAAGATAGTTGGGGGATTTCAAAATAAAGGCACATCTTAAAGATTATAAAATGCACCACTGTATCTTAAATTAAAAAAAGAATGTACAGTATATATATTTTTTTCACTTTGTATTGATGATATTGGACTGTTGATCATTGCATCGATATATTGAGCCGAATCAATGTAT
This sequence comes from Percina caprodes, assembly GCA_013375575.1. Classification (NCBI taxonomy): domain Eukaryota; kingdom Metazoa; phylum Chordata; class Actinopteri; order Perciformes; family Percidae; genus Percina; species Percina caprodes. The sequence continues at coordinate 1,115,815 of JABXJD010000068.1, forward strand.
TGTTACACGCCTGATTTACTGACTGGTCTCTAAATGCATCAGGAAATATCAAAGAGGCTACATGTTCATTATGTTACTCTTAATCCATCATAAATAAATGTCAGCCACATAGAATAAAGGTTACTTACATTTGTGAATTACTATTGAAACATTCAGTGGCCATAGCAAGTGCATGGTATCCATAGTAACAAGTGTCACGGAGTCCACCAGTAAAGCAAGTGAGCATAAAAGTAAAATTACAATATATACCATAATATTTCGATAGCTGGGGGGGTTATGTTTTTAATTTTCTTCAAATCTCCTCCTTCCATTAATGGCTTTTGGTCCCTGTAACCATGGCAGCAGCTTCAATGACCCCGGAGCTTGAATTCATGTATATAGTTTTTCAACTGAAATGGTCAGTGGTGTTGTAACACGGTGATCTTTATGTAACCTGTAGGTGCAGAGGGCTGGCTCGTGTTGAATGATTCATGCAACTCTGCAGCACGGCTGCTCTTGACCTTTTACAAAGAACATATATGCATTTTCCTTTCATCATCGGACAGACACAGAATTGATTCATCAGCAGGTCCTGCACCCAATGCAGGTGGACACAGGTGGGCACATAGGCCAACTGTAGCAATAACCCTGATCCCAAAGATTTATAACTTAATTTAATTTACAATGGGGGCATGATTGCCCGGCAAGTGAGTGAGAGGACCTTGGTGATCTTACCACCGTAATAATAATAATTTTTTAAAGGATGTTGTACTATTTAACAGCATCCCAGAGGAAGCAAATAATACAACGAGAGGACATCTGGCATCATAAAAAAATAACAGCCTGTAAGGAATAAAGCAACAATATTGTAACCAAAAATATTTAGTGTGAAAAAATAGAGCTGCGTGGATAGAGCAACGTTATGGCAAACAATAAAAATCAATAAAATAGCATCATTAAGTTCAGCGATAAGACGACAAAGGATACTAAGTGCGATGGAAAGCAATCTATAAAAATTGATTTTGAGGTGAGATTTTAAAACGGAGCTCATGTCAGCAGACCAAACGTTAAATGGAAGACTGTTCCAGCAGCCCAGGCAGCAAAAGATCGATCAAGTTTTCATTTTAATCTGAATCAGCCAAGAGGTTTAAACTGATGGGTTCTCAGAGGTCACTGAGAATAGCTTGAAGTTCACTAGTACTCAGTAATGTAATAATGGTGCACTGTATTTAAAGATCTACCTCATTTATTAGAAACTTAGGCTTTTCTATGTGGCTGTTCTGCAGCCGACATCTTGGTCTAAATATACACAAGATATACATCTGCGGTTGACCGTGTACATTTTGTTTGAGGTTTAATAGAGGTGACTTACCTTGCTGCATGATTTCCATATTTACAACATCTTGTCTAAAGTATTCATGGCAGGTAAGGTGGATTGAGGCTTTAGGCGGTCAGTATGAGCTCACTTGGAAATGACTGCTGTAAATGAATGGCATTGAGATTATATGATGGGTGCAGGTGTATCTATTTGTGAAGCATTCTCCGGTTTGCATTCTGCAGGACCACATCTGTGTCTGACTCAGGTAGAAGCCAGCCTCTACTTAATCGAGGTCTTCCAGGTTAATGTTGTAAACCTGGTATGTACTTCCTCCCTCTGGCTTTGTGATATCAAGTCTTTATGTCACTTAACTCAGAGTCCTCCCTGTCTGGAATGACTCCATCCCGAAGTTGACAAAGCATGAAATGGGGGTGGATCGGGCAGAGTCGCCAAGGGACTTTTTCCTCTATGAAAGGCACACATAGATTTCCATTCCGAAGCAAACAGTGTCACAAGCCCTTTGTGTCACTCTTTTGCAGTTTATTTTGCTCCATTAATCCCTTGGCTATATTGGCATGAAAAGTCAATAGCTTTAAAAAATACTGTAGATAGAAGTCCGTCAAGGTATTATTTTCTGCAAGGTACCTTTATATATTCAGGGAAGTTTCACTGAGAGCAGGAATGCCCTGATCACATTTGCACCTGGAAGCTGCCCAGTAGCACCTTTTTCGCTTTCCCCACCCAGATTTATTTTGCCTATATACATATCCTATTCTACAGACTCAGATAAAGTCTGCATTCGACTCAGTTCTTCATTAAAAAAAAATCACACCATGATTATAATGAATTTTTCAATGATTATGAAAATAATCATGCAAAGATGACAGTTCGCTCCAATATTGTGAATTATATTGTAATTGCAATATCAGTCCAAAATAATTACAATTAAATAGCTAACCCTCAGGATACATGTCTCAATTTTGCCTCACTGGGAGCAGAAGCTAGCGGGCCAATTGTGTACTGGACACCCCCCTAGCATGTCACTGTGTAATCAGACAGAAAATCCAGATCATGAGTCAGAAGCTCAGAACGCATGTCACTGTGTAATCAGACAGAAAATCAGACCTAATTCATGAGTCCTCAGAACGTTGCTCCCACTCTTTATCTCGCTGATGCATTCTGATGCACACACATGCACAAGCACAAAAATAACAAGTGTATTTGAATTTATTTATGTCCACTGAAGCCCAAGAGACAAAGCAACGTAAATTGTAAAGTTAAGGTGCGGCAGATTTACACTGGTAAGAATTATGTCCCTCTATTTTCTCCCTCTTTGTCTTTCTTAGAACACACATGCACATTGCATTACTTATGCGAGCCTTGGCACTCTGAAGCATTAACCTTTACCATCAATACTACATGCCTAAACCCCAACTATTAATTAACAACAATCTTAACCTAATCCTATTCTTGTATTGCCAGACCTACCTCCACAACGCTGCGGAGGAGGGTCTGGCTAGTCCACACAGCATTCCCGGATAGGAGAAAATGTGCTTTGGTTTATTGGTATTTCTTTAAACCAATCACAATTGTCTTGGGCGGCGCTAAGCGCCGTACGCAATAATGGGGCCTCTGCAAAATAACCTCTTTTGGTGGAACGTGCAACTCGTTTTAGTTGTGCAACAGAAAACTCAGATTGGACAGGTAGTCTAGCTAGCTGTCTGGATTTACCCTGCAGAGATCTGAGGAGTAGTTAACCATAGTCCTCAGAAATAAACCAGAGTTTATAATCCAAACACAAAGAAAGCAGAAGGTGAGGGACAACCGGCTGAAAATGAGGGACGTCCAGCAGATCTTCGGGCGGCACCAGAACAATCCTGTAATTGAATTGTTGTCGGTACATAGGCTAAATAATCCTAACCTTGAGCTAAAAAAAGAATTGGCAATTTACTGTGAATCTCTTGGGTGTGTATAATCATTTGTTAAAACAGTATATTTTACATAAAAGTTACAATGTGCTTCACAAGGATTCATCAAGAGCAAAAATTAAATACTAAAATATAACAAGACAAAATAAAATACAACAAATACATAACCTTCAGGTTAGCCTAACCACTGCTAACCTTAGGAGTCCTAACCATCAAACAGCCCATTGAAGAATGGAAAAGAAAGCCAAAATGTCCTCAAGACTTCACTATCCAACATGTCATTATTATCCATGTTTAAATTGGTCCTCATATTTGGGGTATTTTTCATAAGCAACAGCCTTATATTTTACAAAACATGCACTATGTGGATTAGGCGTATACAGTGCTACAGTAGGACCTTGATATGGGGTTCATTGTAGTATGTAGGATCAATGCATATTGACAGTGAAAACAGCCAGTTAAGAAGTTCATTAATGGCATCCCTAATTAGAAATCTGAAGGAGTCTAGAAACTCTGATCTGAAGCAATCAGTGAAAAGTGAATGGGCCTACACTGTCATTAGAATACTGATTCAACTGGCACATATTTGGAATAATCAATCTAGACTATGAAGAAAACCAAATCAGAAAAAGGGCAAAAAATTATGTCCAGTTGTCTAAAATGATAAATAATTAAAATCAAGCATTGTACAATACATAGTTGGCATATTCAAGCAAGAAGCAGCATAGCGCATGAGAGTGAACCACGCCACCTCAATTAAAACTTCAAACAAACACCGCACTCGTGTGACAGCAATATTTGAGTGAAGGCAGTTCTATCTTCTCTGATTTGTTTATACCCTATTCACACAGACAGTGAAAGGCGGGATATCCTAGCTACGATGGCAGACTCAGACGGTCTTATGTAGCCATGTCACAGTGGAGAAAATTCAATAACCTGTGTTATTTTTTTAATTTATTTTTTCAAACCCGTGCCCATAAAGCTTGAAAGAATATTCATGAATACATACATTTTGCAAAATCCCTACGAAATATCCAATTTCAAGGGTGTTAAAGTCAAATAAAATGTCCTGGTCTGAATCTGGTTGGTTTGGTGCTACGGCAGCCAGGTTATGGCCCCCATTAGGCAAGAACAGGTGAAATTTCCTCAAAAATTCTCAAACATAAATATTTTCATTCAGACACAATCCTGTTTTCGTTTGCTTGCACTCAGACCAGGTCAGAGCAAAAAAACAGCCTCCCCTGAGCTGGGGGCATTAAGTGTCACACTCAAGGACATTTAAGCAGATTGGCCGCTTGCCAACTGTAAACCTGTTCCTCCTTTTCTAAGCATGTGAAGGCAGCAGAGATTGGCAACACTTACACTACAATCCTTATTTATTGTATTTATTTATTTAGTTGCCAAAATCTGCGTCAAAATGCGCACTCCTTCTCAGAGCCTTAACCTATACGCCACACTCAGATTCAGTTTGACTTTGACAGTAAACCTTCCCAGGATGCAAATATTTTCCAATGTCCATCGCAAATAAATGTCAATGAATCTGCTTAAAATCACGGGAAAATAACACTTCTTGTAACTCCAGAGCCTGCCTGACGATCATCAGGGACGTTTTTTTTCAGTATATTTAGTAATTCACTCCTCTTTGTCTGTACGCCCATGGGCACATTGCAAAACAGGGACTGCTAAAAACTAATTTGGCATGATTGTAATGATGCCAGTATGCCATAATGTTGTAGCCCACAGCATTATTTACTGAATTAAGGGCAACATACACAGGCATGATACCGCTTTCACCTCACTACAGTTAAGGTGGATGGATTTTTGTTTAAACATGCAAGCAGTTGCCAAGCTGGAAACCTGGGCCTCCATTATTTAGCAGGCTGCTCTTACTACCTTTATTTATTTACAGTATTTAATCATTTATCTCCTTTTCGCCGACCTAAAGCTCCCTGGTTATTAACTACATCGATATTGGGCTCATTGCCAAAGCGTATTCATGCTGAGGCTTCTCCACTGCCTCAATTAGTTTCCCAAACAATAATTGCTTTTACAGGAGAGAGGGAGATGCAGCGTAGGCTCTCAGAGCATAAGGGTCTATCCCAGAAGCTGCTCCTCTCCACAGTAACTGTCTGTGCTCTGCTGGCTGCTTGCCTAATTAAAGGTCAGTTAGCTAGCTGGGTGCCCAAAGCAGCATAAACACATTAAAAGGAAATGCCATTCAATGGCGCAACTCAGCGGAGGTTTGTGAACATCGGTTACTGTGTCCCCTTGCCTGGAACACCAATATCACTCTTCAGGTAGTGCTGGTGATAGATAATGAGCTTGTACTGCACTCTCAGCTGTCAGAACTGGCATTAGCTTGTTTGGAGTGGACATACAGTATGAGTCTTTTTGGCAGAATAAAAAGGATTCATCTTTTGAGTTGAGGTTGTGTTCGATTCAGCTGTTCATCAAACTCGTGTCTGTGTTTTTTTTCCCCAGTGAGCATGACTTGGGTGAGGATGACATCTACGACTGTGTGCCGTGTGAGGACGATGGCGATGACATCTATGAGGACATCATTAAGGTGGAAGTACGACAACCCATGGTGAGAGCATTATGTCACAATATCTGCCCCTCTATCGGTCAAATGCCCCTTGGCGACTGTGCTGTGAATGAATTTTAAATCAATTATTGATTTGTCTCAGGTGTTTGTCATATTGTAAATGTGCTGCTTGCTGAAGGACTTTGATTCACCTCAGACTTAGACACCAATCTACGGTGTCCATTAGACAACAGTTATTGCAGTAAGGATGCACTGCACAAATAGTGCAAAGAAGAACAAACACACTTCCTCCCACTCACCTTAGTCTTTGCGTTTGCATGACGTCACATCTCTGAACTCACTCAGATCCCTAACTTAACCAGTGACAAAGTTGACTACTGACTTACACTGCTTTGCCTTTCCCATGCTGCAGATCAGATACATGCAGGTGAGTGCCGCTGTGTTTGTGACTCACCCCACCCTATCTGTTTACTCCAGCACTTCATTTAAAACAAACTCCTAGCATCCCAAGAGAATGACCTGGCGGTTAGATTTTTGACCCGTGCCTCGGGGTAAAGGAGAGCCCATCTGGTTCAAGTCTGACTCAGGGCCCATTGGAGACAGTTGTGACTTCAGCTTAGTGACGGCAGTGTAAACTGACGTCAGCGAGGACCACCAGCTGCCACACTGAAACCTCAAAGCATGGAACAAATAAACATTATCCTGCTGGCTTTGAGCCCCGCTTCTAATTGGACTTGCATTTCTCCATTGTTAACCCCAGTTTTTGTATTATCTGCACTGGTTATCAACACCATTGTCAAATGGGCAAGTCATTACAATATGAATTTCAGTATATTGTCCTTTCATGTTTGTATATTTAGACATAAATTAGGTCTCTTGAGAAATGACCTATGTAGATAGGTTTGTATCTTTTCCCCATCCTCCACCACCCACTCACATTTTGCTTGCTTGCATAAAAACCTTTTATTCATCTCTCTCTCTCTATATATATATATATATATATATATATATATATATATATATATATATATATATATATATATATATATATATATATATATATATATATATGCCTTGTTCAGCCAGCCACATACAGTGATACACAAAAGCTCAGTTGTTTCCCTTTTTTTCTCCAGCCGCTTTTGCTTTCCATTTATTTGTAGACAGTATGAAAATCAATTAGCAAATTGAGTAAATGTTATGCCTAGGACTCCCTAGTAAGCAGTATTGACGGTGAATTGATTATCCTGGTTAACTAAAGTAGAACACATTCTTAAAACCAGCTTGAGTCATGCAATCCATCACATTCAACATCAAGTCCACATTAATTTTGGTCAATGTTACATTATGGTTGCATGGTAAATTGATCAGAAAGAAATCTGCACTGCATTAGCTCATACAGATGCATTTTGATGGATACACAACTCAAGCAATTTTCAAGAGTGTACTGATAGATTCTAAAGTGTTTGGAAATGAATAGAAACCAGTGGCTGCCTGGTATGGTAAAAAAACATTTTTAATTTCTAAAACAATGCAGCTCGGTTTGCCAAATGTGTAGCTATGATGATATATGTTTTGAGAATTAACTGAAACATAAAAATCCCTATCCACTAATAAATAATTTTTTTAATGTTAAAAATATAGATAGATACTCAATAGGATACTGGCATTAGCTGAACTCCACTCCTTTTTTTCTTATTAATCTCATGCAATTCCTTGCAACACAATCTTAATGATCATGCAGAAAACCGTAATCACAAGGAAATAAATGTAGAACTGGACTAAAATCTTAGAGTCTTTTTGTCCTGACTCATTCTATTCCCTTTTCTCGCCATAGAAAATGGGTATGACAGAAGATGACAAGAGGAATTGCTGCTTAGTGGAGATCCAGGAGACTGAAGCAAAGTACTACAAGACTTTAGAGGACATTGAGAAGGTGGGTGTCAAAATATGAGCGCACATGTATTTGAGTGTGTTGATAGTATATGCGTTTGTTATCCTGGCACATGCAATGTTAGAGTATCCTTTTGTCACTTCTTTTTTTGCTAGGGTCTCAGGCCTGTAGGCCAGGTCACAGCATGGAAATGTCAGCTATTGGCAGATTCATTGGGGAGCACAAATGTCGCAGGAGCAGATCGATAGGTTTTTTTATTGGCTCAGCCCACACACCAAACACTAATCGGTGGGGCTTTAAGTATAGACACGCACATCAGGCACAAGGACATATGTGTGAACACACACACACACACACACACGTTGGGGAAGCTATTCCAAAAAAAGAGAAATCAGTTACTTATTATACCTTACGTCTCTTTCACTGACCCATCAGCTTTATTTCAGTCCTCTGCTACTTCTGCATAACAGTAGTTACGGATCACAGTTGCTGCGTTTGGACAACTGCCAAGAAAACCTGACAAAATCAATGTGCATCCCCGTAAAACTGCTAATTCTGTGTACATAAAGAATCAAAAACTTGCTCACACATACACCCTCTCTCAGCGTAGTAATGAATTATTGTTTAGATCAGTGCTGCTAACATATCACTTTCCCTGTTGACAGATTTCATTCGCGATTTGATGGAGCGCCACAAATCTTTGGCTCCTCTAATTTCATTAAACTAAATGTGTATCCTGTGTATCCCGCGTCGGACCAACGCAAGACTAAATGAGAATAAATAACCCCCTTACGATCAGAGGACTCGTTAAGCTTAATTGAGTTGGGGTTAATAAAGCCTCATTTCTTCATTGCATCTTAGTTGATCTATTTGTTATTATTATGATGATGGAATGTGACAACCATAACACGCTAGGGAAACAAAAGGTGATTTTCTCTTCTGTAAGCATAAGTGCAGCATAGAGAAGAGCTGTACACCATATATTGATGGCAGATAGTGTTTTAGCCTTAAATTAAATAATTTCAGCCTTGTGAACCACAATATTGGGGCGCCATCTTTTAAAGTGTATCGTGGTATTGATTTTCTTTGTTGCTGCAGTTAACTTTAAGTTGTGCTGTCCTTCAATATATATCCTTACACAGCTGCTAAAAACTTAGCCAGACCTTTATTTCTTTTTAGCAATACATTTCTGATATGAAAAACTCTTGAGTTGCAGTATTTGTTGTTTTAAAGAGGGACTTCAGTTATATTTGCTCTGTTCAATAATTTCTCTCTTGTTTCTCTTCAGAATTACATGATCCCATTGAAGCAAGTCTTGAGTTCACAGGACATGGAGGCTATCTTTGTCAATCTTGAGGTGAGTAACCTTTCAAGCAAAGAAAACAATGTCTATACAGCACGCATGGATGTGTTACACATCATGTGAATAATTCATTACGTGTATGGATGGCTGAAGGAATTACATGATGTGTTGAATGTACGTACGTGTAACAATATGCAAAGTGAACACCTTGCTGTGCAGTGAGATTTTGCTTCACGGTTCAATGTTTCAACACAGTGGGGGGAAAACAAAATATTCAATTTCCTTTCATCCTTTTTGAAAAACAATTGTGTGGCATATGGGCTAAAATACTAGTTCTAGTTCTACTTGGTTTGCAAGGGGACTTGAACCCACTGACTTAGCTAATGCACAAATTACTAAACTGTGAACACCTAATGTAACATTATAGCAAGGACTTTGAGCATATGCTTAAATCCTGGGATACTATGATTAACCAATTAGGGTCTTTACTTCTCTTCATGGCATACAGTATGTTGACATTAGTAAAATGTTGAATAAGGCCAGCCTTATCCTTTTACTACTCTAGCAGTGTTCAACAAATAGCAATTGATACACCAACAACAAACTTAGATTTTTTATTTAGCTTCTCCATGTGCCAAAACAGATTGTAATTAGACTGCATTAGACTAAGACAGCTGTAATCATTTGTGTCATAGGGCATACCAAGCCAATTTAAAAGAAACGTGTCAAGAGGAATACGTGTATCATTGCATACCTAATGTACTTGCCTAGGAAATAGATATGGTTCTATCTATGTCTATAGCTCTGTATAAAGGATTAGTTAGGTTATATTTGGGTGTGTTCTAATGTTGATTGTGTTGTTGCCTCAGGATGTAATCAAAGTCCACTTTGCCCTGCTGCGAGCCATCGACCTGAACATGGTCACTGGAGGAAGCGGCCTGGGGAAGATCTTCCTCGACTTCAAGGAAAGGTCAGTAACCGGAGATCTGTATGTTTTGGGTTACATAAACTTAGTTAAAATTTACTTGTAGTTGAGAGGAAGCTGCCTTTTTTTTTTTTTCCTTTTCAAATCCAGGAGGGTGCATCATGTTGAGCGTCAGCAGATCGGTCAGAGGATTGCTGGGATTAGTGTTCAAAGAATAAGTCAATTAAAACAAAAACATGTTAGAGGAAAAAGCTGAGAGAGCATGTAACCAATTGTTCCGCATTCAACCAAAGCGGTCAGAGTAAATCCATTCAAGACTGCATTTGCTTGTCACAGTTATATTACTGTACAGTGGTGTCTCCTCCTACACTACCACATCAATGTCTGTGTTATATAGCATGTTCTTTGCATTTGTAGTTCATTGACTCTAAACTCAGGTCCTTGAATAGCCTGGATTTGACACTGACCTATTTGATTTGACCAATGGATTCTTCCTTCTCATCCAGTAATTTTGGTCTGTAATATTTATTTTTCCTTCTTAAAACAGGTGACAAAATCTCCACATGCAGTGAGAATAATTTGACCCCATTTCTGCAAATCAACCAATAAATATTTGCTAAAATTAATATCATTCTGCCTTATCCTTTCTGTTTTAAGATCAAACATTCTTAAAATAAGTGCATTTAGTTTCACAAGTTGAAATAATCTTACTGCACTGACATATTGTTTCACTTGATTTAAGAAAGTTATGTTTGAGGGCTTAATTATATACAGAATGACTTCTTAAGAAGGATATTTCTGTGGTGTGGTGATTAGAAACACACTGAATCGAGGTTGCGGTTTATTGGCGAACTGGGTTTTCTCTCTGATGGATCTTCATCTTGCCCAGCTGCTGAGAAACGTGGATCATTTGCATCCCAGTGGGGAGCAGTGATTTGCCTCCTTGCTGTGCTAAGTGTGGCTGCATCATGGGTAATGGTAATGATGGGGATGATAGGTTCTGGCCTCGGTTATGATTCCATACACAGCTATGCATATGCCACTCTCCTCAAACGATACAACCATTGCATACTGCAAAAGTGAGTCACACTTCACTGCGTGTGTGCACGTACCTGTTCTTGCATACATAAGCATGCATTACATTCTTCCGGCCAGTGATCCTGATAGGACTTATACTTTTTTTCCCTCTTCCTCATCTTTTCAACTTCAAACAGGCAGTCACAGTATTTCTATGGGCGACGTCAGTTTGCATAAGTAATAGGCTCATCGCATGCCTCTTCCTTAAGCCTAGAGGGCCATGTAACACAAAGTTGGTGTGACACTAGAGACTCTGTTCCTGCTAATAGACAGAGGCAGGCACATACTCTCTCCCTCTATCTCACACATGCACACACTCCTACTGTATCTGCTTCCTTGTTTAGCTCATCTGACTCTGATCTGATATTGCAGTGGTTGGAAATCTTCATTTGCACGCAATCACAGATAAGGTCCAGCTAGCCAAAAGTCCCTGTATAGGACTGGGAGGTTTTCTCATGAAGGCTCGGAGGATTCACAGAGAGAAAATAAAACGGGGAAAAATACAGGAAGAGAGTTAAAGAAAAATAGTAGTTTCCACAGTTCCATTTACAACATTGTTGTATGACTATTCTAGTGATTTAAGTTCTTTTTGTGGGGGTTTTGAGATTAAAGTCAATACAAAAAAATGGTCATGTAGGAACAAGACAGTCAAACAGTTGGCACTCAGTTGGAAACACCCTAAGCTAAAATGTAATTGTAAACTGTAGCACGAAGATTCCCATTCATTGGAACTAAAGGTACCAAACCTTGACAAAAAAAGCCCCATACAAAAGGTCTGTGTATAGTCTACCCGGTTGTTTTGTAATGTGTTTTAACATTCTATCTCTGACAGAAATATCTAACATTTACCTTCGAGTCATACATAAATATGCTGATGATATACCGTTCATTGTTAATATTTATCTCTGGCGACATTCTCAGAAATGTGAAGCAAGGTTATTTTGAGCAAATGGTTCATTAGATTTGCAGATTCTGTGCGTCACAGGCTTTGGCTCTCTGCATGTGATTGACATGTATACCTGGCTCATTATGAGCCACTGCGGTGTCTTTTGTTTCTGTGGCAATAGGCAACAGTGACCAGGGGATTTGGACTTGCACAGCACCGCTTTCATCAGGCATCTTTCAGCGATTTTCCTGAAGACCTGGCTTTGCATAATTAATTTGGTTATCTATGCTTGTAAGTCCCTGTGACCTTTACAATGTGCTTGTATCTTTTTTTCTTACGTTGGTACAAAAGATGAAAAGCTTTTTCCTCTATTTGTCATTGATCTGAATGCCATGCTGAAAATGTCACTGGTTTATCTCGACTACTTCTCACTTCTTAAACAGGCAGAACTGAGCTGCATGGAAAAGTGTGCTCGAAAGAAGGTCTATAGACTTAATGGGCATCTAAGTACCCACTTGTTGATATCCTCATTTGTACATTCCCCAACTCATTTCCGGAGTAATCTGGGTCCCTGATATCCTTGCAGTGCCTAATCATGGCTTCACTATGAGCCTCTTTATTGGAGGTCTTTGCTCTGTGTTCTCCTCCATTTGCTGTGTGCTGGATATGTTGAGTGGAGGTGAGGGGGTCCCAATGCCATGTGTCAGAGAATATTAGCCGGCTCCACAGCCTGTCACTTCTAGTTTACTTGGAGATTGGCTCGGCTCGCAGGGCTCCATGTGGGTGGGGATGAAGGCCCACTTGGGTAGTGGTGAATGGCATTTTCTAAGAAAATCATGCACAACAGCATCCTCATTATGAAAGGGCCAGCACAGCAGGGCAATATCCAGCAAGTTTATACTGCACTGGCAACGTCTCCAACCCAAAGAGGTGACTGTCTCCCCCCCCCCTCTTTTTTCAAATTTGGTCTTAACATTACATTCAAACTTTAAATTTCCCCATGACGTTTCTCTAGTTAAGCTCTGAATCAGTTTCTTTAACAGTCAGTCCGCGTTTTGTTTGTCTAGTGCACGCTCACGAAACAAGAGTTCAAGCTAGTTTACGTTCATGTAAAATGCTTCAAAGAAATCTGTGGAAGGAAGGAAAGGAGAGGAAAGAGATGGAAGGACATTCTTTCAACACTTTTGTTGAACCTCAGTACACACAATACGTTTTGATAAGTAACACTGAATTTAACCATAAGTTTGAAAGAAATCATACCTGATTCATCGTTACATCTTTAGTCATGTGAGGAAAAAACTTTTGCTCAAATGCATAATAAGGCAAACAAGGGCTGTGATGAACACAGTACCCACATCAAACCAGGCACTGCAATTGTTTGGCTTTATAACTGTTGAATATTCTGCATGAGATGTTGGAGTAATGCTGTGATCATTTTATTCCGGGTTTGAAGCTCTGAGATGGAATATGTTCAGAGTTGCTTTAGCTGTTTTGGTAAAGGCTGATACAGAGCTTTATTAGCTTGGACTATCCAATTTAATATTTACTATTTCATTAAGATACTGAATCATGAACTATGATTTTATCTTTTTACCTTGTATACAAAATGGTATTTTATATTGCAAAGATTCAAGCATAAAGATGGAGAAAACTGAAAATTATTAGCCATTACCTCCCACAGCAATGTGTTCAGACATGGTGTGTAAGTAAGGACTGTACTTATCACTGTGCCACGGATTAATTATGGATGACTGGGCCAAGAGTAGGTGTATGCTGTGCTTGTGTATCATCAGTCCTTTTGTTTCACTGCCTGTCTCAGTGAAGAGGACCAAGCCTCTGACTAGCTCTCAAGTGTCAGACGAAAGGCTGTTATTAAAGGTTGTGCAATTTGTTTCCATACAACATTGTGTCCAAAGATCCAGTTATTTTTTGACTAGTTGTGTTTGATTTAATGACCTTGGGTGGTATGTTTTGTGTATTTCTTTTTCAATCAATGTCATTTATATGACATATTGAAGCCATTTGAAGCTGTAATGGCTGACGTTTTACTAAACAGTTTTACACATCAGGCTGACTACTGACAACATTAGCATTCATATAGAGTTGAATGGAAGTCCAATATACACATATATTTGTTTCCACCATCTCCTGACAGCATCACCTGGCTCTGTAGCTGCTAAATGTTGCACTTTCTTTACCAGCTAGTCGCTAACCTTGTATGGCTGACGTTTGGTGCTGAGCAGGTTACTCTTTTCTACTCATGGCTGCCAGTAATACCTTCTATCACTCTAATTCCTTAACTGCTATAATGATTCTCACATTCACACCAGCATCTTGAGTCCTCTGTCATGATAAGGTACTATATGACGGGTGTCTCTGGTGCCCTTGAATCCTCGCTATGCTGCATAGTCTGCCTGCTGTCTTATAATTGATCAGGGCCCCCATTAATCTCAATCACTTTGTCTTCCTGGAGGGGCAGGAGCTGAGGGGAGCTGTCTCTCCGAGTGTGCATCAAGTCTTAATCAGTGGGCTTGTTAGCCCAGGGCTGGTTTAACCAGGCTAGAGGACTCATGGGGGGGGATAGCTACAGGGATCATCATTGGTACATCTTTGAAGAGCTGATCATGATGAACCAATGAATGGGTCTGACATAAATGCTACTTTCAAGACAAGGGTTTTGGTTCAGAGTTCCACTTTAGCCAAAAACACGACACTGATTATGGACATTTATAAGTTGTCATATTTTGTTTTGGGAGCAGTAGAGTCAAGTTGCATCTTTTAAAAAACTATTTACAGTAATACATCATATTTCATGTATGGTGACTTATAGTAAAGTAGTGTCGGTGTGTTTTAACCATACTTTAAAGCAACATACCATATACTGAAATTGTGAGATCGTGGTTAAGGCTAAAAATTGTGTAACAGCATTACAAGTAGAAAAGATGTCAAGATAATGTCAGTTAGTCAGAGATCTGGCTAATGTTTGTTAACAGAAAAGTTGATTTAAAAAATGCCATTTGCTAAATACCATGATAGTGGCAACCACCCAACTAATGTTGCTTATTTCGAGAGATTCTCTGTTGGGCTGCAACCAACGATAACTTTCATCGTCAACTAATCAGATTTTTTTTCTTGAGAATAATTTAGTCTGTATAAGGTTAAAATTGTTGTATGAGCAAATCATCACATTTGAGAAGCTGGAACCAGCAAATGTTTGCCATTTCTGCTTGAAAAATGACTGACACTATTAATCAAATCGAAGGGCAGTGCAGACTTCTGCCATGACATCTCGTAATTTTAAGCGTTCCGACTTGAGGAGGAGTTCATGTACATTTTCCAAGTTGGGAATTCATTTTTATGATTACTCCGACACCATATGAAGCAATCTCACAATGTTAATGAAAGGGAACAAAATTGTGTTTTTCAGCCCTGTGATTAGGATCCGCTCATGCTGCACCCTTTCACCAAGTTTCAAGGGCCAATGGTTTTTCTGTAATCCTGCTTACAGACAGACAAACAAGCAGACAGACAGACAGACAGACAGACAGACAGACAGACAGACAGACAGACAGACAGACAGACAGACAGACAGACAGACAGACAGACAGACAGACAGACAGACAGACAGACAGACAGACAGACAGACAGACAGACAGACAGACAAACCAAGCCCAAAACATGACCTCCTATTATGATAATATTTGCTATTCATTTTTTCTCTCAGCAGGAAACACAACTTCTACATGTGTGAAGCCATAAATGAGTTCAAACTGATTAGCTGCTTTAAAAACACACGGGTATTTGTCATTGAAAATATGTTCAACATAGTGAGTCTTATGTATATGAAACATAAAATTAAGCACATAATTTCCATTGCCCGTCATACAAATGTCCCCTGCTCGGCCTGTTTGCAGTGTTGCTCTTGTTTTCATAACAAGTCACGTTTCCATCAACGTAATTTATGCGCATTTTGAAGTATAGAAAATGTTGACGGAAACAGCCAAACTTCTTCAAATTTACAAAAAGGTTTTTACGCTCGCTTGAGGTGGTTTTTGGCCTTTTTCTTAAAAGAGTAAATGCACAAAATGGAAACAACTTTGCCAAATAAGTGGTGATGTAGCAAACATGACAATAGTCCTGGTATCCTATCGGATGGGGGAAGGATCAGGATATGGGTCCCATCCAGTGCACCGTACACTTGCAGCACATTGAGCCTCAGCCACGTTGGGTAAATTGACGAATTGGTTGAACAGCTTGAATCATATGGCCCCGCACACTGCATATACACAGCGGTGTATGGTTGTCTTGCTGACACCAAATGTCTCTGCCACTACCCTGCATTCTGCACAGGTGGCCAACTTATACAATGCCACCTCTCTCCATTTAGCCAAAGAACTTAGCTTCTAAAGCCTTTCATTTAGCAAGCTGGTTTGCGATCTACAACCATGCGTAACGTCACCTTGTGACCAAACTACGCTTTGCGTGGGCAAGTTTCTTTGCTCTAAACCAGTTGATGGAAACGCTTCTAATTCAAATTTTATTTTTTGCGACATTTTAAAAGTTTGCATAAAATTAGCTTGACAATAAAATGGAAACATGACTACAGATCTATTAGAGTCTTGATTAGACTTCAGGGTGCCAGCTCTCTGCACCGCCTCGCCCGCTCAAGATTCAGATTAAGAGACCTACTGGAGGAAAGGGGGGATTAGCACTATACCAGCTGTGCCAGTGCCCTACTTTGACTCAGTGTGTGAACGAGAGGAATGTGTGCCACTTGCAGTGGCATCCTCCAGGCAGGATGATGACTTTGAACTCCCTCCCACATGAAACCACAGATCTGTGTCAGGATCCCATTGTAATATCTAATGAACACAGCTCTCACATCCTCACTTCTCAAAATATAGAGATTTTTTTTTCCTCACACGCTGAGAATAGGAACTTTTCACAGCAGCTGAGATAAAGCAGCGCCTTTCATTAGTGCACTTAGATTACAGCTTATTGGCAAGAGGATGCCGCCCTCCAAACATTGCCCTAGGATCAGAATCCAGTCATTACATATTTATTTTATTCACGTACTGTATATTCCTAATCATTCTACACTTGTTCAAATATTCATTTATCTGCCCCCTACAGTGCCAAATTACTCTGAGGCTGACCTTTCAAATTGGGTTATTAATCTTGAAATTAAAGTGCGGTACTTTGCTGAAAGGCACTAACCAGTTCACAGCTAATTGTGGACTCAAACAGAAATCTCAGTTCTCTCCCTGATTTTACAAAGATGTGATACATGTCCAACCTTTTGAAAAGAGCGTTATTAGCCCTAATTCAGCCTAAATGTAGATGGTGTACAGGTTTTATGACCTCACATGTCTTCAAATGTTCCCATACTCACAGAGAACAAGCAGAAAACATCTAAAATACAAATCTCAGCTGTCAATTTCTCTTACCAGACATGGATGTTTCATCCAACTCGAACATTTGTGTGATGTCGCAAAGGACCTTTTGGAAGTGAATGTAGTTAATTGCTAAAAAATGAAATGTAATCTGCAAACCAGAGACTGAACATACTTGTATTTTCAATACTTTTGATTGATAAACCAAATTAGTCTTTATTCAGATTTTCTTTCACAGCTTTCTTTATTTTTAGGAATGAACAGGTTGTGTGTAATAGATGGGTAAGTTTTAATGAAACACGTGTGGACTGTTCCCACCTCACTGTTTTTTGTTTGTTTTTAGGACATACTAAATGTGACCAAAATGGGATGTAGTTTGTGTTTTTGTAGCACAGTGTGAACAGACCTGGAAGAAGGAGCCATGGTCAAACATCCTCTCTACGTCCAATAAAAGATGGTGAGCTGTGACAGTGTATTTAGATTAACAGTTGTTGTTGTTGTTGTTGTGTCCAGGTTGTTGATCTATGGTCAGTACTGCAGCCACATGGAGAATGCCCAGAAGACACTGGATGAGCTAATAGCAACACGAGAGGACGTCAAGATTAAAGTAGAGGTAATGTCCTTCACCGCTCACCACAAACAGATGTCAGCCCACTGATTTAGTGCATTTCTGTGAAAATTAAGTGAGCCGGTAGTTTCAACCCATCTGGCTGCTTTTAGACCTGAGATATGTAACCTTTAAAGGGATTATTTGATTATTATTTTAGATGGTATAAGGCAGGGGATTTACTGCCAGAATGACACTGACCAAAACATTGCAAGACAATGCAAAACATTTTCTTCAAACTTCAATATTACATTTGCAGATTTCACTCATTTTACCAAGCCCACTTACCAAACATTGTCTGGTTCAAGCTTCTTAATTGTAATGATTGGCAGTTTTTCTGTTTTATGTGATAGTCATTTTTGATATTTCATATTAAAGAAATGTGAAGATTGAATACCATATTAATCAATAGTGAAAATACTTGCAGCCCTAGTACTTGTATGTGCTGCAAATGCATATCTTACACTAGTTTGCATTAGTACCACTTTCAATATTGGGACTACATAACAAAAACAAGCTTTATTAAACTAATTTTGTGTGTTTCTTCTGAACCTTCAGTTTCCTACAGTTTTGGAAATAATATAGATATGCTCATTTTCAACAAAGATAGATCCCAGTGTGGCTGTGGGTTTGAAGATTTTCAAACAAGACAACCTTCTAAAACAATGCAACCATGCTTGGCAATTATGCATATTTCCCAATGAAATACTGCTGAATCTGACATATATTAGAAAATCATTAAACAAATATGTAAAGTAAAATGTACTGTTGAATAAATCATGACATTGACTAACTACTGACTAAAATAAATTCATAAATGTGGTCCAAATTTGCAATGGTCATGCACAAATTGAGACCAAATCAGAAAGGCGTGTGATTTACAAATATGCCCTCAGAGCTGTTTAATTCATATCCTGTTTTACTGAACATAATTCAACCTCATTTATATAGGCGAGTGTATAGTGTTCTGAATAGTGGATATGTAGTGACTGGCTTAAAAAAGGTCTTATGAAATATTTTTGCGAGTTTAAAGAAAAACTTTAAGATTTGAATCTGGGTGATGTTCAGAGTCCATTTCTGCTGCAAGACCTCCCTCGCTACTATTATTTTATCTCAAATTGATTATAGAAGAAGGCTAATGGACTCCTGTAGTAGTGGGATTAAGGCACATCAGCACTTTGCATGGCCAGAGAAATGGCTCTTGGAGCTGTTGACAGAAAATTAGGTGATTACAGCTCGAGTAGTTGACACTGAGATAGGCTCTCTCAATATAGAAGAGCTTTGTAACAGGGCAGAACAGCTTCTCACTGTCAATATACACAAAAAACGTGTTTGTAAAGAGGGATAAGTTGTCCCTGTTACTGCACAGTTATAGAAACTGAATAAAGAGACGCCTACACACTCACCACTGTGAAGGAATCTTATAGGATGATACTAACAAAAGGAGCCAGTGCATCGACAAATGAATTCATTAGTCAGAGGAATTTCCCAGTCAGCATGCAGGGTAATTGCGTCACAAATGGCTGGCACGGTCAGAGCTATAGTTTCCACCAACAGAACAAA
The DNA here is from genome assembly GCA_013375575.1 of Percina caprodes. Lineage (NCBI taxonomy): Eukaryota > Metazoa > Chordata > Actinopteri > Perciformes > Percidae > Percina > Percina caprodes. The sequence goes on from JABXJD010000068.1 coordinate 1,135,233, forward strand.
CTGACATTGTTTTTAATGGAATGCCCTGTGAATGTGTGGAAGCAAACACAGCAATGCAACAAGACTCAATACATTATTAAACAACGATTGAATGCTTAATTAGTAGGAATGCGTAGTTCGTAGGAAATGTCCGATGCAGCATTATGCAATGTGTAATAATTGCCCTGTTGCTTGTGTTGGTGTTCCACAGGAATGTACTATGAAAGTGCAGGAAGGTAAATTCAAGCTGCAGGATCTTCTGGTGGTTCCTATGCAGAGGGTGCTGAAGTATCACCTACTACTGAAGGTAGGAGGCATCTCACAACTGCAAAAACCCACAATACAGTCATTTTTACTCAGTTTAATCCTACACAGAGAAGATAAAGACCATTAAACCATTTATATATTGACGTAATGCACCTTATTTGGACTAGGCCCATCATTTGCTTTCTGAACACATTCAGTCTATCTTTGATTCCTCTATAGTTCTTTCAGTGTCTGTGGTTGGATGTTAGACACGGTCTTCATCACATAGATAATTGAAGCAAAAGTAACAGACCACAGCATTAAAAACATCTGCTGAGTCAGGACGTCACTTAGATAAAATAAATAAAGTTAATTTAGGTGAAATTAGGCCCATAGCAGTACTTGTATCTTTGATTGGCTGGTGTGCGTGCGTGCGTGCGTGCGTGCGTGCGTGCGTGCGTGCGTGCGTGCGTGCGTGCGTGCGTGTTTGGGGGGGCTTGCAGGTTAAAGAGTTAGCAGTGACAGGAATGAGGGGCGACAAGGAAATAAGAGCTTTGTCAAGGGAGGCAGACATTTTGATTTGAAAGAGCATTCATTACATTAGTCCTTTTTTCCTGCTATAACAAGTCAAAATCTGCCATTAACATATCTATTGAATATTCCAAAAAGGTACAAATTGGAAAATTTCACAAAAAATGAATATAACTAAGAGAAGAAGAAAAAGCTAGTTAGAATCATAGATGCTACATTCTAAGTCAAACAAAGTGCAGCACATCATACCACATTTGACTGAGTAGTAATATTTTTAGATTTGGATACAACTATGAAGTTCAGACTTGGGGTGCACCTGTAGCTCACCCGGGTTGAGCGCTGCCATTAAGGCTGAGCCCTTTATTGCAGCTCTTCCCCTCTTTCACCTCTCTGTCACTGTCTGAATAAAGAATAATAAGTGCCTATAAATTATCTTAAAAAAATAAAGGATTCATGCACATCTCTGCCAAGATGTCCTGTAATGTGTTTCAAATGACAATTCCAGCATTCCTTGCACTGAATATGTCACTGTGAAAGTTGGCTTCTTCTGTTTGCTTTGACAAAATGATTGATAAACTTGCAAGAAAAAAGTACAGTAGTTTGTTTTTGTCTGTGTCATGTAGAATGTTTTTTAAGGACACTGCTGATGGATCTGCCCAGGCCAGCTGGCACAATAGGATTTTTATAAAAAAACAACACACCGTATCTCACCACGGCTCTACAGCGTTTTATAAGTTACTCCAATAAGTTGGTGGAGAAGGCAGTTCAAAACTTATTTGTTATTGATTGCAGGGGGCAATACATTTACTGTCAGACCTGGAGGCTGGTTAGCAATCTCTCCGGCTTCCTCTTCTCTTTTTATGTATGTTGTTTTTAATGGCGCTCGGATGCAACTTACTATCAGTCTAACATCCACAATCACAGTAAAGAGCTGCTAAACATCTCACACAGCAAAGCCCTCTCAGAAAGATATGATTCAATGTTAGCATCATACTTATTAATAAAATATGTTGTGTTGTATTCAGATTTTGTTAAAGACATCTGCGCTAGATTTTTTTCTTCTTCTATTAAATTTTTTTTTTTTTTACAAAATAATAATAATAATATATGTTTGACAGGAACTATTGAGTCACTCAGCGGACCGACCAGAGAGACAACAACTCAAGGAGGCTCTGGAGGCTATGCAGGTCTGTGTGTTCATGAGTGAGCTTTAAGATTACATAATAACGTTGCAGTTCTCCAAGCCAAAGCTGTATAAATTGTTTCATACAGATACTGGTGCTCAAAGGACCGTAATTGAACACAATATGACAGGTGTCATATCAAGATTTTACGTTTGAGGCGTAAAGAATGTTTGCCTTGCTCTCTTAGGACCTGGCCATGTACATCAACGAAGTCAAGAGGGACAATGAGACATTGAAGAAAATCAGCGAATTCCAAAGTTCAATAGAAAATCTTGTAAGTACTGTGATGTCATCTGTCACTAATTTTTCATGTGGGAGAAATTTGTTTTTAAATTATTTGACTTAATCTATTATTTAAGCCTTGAAAACAGATTTTCTAAATCAGCTACTCACTATACTGTATGTGATGGGATCTCACATGGACATGCTTTTATCTGCCACAGTCACAGTAGAACAATACTTGATGAGATTGAGAAATTTCTATATTTATATTTTTATCTGTGATCTTTATACTGATTTGAAATGAATGGTAAACTCTGAAAAGCAACTTTGAGTACCTACAAAAGCGTTATATAAATTTGATATACAATATAAAAATCGGACTCCAATGACAGGTGCTCATAAAGGGTTTCTTCTTAAATAGTCTAAACAAGTCTAGATTTTCAAAATCAAAATTGTAGGCCCTAAAAAGTCTTAAATTAAAAGTATAGTGTTCTAGGTCTTAAATACAGGTCTAAATTGTCCTACGCACATGTAACGCTGCCTCAAATGCACATTGAAATTGAATCGGTCATCTTTCCCCAAAATGTCAACCTATTTCTTCAATGTTCTAGTAAAAATCTGAAATGAATCTAACGTTCTATTTTGGATTGCCAGTAGTGACATGTAATCAAAATAACATAAAATCATTATTTTGTAAATCATCTATCATTTATAATTACATTTTCTACTATTATTTTTAATGCTAGGTTTGATATCTTTACAGAAGTTTTGCACAGAAGTCTTTTCAGCTAATGTTGGCTGGAATTCAAAGTGCGATTAGTCACTAAGCATCACAGAGCCCATTCTTCAAGTCTCTCCTCTGCTAAGAACCCTGGTGTCATCTTCTTTCCACCTGTCATTAAATCCTCTGCTAATATAATGTCCCCAATAAATCATTTAGTGTTGCACATTCCAGACCAATGTTCATTTCCCATAATATCATTAATTATTATTAATATGTCTTTCTATTTCTGTCACTGTGCTCTCCTTTTACTCTCTTCATCTGTTTTCTACGGATGTGCAAAAAGTCACTGTTTTTTTGGCCTTGTACTGTGCATGTGCCATAGATACAGTAAACAACCTGAAATTTGGACTGATTGAAATGGGACTGAATAGTTTCAGACTTTCATCATTCATAACATACTTATTTTGATTCTTTCTGAATTTTAAGTATAGCTGAATTAATCATGGGTTCTCATTAAATTTAGAAGCCGTAGTAAGCAGTGGATTGACATTCTGTGTGTCTTTGTGACCTAAGCAGCAAGTGAAACTGGAGGAGTACGGGAGGCCAAAGATAGACGGAGAGCTGAAGGTGTGCTCCATCGTCAACCGAACCAAACAGGACCGGTGAGTCCAAACTCTCAAGAAAAAAAACTACCCAAAGGATATGAGAATTAAAGCATCCCAATGCCAATAATGACACATTCTCACAGCACACATTAAATGTGTATGTATGTCTTCAGGTATATATTCCTGTTTGATAAAGTGGTCATTGTCTGCAAGAGGAAAGGCTATAGCTATGAGCTGAAAGAGATTATTGAGCTGCAGTCATATAAAATGTCGGATGACCCCATGAACAACAGGGACATGAAAAAGGTAAGAATCTTCCTTTTATTTTGACAAAAACACAGAGCAGAACAGTTTGTAGAGGCAGCCTAGCTAAACAACCCGTGTAATCATTACAAATGTTGCCCTTGAGCTAAAGGACCTTGTTGACGGTACTTTCCGATATGGAATTTATGAGTAATGCATTGAAGTGTCAGATATGCATTGTGCTCGCCCATGCTTGAAAACCCATGTAAATGCAATGAAGCTCATTTAGGATTCATGAAATCGCATTGCAGTGCATTGCGCCACGGGTCTAACATGGCTTTTTTTTGTTTTTGAATCTGCATGTGTCTGTCCATGTTTGCATGTGTAACTGTGTCTTTCTCTGGTGTCTTTCTTTTTGCATGCTTACCAGTCGAGTGGAAAAATGGTAAGCTCAAGTGACCCCTTTATTTAACTCATCTTCTCATAGTGGCCTGTTTTTGGCAGTGGTGGTTTTTTGGGGTTGCACGTGCACCCACCGGCTCTATGATTGGCTCTTAAGCTTTTGGTCAGATGCATCGCCAAAGCATGTGGAGCATCTTTTAGTTCCCAATTAAATGTGGTCATATTTTCAGTATGCTTCTGTACATATTTATATAAACAGAAAACAGGCCTCACACGCTTCTTTGCCTATCTCTGTCATTGCCATCCACATATATCTCTGCCCATCTGTTCCTCACTCACCTTTTCCTCTCCAGTGGTCGTACGGTTTTTACCTGATCCACCTGCAAGGGAAGCAGGGCTTCCAGTTCTTTTGTAAAACTGAGGAGACAAAGAGGAAATGGATGGAGCAGTTTGAAATGGCCATGTGAGTATGATTACATAGTAGGGTTGGTAACTTCCCTGAAAATTCAATTAAGGAAAACCATATTGGGTTAAACTAACCAGATGGTCTGTGTGTTGCCTAATACCATGATTTAAACACCAGAGAAATAAATCTACCTCATCACAAAATCAAATAAACTGTCCAATTCATTTTTATTTACTTTTAGGTCCAACATCAAGCCAGAGAGAGCCACAGCCAATCAGCATAACTTTCAAATGCACACATTTGATAAGAACACCAACTGTCGAGCCTGCAAGATGCTTTTAAGGTAACAACCCTAATATGCTTATGTGCATACCAGCGCATTCATATTCTACAATGAATAATGAATGCATCGTCTTCCAGACTTTCCAAGGACTATCATGTATCCAACAATATTCAGCAGTAACAGATTCATGATGTTTCTTGTACAATCTGGGAAAGATATTTTATTTATATTTAACAGTCAGACCCATGTTATGTAACATTTCTACAAAGATACTGTATAGCCCTGATTGATGCAGTGGTGAAAGAAGAAGCAGTCACATCATTTACTTTAATTTAACATAGCAATACCACAATGTAAAAATAGTCTTTGTCCCATAAATGTACTACAGTAAAAAGTAACATTCCCTGTGGATTGTGGTGGAGGATAAGCATAAAGAAGCGGAAGATGGAAACAGCTGAAAATTGTACTTGAGTGTAGTACCTGTGCCATTGCTGTCATGCAACAGTAATATAATACTCCACACTGTTAGTAAATGTAGCATTGAATGTAATCCTAGTAATGTAGTGTTAAGTTAAAACCTTGAAACATGTCTCAAGTGCTAAAAAAACTGAAGACAAATCCCCCCTCATTTAGTCAGCAACAAACAAACAGACTTAAATCACATACGGAATATGTGTTTGGCTAATGTAGCCCCTCATTAGTGTAAAAGCAATCCTTGGAAAATATTCCGCTAAGTGTAACTGAGGCTGACGAATGATATTTTTAAACATCCGCCTTCCCAGCACAACCCACTGTGTCCCTTAACGCAGCTCCTCCCATGTGTTAGTGCTGCTCAACTGCAGCGGGGACAGCCCGTTTTACTGAATCACCACTTTCACCTCTATTACAGTCGGCCGGCTAAACTCCACTCTGTGTATTGACCCACAAATTTCATGGCTTGGCTGACCTAAATTCACAGAGCCAGTGTAAGCAGGGGCCGGAGTTGGCACTCCCTGCTAGATGCTAATTTACTGCTGCGGCCCCAGCGGATCCCATCGTGATTTATGGCACTGGCTATTTAACATGGCAGTGTGTGATGTGCTGTGTGTTACGGTATCCCTAACAAATACAGTGCTGCTCTTAAATGGAGCGGGTCGATTTTGAGATTTCAGGATCACAGAGTGGAAATGATCGAGCATGCGTGACTACAAACGCAGGCTTCTAGTAACAATCAGCCGCTCCCCCTTGTGTGTTGAGTACAAATTAAGAAGTTAATTTGTTTCCTCTGTGTGTGTGTGTGTGTGTGTGTGTGTGTGTGTGTGTGTGTGTGTGTGTGTGTGTGTGTGTGTGTGTGTGTGTGTGTGTGTGTGTGTGTGTGTGTCCTCTAGGGGCATCTTCTACCAGGGCTACTACTGCTCTCGCTGTGGAACAGGAGCACACAAAGAGTGTCTGGAAGTCATTACCATCTGTAAAATCAGTAGGTGTTCCCTCTCATCTTCTGGCAGAAGTCCTGATACAGGTTTACATTTGGAGGGCCGTTATCATGGCAGAGCAATTAATCGATGTTGCGTGACAGACATCATCAATGATTATGACACTGTGTTGTGAGGCTGATTTTTTTGGAAGAAATTAATAATGATTTATAAAAAATGTCATTCACAAGTGTAAATCTGCTGCCAGTGTCAGTGAACAGTCCCAAGAAGGATTTTGGGGTGGGGGTAGGGGTTAGTAGCGCTGAAGCACAGAAGGGAGGGGGAGAGGACCGGATGAGGAGGAGGGAGAGGCAAGCTGGTCTTGTTTTGTTTAAAAATACTTAGAAAGTTAACAAGAAGGAAATCTAGCAGGAAAATGGAGGATGCGTTCTGTGGGTTTCCTGTGGGCCGATTTCATTGTGTTGCAAGGTTTTGTACCAAGGAGGAAAACTTGGGTGTCAGGAGTTATTACCTGAGCTTACCTTTTGGGCCTGTAATACTTCACTCATCATATATTAAGCACACCGTAGGCCTGGATCCAACTTTGTACGTCTAAGTAAAGTTCAATGTGCAAGCCTCCTTTAGGTCTTTAGGTAAAATCACACCCTAAAAACTGCAGTCATTCTATGTGACATGAAATCATTCTGGACTCGACAGGACTGGTAATAAAAGTGGGGCTGATTGGGAATGGAAGAAATTATGGGACCGGGCGATACATAGGAATATGTTCTTTATTCATGACTCCTTTATTTCCACTCTGTAACACTGTACTTCTGCCATGAAGCCAAAATGCAGGCAAACTGGCAAAATCATGTCTGTCATGTTTGACACAGCACATTTATTGATAAGAATTATAATGCTCAAATGTTCATCTTACAGCAGACCTAATCTCTCATTGTTTCTTTTGTCTTGTTTCAGATCCTCTTGATTTGGTGAGTAGATCCTCTATTACTCAACATACTATAACAATATTGTCTTGCTGTAATAGCCATTTCCCTCATGTTTTTCTTTATCATTAAAATGATTGTCAATCATAGTTGATCAAGTATTTGTTTCTTCTATAGGAACCTGGAATGTCATCAGGTAAGATGATACATGATAAAGATCACTTCCCTATGGATGGATATTGTGTCAGCTGTCATGTAAAAAGTCTGTTATAAATAGAGCTGTTATACTGTATGTTAGCACAGCTCTCTACTGCCATCTAGTGGATAGATCTACAACACATGAAGCACAACATTATCAACCATGTAGAGTGAGTGGCAATGCATAGACAAATATAGATACTATGTGCTTAAAGATATTACATGATAAAAACCTGAAGACCTATGAGATAAGAGGGATCCTAGTTGTTTTGCAGAATCCTAAAATAATCAATACAGAGGGGTCTGTCTGGAGAGAATAAGTTGATCTAAATTTTCTTTGTAATTTTTGGCATTTTTGCCTCACGTGATACCTCAAAGTGGACAGAGAAAGATAAACCATGCAGCAATGATCCTGGACTAGATTTAAACCCAGGATGTGGTTGTATTTTAGACCACTGCATCACTCAGTGGGTAAGATTTCTCTGCATAAACAAACCTGCCGTTATCAGCCTAAATCACTGCTACATGTGAAACCTAAGAGGGAACGCCAAACACAGTGAGAAGCACACACAGTTAGAATCAACCTTACATTTTTTTTCCTCTTTTTTATCCTGTGTCATCAACCTAATTGTTAGTCCTACAGGTTTTAACATTCATTGTTAACACTGTTGTTGATTGTTTTTCCAGGTCCCAAGATGGTGGCAGTGAGGAACTACCATGGCACACCAGCACCTGCGGGGAAGACACCACTCTGTTTTCAGACAGGAGATTTTATCGAGTTGCTGAAGGGAGACCCTGACACCACATGGTGGGAGGTACAGCCAACCAATACCTAAAGTGTGAATATTAAGACAGTTGGCTCTGTACTCCAGCACATTGCGAACTTGTTGGATGTGAAATGAATCCATAATTATTGAGTTAAAGTGCTGACTTTCCACTTTAAAAATGTTTCAAGGTGATTACATCCATATTGGGTGAATGATTAGGAGTCATAAGCAGGGACTCCAGGGAGTCAGCGATAAGATATGGACTGGCACGTCACCCCTCATAAAACCACAACATGTTGTTCTTACACTTCAGAGTTTGTACAGATTTAAAAAAATGAGATTTATGGATTAATAATTAAGCTTCAACGGTGCTTGTAGGTGGATTTCGTTACATTTGGACAGAGCTAGGACTAGCTGTTTCCCCCTATTTCAACATCTATGCTAAGATGGATTATCTTTAGTGTACGGACATGAGAGTGGTATCAATTCTTATCCCAGCCTTGTCAAGAAAGCGAGTAAGCATATTTCCAGAAATGTTAAACTTAAATAAATACAAAGTAATTCATAAGGAGCCTAAAACAAGTTGACCACACACTGCCTGCACTGTGAATCACCCGGGTCTGTAACTTAACAGGCATCTTTCAAACGCATTTCAAATAATACAAATAAACCACATTCGGTACATTGTAGATACAAGTTAAAATTAGATAAAAGAACTTGTATCTAAGAGGAGTAATAATTTTCAGTGTTTTGCATGTTAGAGCTATGAATATTTATAGAAGATAGAAGGGGTAAAAAAACAATGAAGCAACAAGAATTGAAGTAAATGAATGGATGGGAGTTACAAAAGTGGTCTTATACTAATTACTGTAACCTTTGTCGTACAAAGCTTGCTGGTTTACACTAATGATGGACTAAGATTTTGCTCAACGCCTGCCTAATTTACATAAACACCTTCAACATCAATTTGCAGGAATGTTCTGAATTTGATTATTAGTTCAACTTCCTTAGCCTTTTTTTGAAGTTGAAGCACACAGGATGATTTTGTTATGACATTTTTCTTTAGGGAATTTGCCTTTGTTCAATAGGACACAGTTAAAATAGACAGGTGATATGGGGACACAGTTAAAATAGACAGGCGATATGGGGAATTAATATGCAAACAAGGTCCCCAGCCATATTCAAACCTGTGATATCCTTGGTTATCTTCCTGTAGTACTGGGTGTAATTACTTGGTATGTGGCAGCCTATTTGGGCACAAACTTCAGATTATTAAATTTAATTAAAATAGAAAGACAAAACACAGAGAACAGTACTCACTTGGCACTTACCCAAGCTTAATTAACGATTCATTTATTTAAGTTGTGCCGCCTTCTGACGGTCCTGTCATACACTCATGTGTGCAGTTTATTTAAGATTAGCAGACACTACTGAGCCAATCATCTTCTGATTTCTTAGAGCATGTTCAAGACTTCTATGCATCTTTAACAAAGGCATTAACCCTCTCTTTGTTGAACATCGATAACACCTGCAGACCTGGAGGATCTACAGTGAATTAGGCTGGACGACAGGAGCTGTAACACTACTGACACTAACTCTTTTACACTTTCAGCTTCTTGTATCAGGCTAACTTTCCCCAAAGTGACTCAGGGCAACTTTCTGAGGCCATCAATTTAAACTCACCTATGAGGTTATTCCTCTACAGCACAACAGTTTAATCTGTCCATGCAATATCAATGGGTGTGTTGAGCTTAAAAAAATCCATCGCTTCAGGTAGCAGACAGTGAAGGCGTTTCAACCTGACGCTCATGGCTGAACATGACTGATGTGTTTCATTTCATTGTAGGTGCAACACTTAGCATCACAGTGTACTGTGATGTACAATGTATGTTATGTGTAGTCAGTTAAAGCCAGTACTGTATGCGTTAATAGGACTTTTCTCATTTTGGTTTTTAAATCGTTTAATGCATTAGTTTGCCTTATGCAATGCAATTTGAATTGCCTCCGTAGGAGTGACGTACAAATAAACTGTCCGTGCCTCTATCTTGCAGGGAAAGCTGATACAAACACAAAAGAGTGGCTTCTTCCCCAGTTCATGTGTAAAACCTTGTTTGGACCCAAAGGTAAGGAACTCATATAAATGTAGAGTAGGTATGTGGCCTTCCTTTTTCTCTTTACTGTACACTTTAACTACCTTTGTGGGACATACGTACACACAATCTACTTTAGGTCCATGGTGTTGTTCTACTTATAAGTTATTTCGTGTGGACTTTCTGCTTTTTGATACAGCCCTTCCAGTCATTATCCAGCCGGCAGTCCTCAAGGGAATCAGACTACTATGGATATCCTTGGTAAGACCGTTTGCTTCTCAAGATTGTGGATTTATGATTATTTCATCCTCATACTTGTAAGCCCCTGTACTCTAAATACTGCCATTACCCTGAGGTCACTATCCTTTAATGACTTCAGATGTATGGATGTTAAAACTAGTATACTGTTAACTACGTGCATAAGTTTAGTTTTAAAGCAAACTGACCCCAAACAATCCGAAGATTAATTACTACATGGCTGTTTGATGTCAGCTATTTTTAAAGTCTTCACCATGTCATTGGATTATGTAACATGTGTTTGAAGGTGACAACATTTGTTCTCTGCTCCTGTGTAGGTTTGCCGGGAACATGGAGCGCCAGCAGGCAGATAACCTTTTAAAATCCCACAGCAGTGGGACCTACCTTATCAGAGAGAGGACAGCTGAGGCGGAGAGGTTCGCCATCAGCATCAAGTGAGTGTTTCATATCTTACAGGAGAGGAGAAATCTCAGGGGAAGGGTTTTATCCACATCTCATGGGAAATATACATTCTCATGGGATGCCCCAGTCAGCTTTTTCCCCAGCATCTTTTCGCTGTGGCTAATTACCACTCTGTAATTGCTTTTTGTCTTTTTTACCCTGTTTTTTTTTGTGCATATTTCCTCTGAGGGAATGCATCACACAGAAAGATATGTATGAGCTCATACTGGAACTGTCATGCAGTGATGTACTGGGAGAAATGCTTTTGCACATCTGTCTTCAAGTCTTTAAGACAGGTGCAAAAGGGCTGCAGGGACCAGCCTTTAGATAAATAAAGAAATAATTCCCACAGCACAGTTGACCTTAAGTGAAAATTACTTTATTTTTGTCTGTTAGTCATTCAGTTATACAACACAATACTTCTTGTTGACAGCAGCTGAACACACCAAAAGCACATGAGAGAGAAAGCACAACGATAAGAAACAGTACGAAATGTTTTTAGGGAAATTATTAAGGAGAATTTCATGATTAACAATCATATGTTTGGTTTTACAGATTCAATGATGAAGTAAAACACATCAAAGTCATTGAAAAAGACAGCTGGATTCACATCACTGAGGCCAAGAAGTTTGAGAGTCTTTTGGTAAGTCATATGTGGAACTACCAACACAAAATACCCACAATACCTTGATGTCAACGTGAAGAAAATAAATCAGATGGTCACTTTTGTTTTCACCTTTCTGTTTATTATTAACAGGAGCTGGTGGAGTACTATCAGGCCCATTCATTGAAAGAAAGCTTCAAGTTGTTAGATACCACATTGCGATACCCCTACAAGTCAAGAGAACGCTCGCTAACACGGGCCAGTACACGCTCGCCAGGTAAGCCTTCCCAATGTTTCCGATTCCAGCTCTTAGCCTGAGCCTGTTTTTTTTATACATTTTTTGAAGTTTTTTTCAATTTTATTCCAAATCTTTTGTCACTTTTTTGACGTTTTTTTAATTATGTCATAGTCCATTTTTTAACAATTGTTTTGTTGCATTTTCCAATGTTTTTGATGGTATTTTGATCACTTTTTCAACATTTAAAAAAAGAATGTTTTTGTTGATTTTTTTTTCTCTTGGTTTTTGAAGGGTTTTTTTCAACACTTTTTTCAACGTTCTTTTTGTCAAATTTGACCCGAGGACAACAGGAGGGTTAGAGGGGCCCTGTGTTACTGTGTTGAGGTCTAATAAACGTGGCACATTGCAGCATATTTTGGCGTGTTACCACCATAACATCAGTGGAATAGTGTGACGCCATTGGCAGGTCTGTGTATCACATTAACCCTCCCCTACGGTCATGAGCTTTGGGTATTGGCCACAAGAATTAGATCACAGATAGAAGTGGAATATCATTTGCAGGGTGGTTGAGCTCACCCCAAGCTCGGACATCTGGAAGAAACTTTGATCTGATGCCTCAGCATCCCTGTGGAAGTAGTCCAGGCACATCCAGCTGGAAGGAGACCACTGGGCAGACCCAGAACACACATCCAGCACCTCGGATTACCCCAGAAAGAGGTGGAGGACATGCCTAGGGAGAAAGACATATGGGCTTCTGTTTTCTTTCTTTTTTCCCAATTTCTTTTTTGCTTTATTGATTTTTTGCACTAGCTGGTACAACTTTTATTTAACAATCCCCCCTCCCCCGACACAACAAACAACAAAGTTTCTCTCTCAACATCTGCCACACTACAAGAGCAAAAAAGAAAAGAAAAAAGCAAATTATATGACAGTGTCACATGTACAGAACAATTGGCACCTCCAGCAAAGCCATGATATCCATAAATTAAAAAAAATATATTATATAATATAAATATTGCACCTTTACTGTCACCCTCCAAGACATCCTTCACTCCTTTCCCACTTTTTTTTCATATGGGCTTTATTAGTTAGCCCGCTGCGATCGTGAGCCGAACCCTGATAAGCGGTGGAAGATGGATGAATGAATGAATGGATGTTTGGCCCAGCGATTAATAGCACATTGTACATCTTATATATCCACCTGCTTCAATGAATGATTATGTAAGAACAAATTTGACTCTGAAGAGACATTATAATGTGCAGGTCCGTCTAACAAATGTAATCCATTGCCATCTTGGCTGTATATGCAGCAAGGAAGGGTAGAATAAATGAGACAGATTACCGCCTACTCCCTACTCTTTGTCTTCACTGCTGCTCTATTCCTTCTCAGGCCAGTGACTCTGACTCCTGACTCATACAGTAGAGAGAGGAATAGAGGAAGTCCTTAGGGGAACATGGCAGAAAAAGAGACAAACAGTGTGATATGCATAAAGAGAGAAAGACAAAAGTTTGACCAGCTGTCTGCATTGGCAGTCCTCTCTGTCCATCAGACTGCATCAATACCGGCTCTGCCTTTGAACTGGCTTCTATCCTACGTTGGTCTGCCTTTGTTTGATGTACAGGAAGAACTGGCTACTAGAGCGAGATTGTTCCCCTCTGGTATCGGCTGCATTTGGAAAAGAATGGAGACAATTGAGTCTTTGCTGCTGCTGCTGCTGCTGCTGCTGCTGCTGCTGCTGCTGCTGCTGCTGATGTGCTCGCACTCTCATTCTATGTTTATAATATACTTTGTATATTATTATATGCACTTTGCACCAGGCCTGGAACCATGTTATATATATATATATATATATATATATATATATATACATATATATATATATTATATGCGATTTTCTATTCGTTCTTTAACGAAAACAAAAGTTCTTTTGTCACTTTCCCTTTTAAAAGCTATGCTCACTGCATCAATTATGTACAGCGACAGTTTGGTAATGAAGTCCAGATATACCTTGTCTGGTGTGCTGCAATGCTGTAAAATAAATAAAAAAGTAGAAATTAAAATATGTTCTAGGGGATTGGTTTTGCTTATTTTCCTGAAATGATTATTAGGGTTGCATTCAGTCTGACTGTATCTACATGCAACAATAAAGTCAATACTGCCAAACTGGGAATTAAACTCTCTAAGCCTTTACATCAGTGCATTAACCAACAATTCTCATAATGATCTTGTTTGCCATCCACAAATGATGATTAAAGATGATGAAAACAGAACCTCTAGAATCTTTAAGAGACAATGTGCTGCTTTGGAACTCTGCTCTACGGCTCCAGCTCTGCATTTCCAGTTTAATTTCCTCCTCCTTCTCTTTCTCAGCAGCTACCTGCGCCTCCTACAACTTCTCCTTCCTAAGTCCGCAGGGCCTCAACTTCTCTTCTCAGAGCTCAGCTCCCTTTTGGTCAGGTACTCGTTCTTTTCACCTTTCTTTTCTTGCTCCTGTTGTCTTCCTGCACCTCATCAACTGCAATTTCATAATAAGCTTCTGTGCGCTCAACCTCATTACTTCTTGTCTGTGGTGCACTTTTCATATGATTAACAAGAAGATTTCAGTTTTTCTCAGGATGTATCACTAAAAGGATAACTAATTTCCTCCCTTGTGATGACCCAACTTGTCCTGTCCCATCATGCTCATGTGTCATTGTGTGACTCATGCTGAACACTGACCATGAACTGACCATCTTCCTCATGATCATTCTTCACAACTAGTTGTTACCATTATGACTTGTATGGAGACCCTACTGAGTCTTCTTGCCTGAAGAGGACCCAGTAGGGTCGAAACGTTGCCTTTGTATTAAATTATGGGAGCTAAAAGCATCGTTGCGGACATTACATTTGTTTCACTTTTGTATGGCCTTTCAACCATGTAAAGTTCTTACAGTGTGAATAGTATGAGCTTTACTTGTCTCCACTTTTACAGTGTTCACTCCACGGGTGGTTAGCACAGCAGTGGCCCGCTATAACTTTGCAGCACGGGACATGAGAGAGCTGTCACTGCGAGAAGGAGACATTGTCAAAATCTACAGCAAGATCGGTGGAGACCAAGGCTGGTGGAAAGGAGAGGCCAACGGACGAGTGAGTGAACCATTAAAGTCTGTTCATTTATGGATGGTAAAAGTGATCGGGATAATAATGGACCCAGACTGAAAAGCTGTAATCTGTATATATACTGTAAGTACCATCCCCATAAAGAGATCCTGCTGCTAGCATGTGCATAAGGAAAAACCAAGTATTTACGTACTCTGCCTCAAATGTACAACACTGATTTGGCTTTTGTGGGCCCCAGAGTGACTGAATTTAACAATTAAACCATTGATAATAAAGCACTCCTAAAGCAGATGGTAGAAAGAGCAAAGTAAAAGCCTGGCTGCTGGGAAATGTGGCAGTTTAATAGGCTGGCAGTTAAGCTGAATGTGATGTCATCTTTTTATTCTTGGGATGTTCACCATTAGGTTGTAACAGTATTGACGGTGTTAATGTGTTACTGTGTGGATCCAGCGTGAGTGTTAACCGTTGTACTGTTGCACAACTAAGCTAGGTTGTGCAGTCTGATGTTGAGGTACTCTAGCTTTCTAATTTAGATTTTATTATAACATGTCAGAATCTGGCTCCATGAAGGATCTTAATGGAAATGGGTTTTTAAATGGATGGTGTGTTAACTTGTTAACACATTTTAATGATTCTAAATGTCCCTTGATTTCTTTTTGTCCCCTTATTTTTTCTCATTTTAATGCTCTTATCAACGTGGAAAAGTGGATCGGCAGAACGTAACATTCTAACTTGGAGCAAATAATCTCTCACATAATATAACGCTGTCCATCAATAAAAGGGTGAAAACAATACTTTGACAAGGGGGGGGGGGGATTCTCATCAGCTGTGTGCTTGGCCATGAAGTGGTATTTCAGACTGGACGTGCTGCGATGATAGCTCATTTCACAACAACAAAACACACAGATCACGTCGGTCTTGTCAATGGAGCCATTAGGCAACTTTTAAAAAGGAAACCTTCCATTCAGAAGCTTAGTGGCATCTGTTTTGGCATCTCGTGCTCGCCATCCACTCAAAACGTAACGTTACTACTCTTTGGCCGCTCGCAAGCCCAAACAGGTGTGTGCGGCGTGCCTGTTGTTCTGTTTCTGATGTGGTGGTGTAGTTTTCCTAACAGTACTAGTTGTTGAAACAGCATGTGTAAAAAAGGCCAAAAAGAACGTTAATCTTGCGATAAAAACATTGACGTCGTTACAATGGCATTTGCGTTAACGCTGTTAATAACGCGTTTAACTGACAGCACTAATATAATCATATTGATTGCACATGATTCATTGGTAAAATATAACATTGACTAACAAAGAGTATATCTGGGGCAAAATGCTGAGATATGTTGTTTGATTAAAGAGATGTAAGTCAGTTAGATCTGGATCAGGAAATATGCATATGACAATGGAAGTGCAATTCATGCAAGAATGCATTGCAAGTGAAATGTTATCAGATTTACCAGACCACTTCTCAAGGTGGTCTGGCTCGCATTTTTATTGGCTCTCAGTCAGGCGTAAATGCAATCGGTACAGTTAGGACACGTTATTAGAAAACATTCCCCCAGGCGGTTCAAAAGTCGCTCAACCACAGAGAAAAAAGGAGCCCAAACAGCAGCATTCCTTACCGTGACTTAGACAGACAGCCAACTATCTACCTAATTCAAATCATTAGATCCAATCTCAATGGTGGCTGAATCAAGATTAGGAAAATTCCTTTTAATGTCAGGAGTAAATGCCCCATGGTCAGATGTCATTATCCAGATAACTTATCCAGATACACGTCAGCCCACGTATAGAGGTCTCAGTGTTCTTATCATTATTTTTTGGTTACTTGAGCATTTAGCTCATTGGTGACAGAACTGGTGATAAAAATGTTTACTTTTCAAATTTGTCAAAACTTTGGAACCACCTAACTTATGATTCCAGAGTTGTCTCTGTAAGGCTGTGTACCGTATAAGGAAGAAAAAAATTGCTTAGCCAAGCAGTGATCAAAACAACACGTAGACTTTGAGGAATGCATTGTTTTTAATAACCGCGTGGATCTGAGTACATTATACCACTTTTACAAGGACTACTTGTCAGTGATAAAATATATAATTATCTAACTACATATTGTGCTGGCACTCTCTCTCATTAATTCACTTACTGTTCCAAGAAATAGAAAATGTGTTGCCTAGCAACAGGTGGAGTAGTATTTGAAGTAGATTGAACAGGGATGGGACTCTGCAGTTATCTGAAAATAATGCACATCCTTGAGCCAATTAAAGCTAAATGTTCAGAGTGCCCTTGGTCTAATACATTCACACTGCACATACAATGGATTCACTTTAGTCTTATCAAATGTTATCTTACAGCATGTACAGCTAAGCTGGATGTAAAAAGGTGTCTTCCCTAAAGGATGATAAGTAATCTTTTATGTTTCAGATTGGATGGTTTCCCTCAACGTACGTGGATGAAGAAGGAGCGCAGTAAGTCTTGGATGTTTGCTGGCCGGGCTCCTTCCAAATCAGGAACCATCTTCTACTGTTCTCAGAGAAAAATTACTCCCTCCTACAGGAAAATCACACAGGGAACAAAAAGAACGCTTTTTTGTTGTTTTTGCTGGATACTCATCTTTCAACGAGCGCTTCTACACCGTTTCTTTATCTCCAGTTATGCATCAGCTTTGCTTCTGTTTGTAAATTTTTTTATGTGCAGGATGTCCTGTTTAATTTCTTCACAGGAAAGAAGAAAAACTGTGTTGTTGTCTGTCAGCCTCTGTGTGCTCTGCAGAGGCTCTATTGAACTGAGGACAGCAGAAACTGACTGTGGATAGCTTTACTTTGAAAGGCTCCCCTTTGTTGCAGGTCTATGGGAGGTGAAATAATTGTACAGTATAGATAATTTATTTAATAGAGATTATTATCATTACTAATGATTATTGTGGGGAAGTTGATTTTAGCAGCAGCAGCAGCACGGAATCAGATGAGAAAAACTAAAATACGAAACAAAAAAAGACAGATGCTCTGTTTTAATGTTGAGAGATTTTGCCTTAGTTGTCATGGTGATGCCTTGTGGGTTGACGCCAGTGGAGGGAATAAACTTTGTTGACTGGTTTTACTTCTCCATGTATGCATGTGCCCATGTGCGGCCCACACAAACACACACACACACACACAAACAGACCAATGTACAGTACGGTGCCTTTGAAGAATGGTCGTTGCTTACTGAACCTCAACATCAGCCAGTAAAGAACATTGCCATCCCCAAAAGACAGTTCGTCCACATCCAGAGGACTTTACCAACGGAGGGGAGAGACACTTATACTAAATACTGGGGATGGCTCGCCTTCTGAGCCCTGGAAAACAAGATGGTGAAGCATTTAACTTATCCGAACTGGTGACTAGATGGACTCACAGAGACAGTCTGAGGTTTATTTTTTAGCCAACAACAATCACAGACTGTTCACAGCAGTCTTGGCGTCACAAGTCAATGGGTGCCATCAGCTGGATGCAAAAGGGAAACATCAAGACATTCCACTGGACAACCACTATACACTTTTAAATGTGTTTATTGTTTGAGTTTTTTTGTTGTTGCACAGAATCAAGATTATTTTTTAAGTTTTGAGAACTGGACCATTTATTATTTGAAGCCAAATTCAGCCATGTTTTAATGTCTGCATGGAGTTTGTTCAATTGTTATGATTTTTGTACTTTGCCTTATTTTTATAGATGATCAGGTGATGGGATTTCCCCCTTAATGTTATTCATTTTTCATGTGTGAAATTTGGTGCTGTGCAGACTGGTGAAATTAAACAATGTCAAAAGAGTTTTAATCTGAAGGAAAATGTACATGCTAATTAACATAAATCCATAGAAGGATCCCTTCTTAATTATTTTGTGATTTTTTTCTAGGGGTGCAGTGCTCAGTGTTTCCATTCAATTCCAGTAATTTCCTAATGCACACACACACACACACAGTCACATCAGTTTTCTATTGAAACCAGACGACTTTCCCATTCTAGATGTTTATTGACCCTGTCAGCTCAGTTTAAAAGGTTGTCCAAATGTGGTTTACATTTAATTTGATATATACGGTATATCTAACTGTCTTTATATGGCCTTGCCTTTAACCGTCATATGTTTTACCTACCCATTTTGCAAGATTAGTTTTAATGTATGGGGAAGAGAGATGATGATAAATGCTTGCAGTTTGAAAGTATAAAAATGTCACGGTACACACAAAGGAAGAGAACAAATGCTGTACTAAAATGGGAAAATATGGAAAGTAGCTTTTTTTATAAAATGTTTTCATGCTACAATGACAATTCATGACAATTTGGACTAATTCACAAAGCAGTCCCACAGCCCACTGAGAAGTGAAGTGCAAACACTGAGCACATCAGCTCTGGCTGGTTCACAAAGACTGCAGAGCAGAACATGCTGATATGTTTAGTTTCTAAACTTTTGACTGTCTATGATGTGTGTTATTGCATAGGCTGACCGCTCCGAAAAACACAAAGTCCTACCACTGTGTGAGGGACACACAGAAGGCCTCCATGTTGTCTACAATAAGGTGGGTGGGGAGGGATCTAGACACTGTTTATGTAGTGGACAACATCCCATTGCATGTGGCTATTGATATTTCAACTCATGTCAATACGTCCTCGAAAAATAATAAGTACTTAATCGTGTACATTTTTTTGAATGGTTGAATTTTCCAAATAAGGTCTATCATGAAATAAATAATTCTCTTTGATTTAAATTTGAGACTGAATAATTTTTTTGTGAAGTGATAGAAAGTCATAGAATAGTGTCAAAAAAGTCATAGTAAAGTATGTCGAAAAAAACGTATGTCAAAGTGGAAAAAGTCATATTATAGCATGTCAAAAACGTTTAAGTATAGTATGTCGAAAAAAGTGGAAAGAAATCATAGTTTAGTATGTCGAAAAAAACAAATACTATAGTCTGTCGAAAAAGGAATAGTATAGAATGTCGAAACAAAACTGATTAAAAAGTCATAGCAAATAGTGTTGAAAAAAGTGGAAAAAATCCTAGTATAAGATGTCAAAAAAAAGTAATGTTTAAAAAAAGTCAGTATAGTATGTTGAAAAAGGTTAAGTATAGTATGTCAAAATAATTGATAAAAAGTCATAATATAGTATGTAATATAGTATGTTGAAAAGGCATTATAGTATGTTCAAAAGATAATAAAAAAAGTCTAGCATACAGTATAGCATGTTGAAAAAGGCATAGTATAGTATGTCAAAAAAAGTGATAAAAAGTCATAGTATAGCATGTTAAAAAAGCATAGTATAGAACGTTGAAAAAGTGATTAAAAAAGTCATAGTATGTCGAAAAAGTGATAATGTCATAGTATAGCATGTCGAAAAAAGGCATAATACAAAAATATAGTATGTCAGAGGCCACAAACCTCTGGAGCAACTAGGGGTTAGGTGTCTTGCTCAGGGACACGTTGGTTTATGTATCACAGTGGGAACCGTATCGACACCAAAGGCATTCATCATATCCACTGCGCCATCACAAGCACCATGACAAAAAAAGTGATAAAAACACATACTATAGTATGTCAAAAAGAAAAAGCAGAACAAAGTCATAGTATAGCATGTCAAAAAAGGTATAAGTATAGTATGTTGAAAAAGTGCAAAGAAATCCTAGTAGAGAATGTTGAAAGAAAACTGATTAAAAAGTCATAGTATAGCATGTTGAAAAAGTCATAGTATATGTATATATTGAAATATGAGGATTAAACCATGCTCTGCAGTGCCAACTTGTTGGTTCTAGTTGGTGTTTCATTAACCTCTGAGCCACAATACATATTAGTATAGCATGTTGAAAAAAGTGATAAAAAAGTCATAGTACAATATGTCAAAAAAAGTGATAAAAAGTCATAGAATAGTATGTCAAAAGGTCACAGTGTAGTATGTCATAAAAGTCAAAGTCCCAGCCCAGTAATTGAACAAGAGCTTGCAATGCCTACTTATTGGTTCTATTTAGAGCAGCGTTAACCTCTGAGCCACAATATATGTTAATACAGTGTGTTGAAAAAAAGCATACAAAAAGTCATAGTTTATTATGTTGAAAAATGCCATTGTATTATATGTTGAAAAGTGATAAAAAAAAAGTCACAGTATAGTATGTTGAAATGAGTCATAGTGTAATATGTCAAAAAAGTCACAGTATAGAATGTCGAAAAAAGTGCAACTAGTGATAAAAGTGAAAAAAAAGTCATACACCATAGTAAAGTATGTCGAATAAAGTGATTTAAAAGCAAGAACGAGAACTGAACAAGGGTCTGAGTCTACAGTGTCTAGTTGCTGGCGTACTAACCTCTGAGCCACAATACATATTAATATACTTTAATATAGTGTGTTGAAAAAAGTCATAGTATAGTATGTTGAAAAAGATCATAGTATAGTATGTTGAATAAAGTAATAGAAAGTCATGGTATAGTATGTAAAAAAAAGATAAAGATGTTAGCCTACACTGGGGATTGAACCAGGGTCTGCAATGCCAACTTGCTAGTATTTGGAGTAGCACAAAAGTGATTAAAAATTCATAATATAGTATGTCAAAAAAAGTGATTAAAAAAAGTCATAGTATAGTATGTTGTAAAAAGTCATAGTATAGTCATAGTATAGTATGTCAAAAGGTCACAGTGTAGTATGTCAAAAAAGTCAAAATCGTGCCCAGACTGGCAATTGAACCAGAGTCTACAGTGCCTACTTATTGGACTATTTGGAGTAGCACTAACCTTTGAGCCACAATATATGTTGATATGTCAAAAAAAGGGATAAAAGCGTAATAGTATAGTATGTCAAAAAAATAAAACAAAAATTAGTATATGATGTCAAAAAAGCCATTGTATTGTATGTTGAAAAAGTGATTACAAAGTCACAGTATAGTATGTTGAAAAGAATCATAGTGTAATATGTTGAAAAAAGTCATAGTATAGTAAGTCAAAAACAGTGATAAAAAAGTCATTGTATAGTATGTAGAAAAAAAGTCACAGTATAGTATGTCAAAAAAAGTCATAGTATAGTATGTCAAAAAAAGTCATAGTATAGTATATCGAAAAAAGTCATTGTGTATCGACAAAGTTAATAGTAT
This sequence comes from Percina caprodes, assembly GCA_013375575.1. Taxonomy (NCBI): domain Eukaryota; kingdom Metazoa; phylum Chordata; class Actinopteri; order Perciformes; family Percidae; genus Percina; species Percina caprodes. The sequence goes on from JABXJD010000068.1 coordinate 1,157,188, forward strand.
AGTATGTTGAAAAATGTCATGTATATAGTATTTCGAAAAAGTGATAAAAAGTCATTGTATAGTATGTCGAAAAAAGTCACAGTATAGTATTTCAAAAAAAGTCATTGTATAGTATGTCAAAAAAAGTTATAGTATATTATGTCAATAAAAAGGATAAAAAAGTCATACTATAGCATGTCAAAAAAGTCATAGTATAGTATGTCAAAACAAGTCATAGTATAGTATGTCGAAAAAAGTCATAGTAAAGTATTTCGAAAAAAGTCATAGTATAGTATGTTGAAAAAAGTCATAGTATAGTATGTCGAAAAAAGTCATAGTATAGTATGTCGAAAAAAGTCATAGTAAAGTATTTCGAAAAAAGTCATAGTATAGTATGTTGAAAAAAGTCATAGTAAAGTTTGTGAAAAAAAGTGATAAAAAAGTCATAGTATAGTATATCGAAAAAAGTGATCAAAAGTCATAGTACAGTATGTTGACAAAAGAAATAGTATAGCATGTTGACAAATGTTATAAAAAAAGTCATAGTATAGTATGTCAAAAACAGTCATAGTATACTATGTTGAAAAAAGTCATAGTAAAGTTTGTCAAAAAAAGTGATAAAAAAGTCATAGTATAGTATGTCGAAAAAAGTCATAGTATAGTATGTCAAAAAAGTCATAGTATAGTATGTCAAAAAAGTCACAGTATAGTATGTTGAAAAAAGTGATAAACCGTTATGGTACAGTATTTCGACAAAGTTATAGTATAATATGTCTAAAAGAGTGATAAAAAAGTCATAGTATAGGTTTTGTATTTGTGTAGCACTAAGTTCTGAGCCACCATACACCATAGCATAGTATGTTGAAAAAGGTCATAGTAAAGCATGTCAAAAAAACGATCAAGTCATAGTATAGTATGTCTTAAAAAGTCATAGTGTAGTATGTTGAAAAATGTCATAGCATGTGGAAAAAAGTGATTAAAAGAAGTCATAGTCTAGTATGTCAGAAAGTAATTGTATAGTATATCAAAAAAAGTGATAGAAATGTTAACATCCCAGACCAGGGATTGAACCACGATCTGAATCTTCTGTGCCTACTCTCTGTTATTGTGTGGTGAAGAACTAACCTCTGAGCCACAATAATTGTTAATGCAACATGTTGAAAAAACGTTCTAAAAAAGTCATATTAAAGTATGTCGAATAACATCACAGTATAACGTGTTAAAAAAGGCCTTGTAAAGTCTGTCCAAAAAAGTGATAAAAAAGTCACAGTATAGTATGTCAAAAAAAATCACAGTATAGTATGTCAAAAAAAGTCATAGTATAGTATGGCGAAAAAAGTGATCAAAAGTCATAGTCCAGTACGTCCAGTATTTCAAAAAAAGTCATAGTATAGTATGTTGAAAAAAGTCATAGTAAAGTTTGTGAAAAAAAGTGATAAAAAAGTCATAGTATAGTATGTCAAAAAAAGTCATAGTATAGTAGGTCGAAAAAAGTCACAGTATAGTATATCGAAAAAAGTCATAGTATAGTATGTCGAAAAAGTCATAGTACAGTATTTTGAGAAAAGTCATAGTATAGTATGTCAAAAAATGTGATGAAAGTCATAGTATAGTATGTCAAAAAAAGTGATTAAAAAGTCTTAGTAAAGTATGTTAAAAACAATCATGGTATAGTATGTTGAGGAAAGTCATAGTATAGTATGTCAAAAAAAGTCACAGTATACTATGTTGAAAAAAGTCATTGTAAAGTTTGTGAACAAAAGTGATAAAAAAGTCATAGTATAGTATGTCGAAAAAAAGTCACAGTATAGTAAGTCAAAAAAAGTCATAGTATAGTATGTCAAAAAAAGTCATTGTATAGTATATCGAAAAAAGTGATCAAAAGTCATAGTCCAGTACGTCGACAAAATTAATAGTATAGTATGTTGAAAAATGTCAGTATATAGTATTTCGAAAAAGTGATCAAAAGTCATTGTATAGTATGTCGAAAAAAGTCACAGTATAGTATTTCAAAAAAAGTCATAGTATAGTATGTTGAAAAAAGTCATAGTAAAGTTTGTGAAAAAAAGTGATAAAAAAGTCATAGTATAGTATGTCAAAAAAAGTCATAGTATAGTAGGTCGAAAAAAGTCACAGTATAGTATATCGAAAAAAGTCATAGTATAGTATGTCGAAAAAGTCATAGTACAGTATTTTGAGAAAAGTCATAGTATAGTATGTCAAAAAATGTGATGAAAGTCATAGTATAGTATGTCAAAAAAAGTGATTAAAAAGTCTTAGTAAAGTATGTTAAAAACAATCATGGTATAGTATGTTGAGGAAAGTCATAGTATAGTATGTCAAAAAAAGTCACAGTATACTATGTTGAAAAAAGTCATTGTAAAGTTTGTGAACAAAAGTGATAAAAAAGTCATAGTATAGTATGTCGAAAAAAAGTCACAGTATAGTAAGTCAAAAAAAGTCATAGTATAGTATGTCAAAAAAAGTCATTGTATAGTATATCGAAAAAAGTGATCAAAAGTCATAGTACAGTATGTTGACAAAAGAAATAGTATAGCATGTTGACAAATGTTATAAAAAAAGTCATAGTATAGTATGTCAAAAACAGTCATAGTATACTATGTTGAAAAAAGTGATAGTAAAGTTTGTCAAAAAAAGTGATAAAAAAGTCATAGTATAGTATGTCAAAAACAGTCATAGTATACTATGTTGAAAAAAGTCATAGTATAGTATGTCAAAAAAAGGTCATAGTATAGTATGTCAAAAAAGTCACAGTATAGTTTGTTGAAAAAAGTGATAAACCGTTATGGTACAGTATTTCAACAAAGTTATAGTATAATATGTCTAAAAGAGTGATAAAAAAGTCATAGTATAGGTTTTGTATTTGTGTAGCACTAAGTTCTGAGCCACCATACACCATAGCATAGTATGTTGAAAAGGTCATAGTAAAGCATGTCAAAAAAACGATCAAGTCATAGTATAGTATGTCTTAAAAAGTCATAGTGTAGTATGTTGAAAAATGTCATAGCATGTGGAAAAAAGTGATTAAAAGAAGTCATAGTCTAGTATGTCAGAAAGTAATTGTATAGTATATCAAAAAAAGTGATAGAAATGTTAACATCCCAGACCAGGGATTGAACCACGATCTGAATCTTCTGTGCCTACTCTCTGCTATTGTGTGGTGAAGAACTAACCTCTGAGCCACAATAATTGTTAATGCAACTTGTTGAAAAAACGTTCTAAAAAAGTCATATTAAAGTATGTCGAATAACATCACAGTATAACGTGTTAAAAAAGGCCTTGTAAAGTCTGTCCAAAAAAGTGATAAAAAAGTCACAGTATAGTATGTTGAAAATAAGTCATAGTATAGTATGTTGAAAATAAGTCATAGTATAGTATGTTGAAAAAAGTGATAAAAATGTCATAGAATAGTATGTCGAAAAAAGTCATTGTATAGTATGGCGAAAAAAGTGATCAAAAGTCATAGTACAGTACGTCGACAAAATTCATAGGATAGCATGTCGAAAAAAGTCATAGTATAGTATGTTGACAAATGTGATAGAAAAGCCATAGTATAGTATGTCAAAAAAAAAGATCATAGGATAGTATGTTGAACAAAGTGATAAAAAAAGTCATATTACAGTATGTTGACAAAAGTCATAGTACAGTATGTCAAAATAGCCATGGTATAGTATGTTGAAAAAAGTGATAAAAAAGTCATAGTATAGTATGATGAAAAAAGTCATAGAATAGTATGATGAAACACCTAATTGGTGTAGCACTAACCTCTGAGACACCATCCACCATAGTATAGTATGTTGAAAAGGTCATAGTAAAGCATGTCGAAAAAAAAATGATGACGTCATAGTATAGCATGTCGTAAAAAGCCATAGTCTAGTATGTTGAAAAATCTTATTGTATAGTATGTTGAAAAAAGTAATTAAAAAAGTTATAGTATAGTATGTCAAGAGATAACGTTTTCAATATCCCAGCCCAGACTGGGGATTGAACCACAATTTGAGTTTGCCGTGCCTATTTGCTAATTCTACATGGAGCAGCATTAACCTCCGAGCCACATTAGATGTTAACACAGCATGCTGAAAAATGTGGTAAAAAAAGTCATAGTACAGTATGTTGAAAAATATAGTATAACGTGATAAAAATGTCAGAGACATAGTAAATAGTAAAATAAATGACATAGTATATATATAGTATAGTATGTCAAAAACTGATAAAAATTCATAGGATAGCATGTCGAAAAAAGGCATCATATAGAATGTGGAAAAAAGTGATAAAAAAGTTGTAGTATAGTATGTCAAAAAGTTATAGTTTAGTATGTCAAAAAAAGTGATTAAAAAAAAGTCATAGTATACTAAGTAATATAAAAGTTAAACTCCCAGCCTAGACTGGTGCTTGAACAAGGGTCTGAGTCTGCAGAGCCTACTTGCTGGTTCTATATGCAGTAGCACTAACCTCTGAGACACCATAGACAACAGAAGAGGGATAAAAAAAGTCATAGTATATTATGTTGAAAAAGATCTTAGTATAGTATGTTGAAAAATGTGATTAAAAAGTCATAGTATAGTATATCGGAAAAAAATCATAGTATAGTATGTCAAAAAAATTGATAAAAAAGTCATAGTATAGTAAGTTGAAAAAGCCATAGTATAGTATGTCAAAAAAGTGATAAAAAAGTCATAGTATAGTAAGTTGAAAAAAAAGTCACAGTATAGTATGTCAAAAAGTGATAAAAAAGTCATAGTATAGTATGTCGAAAAAAGTGATAAAAAAGTCATAGTATAGTAAGTTGAAAAAGTCATAGTATAGTATGTCAAAAAAAGTGATAAAAAGTCATAGTGTCGTATATAAAAAAAAGTGATAAAAAGTCATAGTATTGTATGTCGAAAAAGATTATAGCATGTCAAATAAAGTAATAAAAAAAGGCACAGTATAGTATGTCAAAAACCTAATTGGTGTAGCACTAATCTTTGAGCCACCATACACCATAGTATAGTATGTCAAAAAATCATAGCATAGTATGTCAAAAAAAGTGAAAGTTCAAGCTCAGACAGGGGATTGAACCATGGCCTGAGTCTGCAGTGCCTTCTTACTGGTTGTATTTGGAGTAGCACTGACCCCTCAGCCACAATACATTGTTACATACAGTATAATGTCAAGAAAGTGATAAAAAAGTCATAGTACAGTATGTCAAAAAAAGTCCTTGGTGTAGCATTAATCTCTGAGCCACTATACACTATAGTATATTATGTTGACAAATGTGAAAAAAGTCATATTATACTATACAACATAGTATACTATGTCGAAAAAAGGCATAGTATTCGATGTTGAAAAATGTGATAAAAAAATGTTATCGTGTAGTATGTCAAAAAAAGTCATTAAAGTAATAGTTTAGTATCTCAAAAAATGCCAAAAAGAGTCACAGCATACTATGTCGAAAAATATAATGTGACATGTCAAAAGTCATTAATTCATAAAAATCATAAAAGGTTCTGTTGGAGTGTCATTTAAAAAATAGCATTCAAAATGTCATAGTATAGTACTTAATAACATACAAATATCACAAAAATACATTTCATAGTATATCATAGAAATGTCATAAGTTACACAAAAGTTAAAGTATACATTAAAAGGATCATAGTATAGTATGTCATAAAAATGTCATCAAATAGTCATATATAAAATATATCCCAATATGACATTATAAGTCAAAATAGTCTTTATTATTTCATACAAAATACTATAATGCAATCAATGTGTTGTGTAAACTTTATTCTTAACAGTTAAACATGAATACACAAAGAACATCTGTCTTTTTGAGATTCATTCCCCAAGCTTGTAGCATTTGCAGAAATTGCATACCATATTTTGAGTGTGTCACAGTCAAGTCTCATAAAAAAATTGTCTTATTAAATCTTTCTCAGATCATTCCTGTGAAAACTGTCCCAAAAGACTGGATTTCTCCTACTCATCTGAGACAATGCAGGCTGTTTTTTAAAGGTGTCTTCGTCACAATTTACCTGCGTGTGATATGTTGTCATTTCTCTGACATTTGACTCCGTTGGCTCCGATAGGTGTCCTTAACCTCACAGAGCGCTGTCTTCGTCTGTGCCCGGTGTGGGACCGTCTCTGAGCCTCCGTCTCGAGTGGCATCACATTTTTGCAGTGGCTGGCGTGCATCCACATGGCTTAGTTTTCAGATATCTAAGTGTTATCTTTTCCTGGTAATAAAGGCTGCATTACAGTAAAGTTAAGTAATTTTCTGAACTTACCAGACTTACCTGCTGTTTTATTATTTCCCTTTACTGACTTAGTCATTGTATTGACATTATTGATAATTATTTATCAAAACTCTTATTGTGTTAATATTTTGTGAAAGCACCAATACTCAACCGTAAACGATATCGCACAATATTGACATGGATGTATTTGATCCTTGCCACCTTGTCTGGTTCCAACGCTTTCTCCTGAATTCCTTCACCACCACTCAGTCCCCTGGTTGGAGGTTGCCTGGCCTCTCCTGAGGAAGGGCTGCTTTCACCTGTGTGTGGATTGTATTAAATTATACAATATGTCAATATTTCATCAGTACGTTCCTGTGGGCCAGGGAGCTGTCTCATAGCTGGTCCAACAACAACATGTGTTCATAGAAATAGAATTTCTAATCTAATGATTAGTTGTGGATCTGTCGTGTGCTCTCTTTTGTGCCTGGGGGAGAGCCGTTGTCCAGCTCACTCCTGTAGAAGCACATTTGGTCAGTTTGTTTTTGAGAGAGCCATTTTGTCTCTCTACTGCCCTTTCACTCTGTAGATGTGTGTGGTTGTGTAATATTCAAAAATGAAGGATGCTGTTTTAAATAAAACATATGCTCTTATCACTACCAATTTTGTTGTGGAATTCCAATTCTGGAAATGATTATCTTGTCAACACTTTTGCTACAGCACTAGCAACCATGTTGGTGTTGGGAAAGCTTTGAACCCTAAAACAGTATTTTATTTCCTTGCTTTTGCTAACATTTCAACATGGTTTTGCAGAGATTACTTATACAACATGTTTCTTTTGAAAGTTTAGGAGCCATGCCCCCACCCACCCCACCTCCCTTAGGACAGATGTGTCAACATAGAAGAGACGGAGATAATTTGAGTTTGTCAAACACCATCCAGTTTTTTTTCTGGCTTTTCCCACAGATGTTTTATTTTGGCGTTGTTTAATGTCGCTTTGCCAGACCCTCCTCTACTGCCATGTGGAAGAGGGTCTGGCTAGTCCACACAGCATAGAGCAATGGCAGAAAAACATGCTCTGGTTTATTTTCTTTAAACCAATCACAATCGTCTTGGGCGGTTGTGAAACGCCGGACAGAGCCGCTGTGTCGTTGCAAAATAGCCTCGGGAAGGAACTTGTTTTGGAACATGTGTACGTTCAAAGGTTGTTTTAGTCGTGCGGCGGAAAACTGGACAGATAGTCTAGCTAGCTGTCTGGATTTACCCTGCAGAGATCTGAGGAGCAGTTAACCATAGTCCTCAGAAATCCTGTGGCAGTGGAGCAATCCCAGAAGTGGAACTGGAAACCTTTAAAATCAGCAGGTCCAAGAGCAGTAGTGTCTGTGCTCAGCATCTGAGAAGAGGAAGTGGTGGTGCTGACATCGTCCCTCCCCTTTCTTTCTTTTAGTAAGGGCACCATCTCTGCATGCGGGGCTTAGCTCCGCAGCAGATTGGTCATCATTTGTTTAAAGAAATACAAACAAGTATGCCATACATGTCATAAAAACGTCACAGCCCTCAGCTACCTAAAATAGCACTCAGTCATAAACATTTTGAGAACGACTGATCTAAGATTTTTGTTTCAATATGCTTTAAAATATTCTTACAGTTTAGCTGTAAAGTTTCAAAATAATTCTCCTTGAGGAAATAATAAAATTTACACTGTTTGTTTGAAATCATTACACACAGGCCTGAAATACACACACATGCTCAGAACCTAATCATGCACAAATGGAGTCAGAGTGAGTGGGCTGCCAGCTGGACCAGCACCCTGAGTGGTTGGGGGGCGGGGGGGCTAAAGTGCCTTGCTCACCTGGCAGTGCCCAAGAGGTGAAGTGGCATCTCTCCAGCTACCAATCCACACTTTGGTCCGTACGGGGACTTGAATCTACAACCTTGTGGTTCCCAACCCAGCTCCCTACGGACTGAACTACTACTCCTCAGAACCCCCTGTAAAGGTTGGGTCGCAGAAGGCATTCATAAAAATGGTCCACCCCAATGTCAAATAAGTGATACAGCCAGATAGCCAATGATAAAAGAAACTGTTTATTTGTGTGTAGTTTAAACAGAAAATAAATACTGTACTTTCAGAAAAAAAAGTCTTATTTATCAACATTTATGAATTTTTATGATTCTTTAAAGACAGTGGTATTCACCTGTATGTTGAATGACATGCTAATGCTACATTATCTTGTTTAAAAGAAAATGTATTTGCCTAAGAAGTTATTAACACGAAAAATGTTTTTAAAAATCATCACTTAGCACAGCTATACATTCATTAGACTCTATCCAAGACTTCTGCTGCTCCAGATTTTAAGTTCCAAGTTACTGAACTGCCCTGAAGCGGCTTTTGAAACAATGAAAACAAAATCATTCTCAGTTCAGCGCTGAGCTGTTGTTGATTGTCACACTGCGTATCCGTGCTTGCTGTCATATTCGACTGCTGCGTATTTGACCGGTGTGTGTCCATGGCTGTTGCTTGAGGGAGTGTATGTGTGCCTGTCATTCAAAGAGCATATGTCGGTCCTGCCCACCTGACAGTAAGTAACCTGTGGGTGCCGACTGGCGCTCCGGCTAGTACCGCGACTGACTGGGCGACTCTCAGGAGGCGCAGCGTCTTCCCTGTTTTATATCAGAGCAGAACAGAGGGAGAGAATAAACAAAGTTAAAGGATTCCACTACAGAGGACATTATTTCAGTTCTGTCATTTGAATTCAGAGAATAACTGCTCGACTTGTTTTATGGTACAATGGCTGAGAAGGAAACTGTAGAAGCCGAGTTTCATAGCGTGAAATCAGAACTGTAAAGTTCACTTATGGAGCTTTGGTGTAGAGCTGCATTAACCGTCAAGAACACAGGACTTTCACTGGAATTGGTTCAGTTTATGCTAATTAATAGGGCAGAATATATATAGATTGTGTTTATAATTAAATCATTAAAACAGTAAAATGTCACAAAAGTGAGATTTACAAGGGGAAGTCTAAGAAGAACGATTAACTTATTAATTGAGTTATCCTTTTAGCACAACTTAAGGTACACTAAAGCTGCTGTTATTTCTGATAACCAGGTGCCTTCTGGGTAATGGTGTCCACATCCCACACCACAGTGGATGTACAGTATTTATTAAGTGAAATAATGCCGCCCTGTAGGCAAAGAGCCTACATCTTGTTAAAAATCTGTTATCTTTGACTATTTAGAGGCTATTCTCAAGTGTGGCTTCTCTCACTGAAACACTGATTTCACAGATTCTCTTCTACTTAAGGAGAAAATTCACTCTGGTGCTGGCTTCAACCGCCAAACACTGACAATAAGCATACAGTACAATCTATCCCCATCAACAGCGCTGCCAACATTCAAGCTTAGAAGCTACTTTGCGTTCAGCATTTATGTAACGTTGCAGTACCAGATGGGATCTGCTTCTCTGTCAAAGTAAGAACTTTTTTTTTTTTTTTTTACTACTATTGGGATTTTCTGTTCTTGTGGAGGCCAACAACTTTGATTGCTGTTGAAATGGGAAATAATATTGTATTGTATTGTAATATTATGGCTGTGATTTTTGGGTGTGTATGTGTTGCCATGCAACAAGATAGGACTGCTGTGAACAAGAGAGGGTAAAAAACAAATACAGTAAATGAAATAAAAACACCAATTAGGTATCTCATTTTAAGGTACTTCCACGGTTGTTATGCTCTGCCAGTGAAATTACTTGTCTTATCTTTTTACAGACAGTTGTTCTGAAAACAATTAGCATGCAAAGAAATCAATTGGATTTCTTCATAATGGCTGTTGCTTCATACTGAATTTGATTGTCTTTTACCATGAAATGAGTAACCATTTGCATCGTGGCAGGCAGTTTGATATTAAAGTGTTGTGGAATAACTACATTTATAACATTTTCTTCACTGCACTAGGAACAACTATAAAATCCATCCACTATCGCTGTAGTTTGCACGTACGTAGAGAAGTACATCTTTAAAGCTGCTATAATTCATGTTCATATATTAATTATCAAGGCTGCCATATGATGATTTTTTACGCTAACAATGGCTCAAATTATTATGTAAAATGTGAAAGTTGAAGCTCAAAGAAACTCACTGTAGCTCATTGTTCAGTCTCACAGCTCTAACTAGCAGAGCAATGGAAGGAAGGTTAAGTGATGTATTCATCAGATAGACAGAAACATGACATGATTTGATGCTAATGTTGCTTCATATCTGCTACTGTAGATAAATATGTTAGTCTGTGGTCAGAGATGGTGTGGATTGAGACATTTGTATAACTACAAGCTGTTGATAATGATAATGAATTGATCGGCTTGTGCATATGTCTGCCTCGCAGTGTACAGGTTTGTTTTTAAAGTTAATATTCATATGACCTGATGCAGTCTTATTTTTCTGACTGTATTTTTTTTTTTTTTTTTAAAGGATACTCAAACTGATTTCATACTCTTCATGACTCATCTCTAAAGATTCCACCCCCCCCACTTAATCTGCAATGTTTTTATGTTTTACCTTGAACACTGACAGATGGAAAAATAAACTATTATTGGCATGGCTCAAAAGATTACGGCGTTGATGTCCCTCGTCTATGAGCTTTTCACTACAATGTTATGTTTGTGTGAAGAGAGTTGAACTCCTGTATGTCACAGATACGGAAAAGGATTGTGGCTTAAAGTGCCTCTCTGTCTCTTGTACATAACACTGTCCTCCCACGCGGACACAGCTCCCACTTCAACATCTACTTTGAAAGCATGTGGGCTGTTTTCAACTGCATACGAACCATAACTCTAAAGTTTTGGGGCAGACACTGTTTATATGCAAAAAGAGAAATCCTGTCAGAGGTGTCAGGATGGGAGTTCGGCTGCAGAACATTGGCCCCGGAGCAACTCCACATTCTTCATACTGCTCACTGATTTATGCCATCAGAGGACAAAAAAAGAGCCTGAACCAGGAACTTCTTTTTGAGAGTGTCCCACTAGTTACACAGTATGCCTTGTTCTAGCGCAGGAGAGAGATCGCGACCAAAATAACGTCAACACAAAAATCTATACGGAAAAATTTGCAAATTGGATATTTGCACATGAAGATGGTGGAGTTTTGTCACAAAAGTAGGTGTCCATTTGAAAACAATTAGATTATTATTACAAGATGATTTGAGGCAATAACAAAAATATATATAATTTACCACTGGGAAAGCTATGGAAATGTTTACACAGATGGAACCAGATGGACAGATGATCTTATCTGAGCCCAAACTTTAGCCTCCTTTAAATTTAAAATTCTGTGAATTCTGTGAGGCTCTATATAGGCACAGCAGTGCGTTGAGCTAAATGCTAACGTCAGCTTGCAAAGACAATGCTAACTTGCTGATGTTTAGCAGGAAATGGTAACAGTGTTCACACTCTTTGTAATTAGTAAAGGTTAGCATAGAAATATGCTGAACTGTGTGTTTGCATAATAACATTCGCTCAGTTATCTAGGGGACAGAGATGTCTTTACTAGATTTCACGACAATCCCTTTGATAGTCAAGATATTTCAGTCTGGACTAAAGCGGTAAATTGACCGAATTATTGACATTGCCATCCAGCGTGTCTAAAAAGTTGTTATTCTGTTCCTTTGATTGATTCATTTTTTCTAATCTTTCATTTCTTTTAGTTTAGTTTATCTGTCATTATGATGGGGAAGATATTAAATCTTAATTAAATAACTACAAAAATATGAAGAAAGATGCAATCAAATGTAAGACTTCTTTCCGTGGTCCTTGATGTAAAGATAGGGATGCAGGAGCTAAGTTGTCTAGGCAAGAGAGACGACAGGAAATAAAGAGAGAGAGATGCAACAACGGTCCCTGATCAGATTGGAACTGGCCGGGGAATGTTGTGGTTGTTGATCAGCATCTTGAACCCCCAGACCTTCATCCACAGCGCTGCAAAGGAAGGTGTGGCTAGTCCACACAGCATTCCGGGATGGGAGAAAAACGTGCTCTGGTTTATTGGCATTTCTTTAAACCAATCACAATCGTCTTGGGCTGTGCTAAGTGCCGAGCGGAGCCACGGTGCTGTTGCAAAATAGCTTCAAGAAGGAACTTGTTTTGGTGGAACATGTATACGTTCAAAAGCTGTTTTAGTTGTGCAACAGAAAACTCAGATTGGATAGATCATTAAAAGAAAAGAAATGCCAATAAGCCAGAGCACGTTTTTGCTCCCATCCCGGAATGCAGTGTGGACCAGCCAGACCCTGCAGAGATCTGAGGATCAGTTAACCATAGTCCTCATAAATTGACCAGAGTTCAAAATGACAACACAAAGAAAGCGTAAGGGAACAGGACCTCCGAAAATGCATGTTCGGCCAAATGTGCGGCAGAACGAGAGCAATCCCGGAAGTGGAACATTGTGGATATAGACTACCCTTACTGTAGCTAAGGGGGGCTGACCTGGAGGTGGTAGGGCCTGATACTCAAGGCGCTGTGGTTATTATGTACCACACTGAATTGAAGTTATGTGGCTCCATCCTTCACCATCTGAGCTGTTGTAATTGAGTTTGTTGCATGTATCCTACACAACACATTACATTGCTGTAGTTTGTCTTTAAGTGGTTTTGCCAGACCTTCAAACCATAAACCCATTAATAACTCAACGCTGCAATGTATAACTGAATTAAAACTATATTTGGCACTTTATTTTGGCTAATGTATTGTATTTCATTATTAAAATGTTTTTTTTAAATGTCCCAATGCATTTCTTATCCTTAGGTGAAGCTTTAAGACTAAACATACATTAATTTGCCAAAAAGAAGGTGAGTTAAGGGTTTCTTGACTTTAACCAACCTTTCTCTTAAGTGACAAGAAATGTAGGTATATACAGTATATAGGCATGAGATGTGTTGATCTCCACTATTTTGTTCTAAGTGTTTTTTACATTTGGAGGTGGCCCTGGCTGACATTCATATCTATTTGTTTTTATTAAATAAAAGCCTGTATAAATTCACAGGGCAGAGGGCAAATTGTGTTGATTGCCTCAAATGAAAATAATAACTACTGCGCTAGATGTTTCTCTTGCCTCATGAATATACTGTATGCATGGTTGCAGAGCAGTGGCGTTTAACCTCTACTATTAAGGGATATAAAAATTACATTTGAGTAGGAAAATTGGGCCAGTAAACAGAAAAACAAACCATTCAAAAACATGAACAGAAAAACAAACCATTCAAAAACATGACCTCCATGTCGGAGGTGATAACATAACCAAAAGAAAATTCTTTAAGATTCCACGGCCATTATTTTTTCTGTGGTTTAAATTCCAGGGCTTAGGCTATTTATTTATGTATACGTATGCAATGCAATTTCATTTGGTAAGTTTAAATGTGTCACTTTCATCACATAGGTCTACATTCAAAGATGTAGTCAAAGAGTCACCTTCCACTGATACTGAAGCCACATGGGTGTCTCTGCAGCCTGTCTCCGTCATTCCTTCTTTGATTTGTTTTTTTAAAAACATCATTGTTTCTGGGTGACAATCACTCAATATGTATCATGAAGATATTGGAGTAAACTTTACCATCATTTTAGCATGATTCAGCTAAAGGAAAGATATGATATGTTGAAATATTTTCCAAGTGTGCAGGATGGGAGAGCAGGCATGGCCCAGTGAGGAAACATATGCGGCCACTGAAGAAAAGTGCATAGTTGTTACTTGTCATGTTTTCTTCGGTTGCAACAAGATCACCTCTCAATGAACATTGATACAACTCTTTCACATATGTTAATTTTGTACAAAAATTATACTGTTTCACAGGTATTAAGTGTCACACTATTACTTTGCCAGGGATAGCAACCTCTGGAGTCTCTGCAGGTTGAATGGCAACAGCGCAAAGCCAACAAGCTGTCCAGCACATAACCCCACAGAAAACACGATGTAACATCTTGATTTGTGAGCGTGTGATGTTTTCCTATTTCTAGTATTTATAATATAACCGTCTTTTGTCTGTAGCTTCGTGATTAATGGACAGATACGAGAATGGTACCAATATTTTTTATCTAACTCTAATGTGCAGAATTAATATAAAATTAAATAGACATACCATAGACATGCCATCATTTCTAAAATGTCACTTTCCATTGTTGTTACAAGATTTATTAAACCGTATACATAATGCTGCAGATGTTTCCAACTCTAAAAAAAGACGGGGAAGAGCAACAAGAACAAAGAGTTGTTAACTTTTAACTTTTAGACTTTTAGATGAAGCATAAAGCTGAACTGATGTTATTTATAATACCGGGAATTACATATACTTGCATCAATATACCTGAAGAAAATCAGTTTGTTTCAGTACTTGTCACATAAAACCTCGAATTTCATAAAAATGTTCTGCACAATGTGAGGCTTCATGTGCATAATCTAGTGCACAGGTGTATAACATGGATATGTCAAATTAAATCCTAACATTGGAACAACCCTGTGTAGCCTAGAGTTGTGCTATCTCAAAGAGTCATCTGGATTCTTGTTGTATTTACAGGTTTTTCTTTCTTGGTTTTAATTTTAGTCTGGGATTTTGTTTCTATTCTTATCTGAAAGGCTTTGATGTGTGTTTAATATATTGTAATACACATTTTTAATTGCATCTGTCTGTTCTCACTAGCACCATGAAGCCAAAACATCTTATCCTAAATTTATGCAAATGTGAAAATCTGTGCAAGTGCACACACTAATGTTTTATCTACATACAATACCGTCGTACCGCTTAATAGAAACTGGCAAGCTGACAAAACTACTCAACACTAACAGAGTCAGAAGTTTCTTCCTCATGGGACTTTTTGGTGATAAATGAACACTAGCACAAACTTGCCAGACAGTGTGTGTGTGTGTTTTTGTTCCTCCTTGCAGCAGCTCGGTTATTTAACCTGCCAACACCTTTACCTCGGCTCTGCTGTCTCTGCAGTACTCTACTGTACCTGATGTCATTTGAGAACTCCTTCTCAAAGCGATGTCTGATGCTCAATTTCCAGTATAGAAGCCCAGTGAAGACCAGCAGGATGAAGATAAGGAGCAGAGAACCCACTATGGTCCCGACTATCACCCCTGCTCTGTTTGGAGCTGTAAAATCAGCACAAGGAATTATTTTTCTCAGCAGCTCTGTGGCTAAAAACAAAACAAAGTGTAAGTTCAATTTAATTCAATTTTGCAGAGTAAAATCAGAACAGACGTTATCTCAAGACACTTTACAGATAGAGTAGGTCTAGACCACACTGTAATTCTCAAAGAACCCAACAATTCCCCTAAGAGCAATTGCACACAGCAGTGAGGAAACCTCAGACAGAATCTGGCTCGTGGTGGGCAGCCATCAGCCTCTAAAAACCATTAATTAGTGGTTACTGGCTTTTATGAGCTTATATAAATGTGCTTATGTGTTTTAAAGTTTTGTTTGTGCTTATGGGTTGTGTGCCCATGGCTGTTATTGGTAGTTATGAGTTTTGTCAGTGCTATTGTGCTTATATTCTTTTGTCTGTGTTCATGTGCTTTTTTCTTTTCTTTTAATGTCACCTGCCAGGGACAGCAGATGTAAATTAGCCCATTTGGCTAAAGCTGGCACATTTACATGTTGGACTGTGCATGTTAATTATGTCCCTTTCTTAAATAAATAAACAAACATTCATGCACAATGGTTCGTTTACCGTTCAACATTTTAGGAAATATGCTCATTTGTTTGCTTGCCGAGAGTTACAGTGGGGGAAATAAGTATTTGACCCCTTGCTGATTTTGCAGGTTTGCCCACTTACAAAGAATGCAACGATCTATAATTTTAATCATATGTACATTCTAACAGTGAAAGACAGAATCCCAAAGAAAATCACATCATATGAATTTATTAAAATTGATAACCATCTGATGAGGAAAAACAAGTATTTGACCCCCTGGACAAACAGCATGTTAATATTTTGTAGAAAAGCCATTATTGGCCAGCACAGATGTCAAACGGTTTTTATAGTTGGTGACAAGGTTTGTGCACATTTCGGCAGGGATGTTGGCTCACTCCTCCCTGCAGACAGCCTCCAAATCATTCAGGTTCCGAGGTTGTCGCCTGGCAACTCTAATTTTAAGCTCCCTCCAAAGATTTTCAATTGGATTCAGGTCTGGAGACTGGCTAGGACAGAACCTTGATGTGCTTCTTCTTCAGGTTTGTTCCTCTGTCTGAGACGAGTTGAGTTGAGGCGTTCAATTTTGGTCTCATCTGGGCCTCTTCTGAGTCATCCAGGTGGTGAATGGCGAACTTCATGCGGGCCTGTACATGTTTCTTCTTGAGCAGGGGGACCTTGCATGCGCTGCAGGATTTCAATCCATGACGGCGTAGTGTGTTACCAACCGTTTCTTTTGTAACTGTGGTCCCAGCTGCCTTCAGTTGATTCATCAGTTCCCCTTTGTGGTTTTGGGATGATTCCTCACCGTTCGCATGATCAGGGACACCCCACGAGGCGAGATCTTGTGTGGAGGCCCAGACCGAGGAGGTTGGCGGTGGTGTGGTGCTTCTTCCATTTCCTGATAACTGCACCGACAGTTGATCTTTTGTCTCCAAGTTGCTTTCCGATTCTCTTGTAGCCCATCCAGCCTTGTGCAGATCTACAATCTTGTCCCTGATGTCCGTAGAAAGCTCTTTGGTCTTGCCCATGGTGGTGATGTTGGATGCTGGTTGTTTGGGTGTTGACAGGTGTCTTTTATACAGGTAACGAGGTGAGGCAGGTGTATTTGATGTAGATAATTGGTTGGGATTGGGGCTGTGTCTTAAAGAAAGACTAACTGGCTTGTAGGAGCCAGAATACTTGCTGTTTGGTAGGGGGTCATATACTTGTTTTTCCTCATCAGATGGTTATCAATTTTTATAAATTCATATGATGTGATTTTCTGGAATTTTCTTTGGGATTCTGTCTTTCACTGTTAGAATGTACATATGATTAAAATTATAGATCGTTGCATTCTTTGTAAGTGGGCAAACCTGCAAAATCAGCAAGGGGTCAAATACTTATTTCCCCCACTGTAGATAAGATGATAAATGCTACTGTCACCCGTGTGCTAGTTGTGAGGCTACTGCCAGCAACCAGGTAGCTTAGTTTGTTACAAAGACTGAAATCAGGGAAAATACATCATCTAGTAACAAGACTTAAACCTCTTAAGCTCTCATTATTTCTGCGCTAGGGCCAGTTCGGCGCTGCATGCAGCTTTAATTATATCTTGTTTGTTTAATCCATTCAACGTTGTGGTTTTACATTGGTGTTGTGTGCCAAACGATTTTCTGGCCAGGCACATTAACTTCTCTGAGTCTCTGCTGGTTGCCTGGCAACCTCAAAGCGATGACAGGACTTCAGACACATAACTGGACTTTTTCTTGGTCGGGCGCAGTATTGACCCTATTATCGAACTCTTGGTAAGAAAGTCCATGTATTTTCCAAAAGGTCACTGTTTTTTTAAGGCTTCATGAAAAGTGTATATTTGTGTCTTCATCTAATTCAATAATATTCTAGGGTTTTTAAAAACTGTTTATAAGCCTCAAGGGGATTTCACAGCGCCGCGGAGTAACTTCCAGTGCTTCCAATGAGGGGAAGGCACCAGAAAGGAAACAGGTTTGATCACGGCAGTAGAGGTATGAAACAGTTACCACCCACGTGAATACGCACAGATTTTTTAAAGGTAGGAAGCACTTTCAAAAAAGGGTGTCTTTTTTTGTCAGGGCGGTTGCTGCTTGAGACAATGAGTGATGTTCTCTTCTCAGATTCAAACTCAGTTTTTCAAACTGTTAACAATGCGAAAGTACTGTGGGATTCTGGTGCTAAAGATTAAGGTCTGCTTGGGGGGCCCCTGAATATTCACAGCATTATCCCAAAAAGTGATGAAATTAAACATCTTGCAGATTCTAACCTAGATTTTCTCTGTTTGTCGGAGACATGGCTTCATAAAAACTCGCCCGTCTTCTGCCCCGTCTCTCCACGGCTATAATTTCTTTAGGAAACAGAGTAAGGGGGAGAGATGGAGGTTTGATGTTTTATATTAAAGATCAACTATCTTGTAAAGAGATTCAATATTCGGTTGAGAATAATGAAAAATGTATCTGATTAAATGTAACACTGTCACTGCAAATTTGTTTTATTCTCATTGGTGTATATAGACCACCTTCTGCAAAATCTGTATTCTTTGAAAGCATTTTAAGCATTACTTCTTAGTAAGCATTTAATGCAGCTCAGAGAAGGTAGTAATTATAATGGATGATTTTGAAATAAAAGTATAATAAGTCAGCTAAAAAGGCACTGAAACAAATGACAAATAAATCTGATGTCAGGCAGTTAGTGAGTGGGCCGACAAGGATAACTCCATCATCCAGAACACAAATTAACTTAATTTTCAGCAACAAACCAGACAGAATAATTCAACATGATCACAGGTCTGTCAGATCATAATCTAATCCTCTTAGCTAGAAAACCCACAAAAAAACGGGCATACGTGTCATCTAACGCAAAGCCCAGACAATTTAGATCACGTAAGAGTGAATTATGTAATTGTGAAAATACAATTAAGAATATTAATTGGAATTAACTACTGTCCGGCAAAATGTGGATGCTGACACTCTGTTTTTATCCACAATTCAAAATACAACACAATTTCTACAGAAAAGTAAAGTTAAAGGTGACAGTAGATATACTTTGCCTTGGATAAATGGTGCTATACGGAAACTAATGAAGAAGAGAGACCTTGCCCTGCAAACCTCCTTTAAGACAAAGCTATTGAATGAAAGACACATCTTCGCCGCACTTAGAAATAAGGTAACACAGGACATCCGAGCAGCTAAAGCTAATTTTTTTGTTAGTCTGATAAGGGATATTCCCAACGAATCTGGGAAAATTAAAAAAAAAACTGCCTAATGACATAACAAAACAACTCTGTCCTGTCCTAAAACGGAAGCCATGCTTTTAAAAAGCCATGCAGGTACCTTAATTGATCCAATAACTACATCCAGTGCAATTTGGTTTTAGAGTAAACCATTCCACTGAAACTGCAAGTTGCTTCCTTTTGGAGAATCATCACTTAAACTGGATAAAGGAGGTGTTGTTGGGGCTATATTCTTGGATTTAAAAAAGGTATTTGATACTGTTAATTATTAAATACTCATTTCTAGATGAGACAATTTGATGAATTGGATGAAGTCCTATCTTGCAGACAGGGTTCAATGTGTAAGGGTGGGTAGTGAAACATCACCCTTTATGATCAATGAAACGAGTGTGCCCCAGGGTTCCACCTTAGGGCCTCTCTTGTTTAGCTTATACGTAAATGACTTGCCATCAATTTGTACAGGGTGTAAAGTTCAGATGTACACTCACCAAAAGGATTATTAGGAACACCTGTTCAATTTCTCATTAATGCAATTATCTAATCAACCAATTACATGGCAGTTGCTTCAATGCATTTAGGGATGTGGTCCTGGTCAAGACAATCTCCTGAACTCCAAACTGAATGTCAGAATGGGAAAGAAAGGTGATTTAAGCAATTTTGAGCGTGGCATGGTTGTTGGTGCCAGACGGGCCGGTCTGAGTATTTCACAATCTGCTCAGTTACTGGGATTTTCACGCACAACCATTTCTAGGGTTTACAAAGAATGGTGTGAAAAGGGAAAAACATCCAGTATGCGTCAGTCCTGTGGGCGAAAATGCCTTGTTGATGCTAGAGGTCAGAGGAGAATGGGCCGACTGATTCAAGCTGATAGAAGAGCAACTTTGACTGAAATAACCACTCGTTACAACAGAGGTATGCAGCAAAGCATTTGTGAAGCCACAACACGCACAACCTTGAGGCGGATGGGCTACAACAGCAGAAGACCCCACCGGGTACCACACATCTCTACTACAAATAGGAAAAAGAGGCTACAATTTGCAACAATTTGGACAGTTGAAGACTGGAAAAATGTTGCCTAGTCTGATGAGTCTTGATTTCTGTTGAGACATTCAGATGGTGGAGTCAGAATTTGGCGTAAACAGAATAAGAACATGGATCCATCATGCCTTGTTACCACTGTGCAGGCTGGTGGTGGTGGTGTAATGGTGTGGGGGATGTTTTTTTGGCACACTTTAGGCCCCTTAGTGCCAATTGGGCATCGTTTAAATGCCACGGCCTACCTGAGCATTGTTTCTGACCATGTCCATCCCTTTATGGCCACCATGTGCCCTTCCTCTGATGGCTACTTCCAGCAGGATAATGCACCATGTCACCAAGCTCGAATCATTTTAAATTGGTTTCTTGAACATGACAATGAGTTCACCGTACTAAAATGGCCCCCACAGTCACCAGATCTCAACCCAATAGAGCATCTTTGGGATGTGGTGGAACGGGAGCTTCGTGCCCTGGATGTGCATCCCACAAATCTCCATCAACTGCAAGATGCTATCCTATCAATATGGACCAATATTTCTAAAGAATGCTTTCAGCACCTTGTTGAATCAATGCCACGTAGAATTAAGGCAGTTCTGAAGGCGAAAGGGGGTCAAACACAGTATTAGTACGGTGTTAGTGTTAGTAGGTGAGTGT
The DNA here is from genome assembly GCA_013375575.1 of Percina caprodes. Lineage (NCBI taxonomy): Eukaryota > Metazoa > Chordata > Actinopteri > Perciformes > Percidae > Percina > Percina caprodes. The sequence continues at coordinate 1,178,006 of JABXJD010000068.1, forward strand.
ATGTAGATGATACTATAATATACTGTACGTACATGCAAAAAAACAAAAAGAAGCAGCTTTTAAACTTAACGTAGCAATGGCAAATGTAACTACATGGCTTCAACAGTCACCTGTGTCTAAATGTAAAGCAAACTGTCTGCATGTTTTTTTAAAAGACACACTCCGCATCTGACTGTGATCACAAAGTCTGGCAAAGCTCCTTCACCACTCAATACTTTTATTAAGCAAAACAATTCTAATAATAGATCCACAAGGTCTGTTCTGAGAGGGGACTGTGTAACCCCTTACAGGTCCAGCTCCTTCAGTCAATCATGCTTTTCTGTTAGAACTTCTAATAGGTAGAACACTACCAAATGAAACAAGAAACTGCACCACCTACCATAACTTCACCCAAAGTCTCAAGGCCAGGCTCTTGGAAAGTCAGATTTCTGAACATTTTTAATGAAAATGAATGATTGTCTGCCTGAAGCCAAAAAATCTGAGCACTAAGACTGGAAGTTATGGACTCAGCAAGATGTAATATGGCGGTCTGCTCCACAGATCACAAGACATGCAAAGACAAATTCATTTTATGGATCCACATAAACATTATGGATCCCTCCATGCAGAGGGCCGCTTGTTTGAGTCTAGACCCAGAGATGATCTATTCCATAAAGATGCACTGAATCACTGACGGTACTCCCTCCGGGTGCACTTACAGTCACCAGATTCATTTCACTGAGACAGCTCTGGTATTTCTCTGGTGTCTGTCATGTTCAGAGATGTTCAGAGTAACTGCGCATGGACTGCCCTGATAAGAGAATTTCTGGATTTCCTTTTAGAACTTTGCCAACTAAAATCAGTTGATTAGGTGCTTTTAATGAGTCCACTTGTTTTGTGTTGCTGCCTTTTTCTAGTTTATTTTTTGTTCCTTTCTGAAGCTAATGGGGACTGTCAACATACAAGGCTGTGGAGTTATTTTAGAATTACTTATGTTTGACTTTGTGACTCAGCAGCAGGAAGTCAGTGATGAAAGCAGATAGCAAAAAAATGTTTTATCTTGTGTGCATAAAGCAATTTTTTTGCCATTGACTGTGGCCTTATCCTGTCATCATTAGACAGGATAATGATGAAGATAATACACTCATGTTACGGAGCACCATGGTTTGAACCCTGTGTGTGAGAAGTGGAGCAATGGGGAGATTTTGGAGAGCCTACAGAGAAGGAAGACTTAAAAGGGTGAAATCTAGGTCTTTCATGATCGCATCATGTGGGATGTACTGTATGTGAACAGGAACATGTGCTGTGGGGGTGGGTTTTCTTACGTTTGTTCGCTTTCAGGTTGATCCTGCAGTGTTCGGCTCCAACAGCATTTTTCACCTCACAAAGGTAGAATCCTGTAAAGCTCTGCGAGTGGTTGCTGATTTTTAGCTCCCCAGTCACGCTGTCTGAGAAAACACACACACACACGAACACGAACACACACACACACACACACACACACACACACACACACACGCGCACACACACAAATTTGCAGTAAACACAAGGGGATAAAATTAAGCTACATCAGATAGGGTTTCAATGTTTCTCTAAAAATAGAATGGATATAGCAATGTGTGGGTGTGTGTATATATAGTAGTGGTTTAATTAAAAAAATAAACACTTAAAAATTGACGATTTTTTAAAAAGTAAAAAGAAAATAGGGAAAAAATAATGACCTGGATTTTCCATTATTTTGAAAATCTGAATGCTGATACATACCTAGATTCCTTCACCTTGAAATATAAATAAGCACATGCTGTACATTCAACTAGAGAAGGGTTTTCATTGAGGTCACACAGTAAAACACACAGACACAGGCACTTTGATCTGCAGTAGCATCATAACGTCAGCAGAGGTCACACTTACTCTGTGTGGCTGCAGCAGGGATGGGTCCTGCACTTTCTCTCCTCCATGTGTATTTTAAGGGAGTGGAGCCTTTTGCAGACTTGCAGTGCAGAGACACAGCCTCGC